>CM053502.1:118818349-119204908 GCA_028627145.1 Eidolon dupreanum | reverse complement strand
GGGAAGATTTATAAAAGAATTGTTTTGTTTTGGGTTTTTTGCTTCTTTAAAAAAAGGCACTTGACAGAGAAAGGGTTGATGGGCATCCTAGGTAAGGCACTGCATATAGCTATGAATGAGGATGACGGGCTCATGGAACTCTGAGTAGCACAAGGATTTTTGTATAATGAGAGAAGGAAGCTGGAGAGATCAGGAAAGTCTTTGCAGGCCATGCAGAGGACGTAGTTAGGTGACGGAGACTCTGAAGAGGGTTCAAACCTGTAGAGCAATATGATTAAATCTATGCACAGGGCAGTTTGGAGAAATACCTGGAAAATGCAGACAAACAGAAAGACCCCAGTTAAAGGAACGTGAGAGAGATCAGTTAGAGGCTAAGAGAGAAATGATGAAGGCTTAAGAAGGCAGCAGAAGGGATTGAAAAGAGGTAGATTCAGTAGAACACAGTGGCTGACTGGATTGGAAGGGAGAAAATGAGAAAACTCAAGGATGACTCAAGGCTCCAGATTGGGTCAAGGATGAACAGTGATGCTGCTTATCATAATGAGTCTGCAAGTAACGATAGCTTGGGTGGGACAAAGAAAACAGAACTTTGTTTGTAGACTTGTTGAGTTTAAGATATTTGATAGACTCCCAGAGGGCGATAACTAGAGGGCAGTACAATATGTGATCTAATCTAGAACATAAATGAAGTAAAAGCAAAGCAAAGCAAAACAAAACAAAACACAAACAAAAAACAAAATTACTAACCAATCTGAAGATGATCAAGCTCTGGTGTGAAGAGTCCAGCAGGATAGATTTTGATCAGAAAGTAGATGTACTTATTATTCGGAAGAACTGGTTCCTTGAACTCTGAGAGTAAGGAATCAGATACAGGTGTGTATGGCTTCACTATTTCAGTACCTGGAAAAAGTCATGACAAAGAAATTTAATTCTAAAAATTTAAAAAGCTCTGAATGAAGATGAAAAAGACAAATTTTATGATGTTGTCAGTATGTATTTAAAACTGTACATGTAATGTTTATGTAATTCTAACTATATATTCTGTAGATATATAGTATAGATATATATGCCCCAAGCCTGTGCTGAAATAATTTTAACAAATCAGCACTTTATTCGCTAATATAAAAAATCTGTGTTTATTAAGTGTGGAATAAGATAGGGATCTATATTTAAAAAAACTCAGACAACCATCTATTCCATCAACATATAAACTTTATAATGAGTCATAACAAAAATGGTATCAAAAGTTTACACAGAGATGTAAGAAGGTACTTACGTAATAATTTTAATTATATACCAAGTTTTTAATAATGATTATTGACCATTTATTTGGGTGTGAAAAAGGGAAGAAGTTCACATTTTACTTTATTTATTTTAAATTGTTTTATTGTTTTAATATATTATATATTACTTTGGTAGCTGAATGAATAAAATAGTAATTCAACTAATTTATTATAATATTTAAAAACAGGGTAAAATTAATAAGAATTCATGTTATATTTTAGCTAGCCAAATTCCAAAGAGAAAAGAGTTATCATACATTTCAAAGACCACAATTTTATACATGGCTGCTTGACATATACAAAATTAACCTATCTATTATAACACATTTGACAATAACTGTACTGGAGAAGATACCAGCTATTCAATGATAACCTGACATTAGTGATAATGAAGAGAAAAACTCTGCAGTGCCATAGTAACATATGACATTCACCAGATTCTGGCTGGTAGTCTATTAGATTGATTGCTGGAAACACTATAATTGATATGAGAATGTTACCTTTTGTAGCTTCAAATGGGCAACAAAATGTTAGACATCGTAAGAAGGGTTTTTAATGTAAGTCAATGAGATAATTTTAGGATAAAAAGAAGGGAACTAATTTACACAGTAAGGAATACATATATAGAGCTTCTTAAACTGGTGGCATATATAGGTACATCATTTATAATCCTCCCCTCACTTTGAATTTAATAAATTCAACTGCATAAATGATCCAACCATAAGTGGTTACTAAGAGATGCTAGTATGTGTTTTCAGGAGTTGTCTTCATGAAGGACCATTTGTGTTCTTTCTCACTTCTTTCCTCTAAGGCTTTGTTAGTAATAAATTACAATGCTGGTGGAAACATCACTAGGGCTAGTGGCAATTTCTTTGTTCCATGGGATATGGACACAGCTGTAGTTCCAACACGTAGGAACACTACATCCTCAAACCTAGAATCTGGCCGTCACTAAATTCGCTGCCCAGACACATTAATGAATAATCTAAATGGTGCTTTCTGAAGAGATTAGTACTGATTTTGAACTGCTTATTCAAAAAAATGGTTTTCCCAAAGCCTCTCTTTGCCTTACCTGTAATAGTTAGCTTGAGGTAAACGTGTTGCCCAATTGGCACCTGAAGGTGAGTGCTTGGTGGCAGCATCAAGCAGAAAAGCTTCGTATCATGAGTAACATCTTCCTTGGAAATTAACTGGCATTTTCTGTAGTACAAACCTAAAAAGTGATTCATTTCTTATTGATGAATAAATTAAATAAGAATACTAGACCCACAAAGTAAAAGCATAGACTCAGCTTCTGCTATTTGGTTGAACTTGAATTTCACTAAAAGGGCTAAATATTTTTGAATTTCAGTATTTTAAATTTTAGTACTTTAAAAATCTTAAAAGTGTTAATTTTTTTTCATTTTATTTCCCAAGATATCTATTTTTCTAAAACTTGTAAATACTTCTATAATTTGAAAGTGAATTTTATAAAATGAATATTATTTTGTCATGGCTGATATAGCATGTTAAAGCCATTACATTCTAAGAAATTAAAACATAATTTACTTCTTAAGTTCACTTTCTTATAATTTTACCTTTAAAAACCTTACATTAACAAATTTATAATTAATTGTATATGTGAAAAATATTTGTAAAGGACAAATTTACATTCCAAATTCTTTTCTTACAGAATGGAAAAGTTCTGAAACTCAAGAATTTGAAGTTTAACAATATTAGCCCTATTATATTTCTAAAGAAATATTCTTTAGTAAAGGCAGAAAAAAATATACATTCTTGTGTCTCCATGTATATATATATTATATATGTATATGAATTACAGGACATTTTAACTGTCAAAAATGATTAGAACAAAAAATAAACTTTTGTGTCTAAGGGTGTAAGTTTTGATTATCTGAAAACTCAATTTAAGTGAAAAGTTGAAGATGTGAGGTTTGTGGTACTAAAATACAAATAAACAAAAGGAATCTAGTATTTCTATACATACTAGAAATATTTGAATTTGATATCTCTAGCTAAGAAAATATTATTTGTATAAGAAGTACAAAAAAATTTGTATACAAAAAAAACCCTGAGGTATCATTCTAGTGCCAGGGCATAACGGAGACCAGATTACAGCCAAGGGTACCACCCTAAAGTTATCCTGGAGGCCTAATCCAATATTGGACTAACAAATTAAAGGACACAGGCTCACCCACAAGGAGAAATGAAGGTTCATTTATCCCTTCTTCTTGGCTTTTCTGAGACCCAGAGTGAGAATACAATCAGAGATCTACATACTGCAGGTCTAAATATTTAAAAGTTATGTACTAGATGCATAACTGTTAAATATGCTCTAGTCTGTATTTTGAAATATACTTTCATAAATGTCCTAGAAGGCTAGGTTCAAATTCTGGATTCTTGAACTCCTCAGAGTTGCCTGCAGGAAGATGGCAGAGGGATGACAGCTGCATACCCACTGACCATCGATGGCTTGCCTCCCTTTCCTTCTCACCTCCAGCTCTGTCTGACACAGTGAAGCCTTATGTGGTATGGGCACACAGCCCATATGCTCATGCTCATCCACCAGCTCTTCCCATAAACAGCCTTGGTCACTCCTTGGATAGAGTGGATTTGGGGACATTTGGGTGGGGAATTCTGGGTTTCTGATACCTGGGGTGCAGTGTTAAAGAAAGAGCATGAACTTCAGGTGGACATTTCTTAGCCTTGTACACTTCTCATCCTATGGGAGGGGAATGGCTGAAAGAGAGCCACCGTGGAGTTCTCCACCTGTGAAGTCCAGGAAAGGCTATGGGCTATACTGCTTTCCTCTAATCAAACTTACTGCATGCTCCACTGATAACTTTACTGCTGGATGAAAAGGTTCACTGACTTGACAATTTCTTGTCAACTCTAGAGTTTGTAGGAAAAGGATTGGCTATAGTAAGTACGCATCTCGTCAATTATACTTGGAACACAAGGAAACCCTGGGTGTTACAGTGATTTCCTGACTTTCCTTGTTAGACAGTTAACACAGTGTTCTTGCTATTTTAACACCAATGAGATAATTTCAACATCTTTCCTATAAAAGGCTGCCATGAATTCACAAGAACACCCTTACTACAGGTCCTAAAAGTTTTAAGAAAAATTTAAGAAAGTTTTCATCTTTCCACTAGACTGAGGAGAGAGATAGACAGATGTAGCTGACACATATGTGGAAAATGAATATAAAATAGATGTGCTAGCTACTGCAGTCTAGACAATGCTATTATTTAAATGTTAGGTTTTAGACTCTGTGAGCATAGATAACTATACAGGAAAATGAAAAACTGAAATAAATATAAGATAGTGAAACAAAAACATAAGACAGAAGAATTTATGCCTCAAATATCTAACTTCTTTTAATAAAATACATTGAGATACTCGGGGTAACACTGAAATACTGAGAATAATATGATAATTTGGACATACTTATTCTTTTTGTAGAAACTATACTTTTCCTCTTACAGAACAAAATTTCACAGGGCTAAAATACAGATAAAGTCTTTAGTGGGAAAGAGAAGAGAAAGAAAGCGCGGAACTAGGAGACCACAATGCCTTCATCTGGCCTTCAACTCCTTGCACTTCATATACTTATAAAGCATGTATTCACTCTTTTTTCCCTGATGGAAAAGGGGCTTAAAGAAGTTAAATAGCTTGCCCAAGATCATGGAGCAGCTGGAGAAGATGTGGGATGGGGCAAGAAGTTATTACTTTCTTGGCCCAATTCCTAAGCTCTGTTCAAAAAGTTTGAGAACCATTGTTGTAGACTAGTAAATTATTTTAGTGTCTTCCTCTTTATTTTAACCATGTCAATTAAAACACAAATATTTATAGATTATTCCTCCATCCTTTACAACTCCTTGCTAACTACTTAATATCCAAATTAAGGAACCAGTTCAAGTTGACATTTACCTCAAGTACATTTCTTCTTTGGCATCTCCATTTTCTATTGTTCTGATCAACCACACTTTTTCTTAGTACATTTTACTACTTTCAATTACCTAAATATTATTTCTTTATTTTATAATTTCAATCTAACATTACTCATTTATTCCTCCAAGATCTTTCTGAATCAATGTAGGGTAGCCAATTAGTGGGACTACATATTTAAAACACTCAAACAGAAAAGAAACAACTCAAAACATACTAACATCTACAATACCTAAAAATATATTGTCACACATAACCAGGTACGTCCACCCAGGAAAAAAACCACAACCTACAGCCATTCAAGAGACATTCCATTTATAATCTGGGTTATGTAATGAAAGAAATTCAATATTATATTAACACCTTGGAAGAGGCTCAGAGCAAGAGGTGCTATTGTCTTTTAGTTCAATTATATCAGATATTTGAAAGGATGAAGCCATATATTGCTGAGACCACTCCTGCTTTTAGAAACTGTCAAGATCAAATTGGAAGACTGAAATCTTGAGTGGCCTTACCCTGGAAGACATTTTTCATATGATATGAGGATGGACTGGATAATTATTAATGATTGAATGAGATCCTACTAATGTGCCAGTATCTTTTGAGTTATGTATCATTCTGCTGTGTATAGGTGGTGACCAGAGACCAGGGGGTGGGCTATGAGGGAACAGAAATATATAAAGTGGTCTCTGTCAATGGTTCCTAGCTCATATCTCTTAAAACCCTTATAAATACCTAAGTGATAAGAGCACTGGGAGCATATTTTATTCTAATGAGGTGACTCTGGGTGGACTTCTAGAAGGCTTCTGGATGGGAGATGGTCATCAAAAAGACCAAACCATGATTTGAAACTTGGAATTTTCAGCCCCACCCCCCATCCAGGGAGGAAGAAAGGAGTTAATGATTGATTATGCCTATATGAGAACACCTCCATAAAATCCCAAGAGTGTGGGGTATGCAGAGCTTTCAAGTGGATGAACACATCCACACTGGGAGGTGACACACTCTAACTGCTCGGGACCCTCTCAGACCTTGCCCTATGTATATCTTTATCTGGTTGTGCATCTGTATCTTTTACCACATCCTTTAATAAAATGAGTAAACAAAAGTTAAGTGTTCCCCTGAGTTCTATGAGCTGTTCCAGCAAATTAATCGAACTCAAGGAGGGGATCTTTGAAATATCCAATCTATACCCAGTCAGTCAGAAGCACAGGTTATAACCTGAGCTTCTGACTGGAATCTGAAGTATGTCTGTAGGGAAAGGGGGATGGGAGAGTAGTAATTTTGTAGGACTGAGCCCTTAGCCTATGGGTTCTGATGCTATCTCCAGGGCGATAGTATCAGGATTGAGTTAAATTGTAGAACACCCAGAAAGTATTGTAGAAGATTGCTTGTTGTAAGGAAAAATACACATATTCGGTGAGCAGAAGTGTCAGAAGTATTTTGTGTGAATAGTAAATGAGACACATAAGAGAGAAACATAGTAGGGAAGAGCTAGATTTTTCCCTATCTGGGATGGAAAAATCTGGGTTTTTCCTTTACAGAATCTGTCATAGTTCATATAGCAGGGGCCAGGCTAATTAGGCTTGCTAGCTGTCTGTTTCCACCAAGACAGTGACCTTGATAAGCAATGAACTTAACCACAGGGATGATGGTCAGAACACGTGAGAACAAACTATTTTCAAGCACTGTACAAATGTTGAACATTTTGACTACTAATAACTCAATCTCATGAAGTCATTGGAATGCCTTCCTATACTGTAGAAACAACCAAGTTGAGTTATTAAATGATTTTAAAGTATTACATAATTGCATTAATTTTTTATAAAAATTATTCAGCTTTTTCATTAATTCTGATAAGGCTTCCTTTTAATCTCCAGTAGTATAGTTTTATTATCCTCATCCAAAATATTTTTGTATATATAAATAAGAACACATTCACAACATATATTTTCAAAATGAGATTTTGTAGAAGCAAACAGTGTTAAACTTGGAGAAAGGCAGCTCCTTCTCCAAGACTAGATTCAATGGGGCAACACACCATTTAGCAAGACAGTAACTAAGCCTGAACATTTCTATCGCCTTTCCTTTTATGTTCCATGACTGATAATTCAGCCAACATTATCCACTGAAGTACCTGAATCACCTGAATTTTAACTTTTGAAATTTCTATTTTATCCTTTAGTAAATAATTTCTTACTCAATTACAGTCTGCCCATCTATTCTGCATTTCTTTAGATTTCATATTCAGGCCATTCTGATAGAAACAAGAAAAGGAAAGATGCCAAAGCATCTTATAATTATTGTGCAAGCAACAACTTTATACCCACTGAGCAGAGGAGAAAATTTAGGAGAACAAAGCACAATGGAGTTTTTCTTGGCTAATCACAACATTTCTTCATTTCTAGTAGTTCTGAGTGCTTATTTCAGGCAGCACAGAAACATGGATGCACAGAAAGGAGTAGGGAGAGGTGAGTAGTTCTTTCTACATCTGTAGGAAGAGCTGTCCATTGTGAGAGTAAGCAGCTTGCTTGCAGAATCACGGGCCCTACAAAACGTTTCAATTAAAGGACTACTTACAGTTTACTGAAAAGTAGATGTACAAGTATGGATAGTACTTCACTTTGTGTGTGTGTGTGTGTGTGTGTGTGTGATGTCAGCAGTTAAGAAGCTCTGATTAAAGTAGAGGTCAAATCATGTAAAGCTGTCATTTTTCTAGGTAAATAGTTAAATGTCAGCAATTTCATATAATTCAATTTGAATTAAAAAGTTACAGATTCAGTAATATAAGTTGATAAATGGTTGCTGACATATCAAAATTGGACATGATTTTTAAAAATCTTGTTTACAATTTTGTATCCCAAGGTTCATTTACTGAGTTGTTTGTTGGCAAATCTTTAAAACTACCTTAATCTGGTGATCAGAGTCCCCATATTAAAGGCAAACAAAATTAAAGTAAAATTTTAGGTTGGGTGCAGAAAGAGCAACCTAATTATCTATTGGTTTCTGACCTTTAATAGGAAAACAGGTTCCTTAGCCATCACAAGCACACACACACACACAAACACACCTTACTCATAAATTTCATCTCTGGGGAGAAAAAATATTTGAAGCATCCAATTTATAAGTAATAGTCTGGTTCCATTAATTAAGTTTAAAATATCACTTATCACATTTGGATTAAAGATAAAAATGAAGTAGATTCTCTTCTCTGATTATGTTCTTTGCTATATTTCAATCTTTCACATAAGTAAATTCTATATTTGACATAAGAAGGTATTACATTAAAAGTCTTCAACTTATATGTTTATTTTCTTTTTTTGGTAGGCTTTTCTATGTGTATTTTATTTTTTTCAAATTAAATTTATTGAGGTTACATTGGTTAATAAAATTATATAAGTTTCAAGTGTACAAGTCAATAATCTGTCATATGGATACTGCACAATGCCAGAGGTATCATACTGCCTAATTTCAAATTATACTACAAAGTGACAGTAATCCAAACAGCATGGTTTTGGCAAAAACAAACAAACAAACAAACAAACAAACAACAGACACACAGACCAATGGAAAATAACTGAGAGCCCAGAAATAAACCCACATATATTGGACAAATTATTTTCAACAAAAGAGCCAAAAATATAAAATAAAGAAAAGAAAGTCTCAATAAATGGTGCTGGGAAAACTGGAAAGCCACATGCAAAAGAATGAGACTAGACTGCCATCTGTCACCATACACCAAAATTAACTCAAAATGGATCATAGATCTAAACATAAAACATGAAACAAAAACTGCACAGAAGAAAAATAGGTACTAAACTCATGGACCTTGAACTAGAAAGGATTTTATAAATTTGACTTCAAAGGCAAGTGAAGTAAAAGGAAAAATAAATAGGACTATATCAAACTAAAAAGCTTCTGTACAGCAAAAGAAACCATCAACAAAACAAAGAGGCAACCAACTGAACAGGAAAAGATACTTTCAAATATCACCTCCAATAAGGGGCTAATAGCCAAAATATATATAAAACTCATACAACTCAACAGCAAAAAAAACAAACAATCCAATTAAAAAATGGGCAGAGGAATTGAACAGATACTTCTCCCAAAAAGACATATAAGTGGTCAACAGACATATGAAAAGACATTCAACATCACTAGCTATTAAGGAAATGCAAATCAAAACCACAATGAGATACCATCTCACACCTGTTAGAAAGGCTATTATCAACAGGACAAGTAATAACAAGTGTTGGCAAGGTTGTGGGGGAAAAGGAACCCTCATACACTGCTGATGCAAATTGGCACAGCAACTATGGAAAACAGTATGGAGGTTCCTCAAAAAATTAAGAATACAATTACCATATGACCCACCAACCTCTCTTCTGGGTATTTACCCCCAAATTTTGAAAACATTTATATGCACCCCAATGTTCACTGCAGTATTATTCATGGTGGCCAAGACATGGAAACAACTGAAGTGTCCTCAATAGATGATTGGATAAAGAAGATGTGGTACATATATACAATGGAATATTACTCAGCCCTAAAATGAAATACTGCCAATTTGTGACAACACCAATGAATCTTGAAATTGTCATGCTAAACAAAATAAGTCCAACAGAAAAAGTTGAGAACTATGATTTCACTTATATGTGGGATATAAAACTGAAAGCAATAAACAAACAAGACAACACAGATACAGACAACAGTTTAGTGGTTACTAGAGAAAGAGGGTGTGGGAGGTAGATAAGGTAAAGGGGGTCAATTATATGCTTATTTCAAACTAAAGTTCCTTTAGCTTAGAAATTTCAGTAAAGGAAGCCAGTATGCTAATCGATTTTGGTAATCCATACTGAAAACCTAAGAACCATGTGATAAACTATAAACACTTAAGGTATTCAGCTTTGCTACAGTGAATAAAATAATTTATAGCTTTTGTTCTGACTTAAGGAGGGAAAAGGACAAAAAAGAATTATCTTTGCTAATTCAGTAAAATAAACAAAAATATCTCGTAAACTCTGAGTCATTTTCCAAAGCAGAAAACCTAATTCACTGAAAAATATATGGATAGCTCCAATTTCAGACAAGAAAGCTAAAGTTAACTATGGCAGTTCATGACTCAAGGAGAAATTTATGGCTCGGATAAAGAGTTCATCGAAAGCCTCAGGAAATTACAGAGAAGAATAATTGAGCGATGTTCAATCTATTTCCAAATGGAGGTCAGCCTTGGCTCTCAGTGTCATTTATTTCTTGGAGTAAGCTTTTATCTTGTTTGCTATGATTTTTCGATCACTAGTCAGATAAAAGGCAAGAAACTTCACTTTAATTAAATCTCTTTTTGTCTTTTATCTAGTCTTTTCTGATCTGTTAGATTATACTATTATTCCTCTATGTTCTCTCTCCCTACTTAATATTACAAAATTCAGACCTCCTGCTCTGATAAAATTCATTTATTTGAGCTTTCCCACATATGACTTACTTTCGTCTTTCTCTATAAGCTGCAAAATGCCTGGCATAATTTGAAGTCCCTCCCTGAAAAGCCCTTCATAGGTTTTGTTTTGTTTTGTTTTTGTTTTTTTGAAAGCTACTTTCAAAGCATTGCTTGAAATTCACCTCCTTCAGGGAGTCATTCAAGGTCAAATTCATCTCCATCTGTTAATTTAGAATTACCTCAAAATATGTAAACTTTGTACCATATAACTTGCCCTTGTTAGCCTATTCCTTTATAAAAGTATTCTTCAGTCTCATATTTGTGGTTATTTGCTTCATATTATGGTGCCTAAAATCCTAAAATAGCCTTCTACATGCAATGTGTACTCAGTATAAGATTACCTGATACTTTTCTGAAAATTAAAATATTATCCAAACATATTTTTGTAATTTTAAATATTCAAAGATGGTAAACTGAATACATGCAGTTAGTTCCTTCTAATACCTACATCCCCTAAATAAAAGCAAGGATTTTTTTGTTCATGTTTGGTTGCTTTTTAAGACTTTAGGCTGAAAGTACCTAAAGAATGGAAATTTTTAAAAAGCAATAAAACTTTGAGATCTGACAAGGCAAAGAGATGACTGGTAACTGAATCGACAGACTCAGTAGAGCTGAATCCTAAGCTAGAAGTATTGAAAGCCAAGAACCAACCCATTTGTAACATAAGATCCCTTTAAGGCTCAGAAATTGGCAGGACCAAATACCTCAAATCAGAGTGAAGGCAGAGCTAAGACCACTTTCCGGATGGAAAGTTCATTTAAGAAGCCTAATGTCCCCCCACCCCTAAACTTCCTGAAGTTCTCCCCTATTTAACACAGCTACATGACTGACCATCTCCTATTCTGGTAAAATACTTGAAGTTTGCTCTTTAGAGAGGGTAAAACATAGGATCTCTGGATTGGGTCTATGCTATAGACCAAAATGTATCCTGCTCAATTTTCACATGCTAAAGTTGTAACCCCCAGTACCTCAGAATGTGACTGTATTTAGAGACAGTAAAAAAAAGGGGGGGGGGATTAAATATACATGCACACCAGCCTTTTTCCCCACATGATTTCTGAAATACTGGGTACAAGGTAGGAGAGTATTTACTCTAGAGATTCAGACAAGCAACACTCACATGAAGTTTCTAATCAACTCTTAGAGTTACACCTTGAAATATGAGCAGATAGAGATCAACAGACATTCAAAGAAAGTATCTAAATGAAAGAGAGAACAAAACAAAATAATGGGGACACAGAGGTTACACAGAGAGAAGAAAACTAAACCATTATCGGTAATTCCTAAAAAGATAAGAGAAGCTAATAAGATGCTAAAACAAAGGAACACAAATCAAAAGAATTCTTAGAAGTTAAAAATATGAGAGTAGAAATAAGTAACTCGAGCTGGAAGACATAGCTAAAGAAATCTCCCAAAAGCTAGAACAAAAGGGCAAAAGTGAAAATAAGAGAGAAAAGATAATTAGGGGACTAGTTAAGGAGGTTTAAAATAAGAATATTCTAGAAAGCAAAAACATACCGTGAAGTGAAGAAAAATCAGTATTTCCCATAAGTTTGTATAATGAAAAGATTAGCAAAAAGGATGACTATCTAGCACGAAGGATGAAAACAGACTTATATTAAGGCATATTAAATTGTGAAACTTCAAAACACTTGGAACAAGGAGCAAATCCTACCAATTTCCAAAGAGAAAATAGTGTGTTCACTCTGAAAATTCAGCAAGTAGAACACTTATGCTCCATTTTCTATAAATGTTATACTAAGATAAAATGCTTAAAAAATAAAAGAAGAAAGGAAATGAAGAAATGAAATGAAAAAAGGAAATGAATTACATCCTTCAGGTTCAAACTGAGAAACTGGTTTTTAGGTAAGGAGAAAAACAATAAACATGTGTTTTTTAAAAGGAAAAAAACCAGATGTGCATACAAGGCATAAACTTAAACTTGTTTTTGCACCTTTGATAAAAAGAAACCTGGTGGGAGTGAATGCTGGATAATTGCCTAAATATTAGACAGTAGAATCTGAAATTTAATCTGTTAAAAAAAAAAAAAAGAAGAAGAAGAAAAGGAAGGATAACAACAGACAAAATGTCCCATTTTAACTTCTTATTGGGAGATACAAGGACCCTGTGGCTCATCCCAAAGTGGCCTTCCATAGCCTGGAACAAATGTGCCACCAACACAATAATTTCATAAACACATGACTCGAAATAACAGCACAACATACCTGTGTCTTTTTTTGGAATAAGTAAATTATGATTCTCCAGGGGATGACCAAGACATGTCCAAGAAGCAGTCTCCATTTTCTTTAGGACAATTTCTATTTTTCCTACATTCTCAACAACTCGCACTGAAAAGAAGATAAATTCCATTTGTGTTCATTAATATCAAATATAAGATTTTACTTTAAAACCAGTCTTTCTCAAACAACCCAAATGTTTCAGTCTGATACAAATGACACTGACCATTAGTAAAATAAATAAGATTTTGTGCACATATTCATCAAAATTATTCATGATGTTAAATTCAGCTTTATTTTAGACTCAGATGAACGTCTTTCAAACTAATTCCAGTTTTCATACAATTTCAAATTAACACACAGCTAAAAAGGGGGTGAAGTTACATATACAAATTAATCACTGAATAGAACCATTTAAAAAATTTAATTTACACCCTTTTAACATTTCTTTGTTGAGATCTGAGGGGTTCTTACGAGTGAATTCGGTAGCCCAATACTGAGCCTAAAAAACACAGAACAGCCTCAGAAGACTGACTTCCTGTAAAATGCATGTGATCCTTTGATAATTAAAAACCTTTTACATTATCTTTATTTTTGAATAATTAAAATAATTTGAATATGTAGGTAAATTAATAAAATATAGACTTTTATACATTGATTAAATTTCATGAATGTGAACTTAAAGACCTAAAATAGATTTCATTTTGTCTTTAGAAACAATCTGTCTATTCTTCTTCACTGCAAACACAAAAGTCCATAGTAATTAAACAACTTCTTAAGATAGACTAATTAAATGAATTCAATTCAATCAGTATGGATTTGAAGTTTACCAAACATAAAAAGATGGTCCTTGCCTTTAATGAGCTTTGATTATACAACTTATAGAGCTTACTATGGTTCATAGAAAAAGAGAGACAAAATCAGTTTAAGGTATTCTGATGGCATTTTAAAACAAAAATGAGAAATAAGTAAAATAAATAAATATATATATAAAATTTTATATATATATATATATTTATTTATTTATTTATAATTTAGCCTCAAAAAAGAAGAAAATCCTTCCAGGAAATAACATGGGTGAACCTGGAGGATGTTGTGTTAACTGAAATAAGCCAGACAGAGAAGAGAAATACTACATGGTATCTCTTCTATGTGTATGCTAAAAAAAAAACAGGTTGAACTCACAGAAACAGAGAGTTGAACCACCCCTGGTGGTTGCCAGGGGCTGGCGGGGTGGGGTGGAGGAAATTGGGAGAGGATAAAAGGGTACAAAGTTTCAGTTATAAGATAAATAAGGTCTGAGAATCTCAGGTATAACATGGTGATTATAGTTGATAATATTGTATGGTATAATTGAAATTTACAGAGAGTAGAACTTAAGTATTCTTACTGAAAAAATTAAAATAAAGGTAAATATATGAGATGGCGAATGTGTTGATATGATTGTGGAAATCCTTTCATAATGTATACATGCATCAAATCATGTTTTATATATTAAATATAATTTTATTTGTTAACTATGCCTCAGTAAAATTTAAAAAAAAAAGAAATTACCATTCTATGAGTCTTCTGTTGTTAAACAGCTGTGTAAAATCCAGTGTGTATATGCAGGAATAATCATAATTTAATATGCTCTGTCAACATTAAATATTCAAATATGTATATATCTAAAAAAATTTGTCTGGTCTAGTATATTTCTACAAGCTGAATGTCAGGAGTAGGGCAGAAATGTGGAAGGAAGTTAGAATAAAAAGAAGACACAAATTTTTTTTCTAAGAGGAAAAGGTAATGAGATGGAAGAAACCAGAGGAAAAGAAAAAGGGCAAGGAAGGGGCGAAATCCTCCAACCAGAAGTTGGAGTTGTTTCCATTAATAAAGAATAAGGTACTTAACAATATGTATATTTAAAAATTAATATATTTATCTAGAAAACATCTTTGTTTTACAACATGAATACATACATGAAAAATAAGACAAATGCTGATCCCCCCCATATGTATATATGTATGCATGTAGGTATGTATGTATGTATATATGTATGTATATGTATATATATAATTATTTTTTAGTAGCTTACCAGAAAAATCTTCTTGAATCTCATGGCTTAGCCCTGAGGAAAAAAATACATAATTAGTTAAAATCCAACTTTAATTCATACAGTTTATCAACATCATATGAGATCATTTAAATGGTTCTTTTATGTATTATTTCAAATCTCTCAAGATAAGTAAAACATTCTGAGAGATCAATAGAAACTATATACAACTAAAATGTAAAATCAAATTATTTAAATATACTACATATATTTCTTCATTTTTCCATTTCTCTCCCTATTAATTAAAGAGTAAATACTCAATTTCCCACAGGTGGGTAACCTACACTACTGTACATACAGTCCCAGATGGACAACCCTACAAACCAAGAAGGGAGCAGGGCAGAGAGAAAGGTAGTGCCCAAAGCATGGAGGGTCTGGTGTGTGCATGCGTACGTGTGAATATAGGATAGGCCCAGGTCTAGCTCAGTTTTTCCTTTCTTACTATTATCTAAAGTTGAATGTTCATTCAGTTATTGAAAAAAATTACTGACCATCTATGTATGCCATGCACTTTCTAGGTGTTATGGGTACAGCAGTTAGTGTAAAAGAAAACTCCCTAACCTTATGGAACTTTTATTCCAGAAGAAAATATAAGAAATATTTTTATAAATATCTACTCTAAATTTCAATGTGTTAATATGGTTATCTGAAACTTAAAATTCTGCATTATTTTAGTCCTTCTGATCCAATATTAGCAACCAAGAGTTTCACATTTTTGAATGTGGAATTTTGTTTTTTATATGCGTGCTAGATATAGTTAGCTACAGTGTGAACAAAATTAGCCATAAAATCTTTGAAATTTAAAAGATGCTGGCACAGAGGTTTTACTTAAAGAAGAAATTATGACATTGCTAATAAATAATGTATACTTTTCTAGATATAGGTGTTTGATTAAAATCCTCTTACACAGGGCAAGATGTATTAGATCTTACAGTAACAAAAAATAGAATAGGATATATTTCTATATCCTCAGGTTTAAGGTTTAAGGTTGATTAATCTAATGAAGAAGGGAAAGAGAGAAAAAGACATTCATCAACTCTAATCCTATTCAAGACTATATGGGTACTTCATTAATACAGCAAAGCAGCGAGCATAAACCTGAGTCAGCTGAGATCTGGGGAATTTCAGTCCATGTTTTGAAAGGTAAATGAAAGGTTCTTTATATAACAATGCATCTTTAAAACATAGTTATCAAGACTATTTTCTTGTTGTTTTTGTTTCATTTCTATCTTCTAACTAGAACAACACTTTCATAAAAGGAGAAAAGGGTGACATCCTACAGTCAAGTTTATTATGGGTGAGAAATGGATTTTGAATTTGGTGTCTTTGACTCCAGATTTTAGTCCTGATTTTCTTTCTTCTGTTAGATCTGTAATCTCTCAAAACAGAAGTGACTTATATGATTAGTCTTTGGCCATGAAGAGGTACAATACAACCTACAATCTCACAATCCATGCTGCTTTGGTGTAGCCTCTAACTTCCTGTGACAGAGCTGGAAACAGGTCAATGAAACTAGCACCACGTGATAGATGGTCAATAGGAGCATGTAACAGACAGGCCTCTGGACGTTTGTTTGTAGATGCCAAGTAATAGAGTCTTACAAAACTGGATCAATGAATATTTCATATTATTATTGATTCCAATTACATCTAATTGTTTAAACTTGAGAAAGGTAAGGTTATACCGCCATTTCTAGCAACTTTATTAGTATAACAGAAAAAAATTGATCAAAAATGGCAAACTCGAATGATAGCTTATTAAATGTTAAACCAAAATAATAGCATATAGAATATTTAGTACCTAGACCACAGACAAAGTTATTTCCATACTTAAAAGAAGTTGGAGTTGTTTCTATTAATAAAGAATAAGGCACTTACCAATATGTATAAGATATGAATAATCCTTGATGACTGTTTCGGCTCTAAAGGAATCATCCTGATAGTCAACTATTACTGAGTCTAAATTGATATCCTTAAACAGAAAGCAAAAAGAGAAAGATTAAAAAGTAATTTTTTCAAAACTTCTACAACTGTACTTTTAAGATGATCAGTAGATAGTCACATGGCACTTCTTTACAGAACCCGCAAGCTAAATAAACATTACTCCTATTTTTTCTCCCTCCTACAGCCCAGTTCTTCCCCAAAGTATTTATTGCAATTTGAATTATATACTTGTCTGTACTTACTATCTACCTTATGCACTCATCTCTAAGCTCTAAGAATGAAGAACTGTATATAGAATACTGTTTGGCTTCTAGCAGACACTCGATAAATATTTATTGAATAAATAATTTGGGAAAAAAATTAAAATTGGATCAGAAGCCAAGATATTTGTGTTCATTTCAATCTTTCCACTATCGTGTGACACTGGGAAAATTATACAACCTCTCAGCCTCAGCTTATCTAAAAATCAAATTCACTAACAAATTTTTAGTTGTCTATAATTTCCACACAGCCTTGGTGCAAGTTATTTGGGTACCTATCATTTATATCATACACTGAATACATCACTCCACATAGAAACCTCCTCTCTTCCCTTCCCTTAGTCAACCATCCTCTGCCTCACTGATATTATTAATGGGAGTAGACCCCAACTTCCCTAGGCTCTGCCCTCTTGGTTTTGGACAGTGCAATGAGAAGACAAAAACTGAGGAGACAATAACCAGAGGGAGTGGAAGGCGGGACAAGCAGTGCCTCTGGTACTCCTGACAGTATCAGGAAGAGGCTAGTCGCTGCTGTGGAATGGTCAGATCATGCTGTAAGAGTTGGAGGAACTTATGGGTTCAGATGCGGTTCTGCTACTACAGAAGTAGCATGAATTCTCAGAAACTCCTAGCTGCCAGAACTTGTCTTTAAATCTACATAGTTCCTCAAGCTGCTGTTGGATGTGTTTGAAGATGCTGTAAGAGTAGCCTGCTTATTTATTTGATTACCCAGCTGGACTAAAAGCCCAATGAAAGCCTGACACTGAAAAGAGTACTGCAGATAAAGTAGGTGTAAAAGAACTACCGAGTGAATTATCTCCAGAATTTTAGTTTCGAGAGGGCATCCAAACCCCATTAGTGGTATAAGTATACTAAGGCACAGCAATGCAATCTCTCTTATCTCTCGAATTCCAATTTATGTTCAGGAAATTAGTTCTTATGGAGAAGTTAAATGAGATTCTCACTTTTGTTACCCGTGCTTTCAAAAAAAAAATTGCAGAAAAGCATATAAACTACTTCTTAATCTAGTTTTTCCTAAGAGGCTATAGTGTGATTATTAAGAGCATACACACTGGAGCTAGCCTGCCTGGGTTCAAAATGCTAGATCTGCCACTTACTGTGTGACTCTTGGTAAATTATTTACTCTCTGTTTCCTCATCTGTAAAGCATTTACAGATGAGGAGTAAGTAATTCATGAACAGTACTTAGAAAAATACCTGGCACATAACTAACATTTATTTATTATTTTTCAGACATATCTTAAAGACATGTTTACCTTCTGTTTAGTATATATGACAATGGTGACTAAAGAGTCCGTTTGGAACCAGTCATAGCTGTAAAACATCAAGAAAAGTATGAATAATTATATCAACAATCATGTGCACTGACATATGTTAAGTCATTAAACATTTCAAATCTAGTGAAAAATATATTTCTCTAGGTAAACTGTTTTCTAAATAATCAGTGGTCTTACTGGCAATTATTTCCAAATTTAAAATACCTGTACTTCCATATGTTCCAACTTGGATTTAAAAAAATCTTTGACAAGACACTTTTTATAAAAGTTACACATCTCATTAAAATATTTTAACAGAGCAATAACAAAATATATTGTTCTCTTAAGGAGCATGACAAAATCTACACTCTTATTACTTTCACTCCTACCTGTCACAAATATATTATTACTCAATAAATTAATTCATCAAGGCTCGTCAACAGAAAAACTTAAGGAAAAGCTAAGTCTTTTGTTCGGTAAAAGCTACTGACCAAACTGATACTGCTTTTGCACTTGTTACCTACATATAGGCACCCACAGGTAAATCCTAGAGGAGGTATCCTTAGGCAGCTAAGTTAAATTTGCATATGAAATAATTCAACAGATTTAACAAATATTGCAGGATGATGCTGTTATAATATTGACTGATGGTGGGGAGAAAGAGAAAAACTATAAAGAACGTACATTACTCTGAAGGCATCTGAAATGTCAATAACAAAAAATATATATATGGCTTGCTTAATTTATAATGACAGTGTACAATAAATACATTTTGAAAGATTTCTGTTAAAAATGATACAACAAACTAGATATACAAAGAATAGTTAAATAAATTATGGTATGGTCATATGATGGAATGCAGACAAAAATCCTTTTGAAGAATATTTAACATACAAAATTGCTCACAGAATATATCGTAATACTAATATTATCAAAAAGGAATAAATGAAATAGGCATGACGTGACTCAAACTGGGTGGAATAAACCAAATATTAAGAGTATATATATCTGGGGTTGATGAAATTACAAGTGATTTTTATCACTTTCTATTGTATTTCTCCTCATTTTCCAAGTTTTCTACCATGAATGTATATTTTACAATCTGAAAAAAATATTTTTAATAATTTTTTCAAAGTTCTGGTGTTTAAAATGGATCAGACTTCAATTGTATTAAAAATTCATGTTGACGGTACAGTTTGTTCTCCAATAATGTCTGACAAATGAAGTACTATAGTTCTTGTGTCAAAGAAACATGATTAATATAGTAAGCAATAAATCAAACCCAGAGTTGTTTTATTTATATTTTAATGTGCATATTTTGGTGTAAAACTTATTTAGCATTAAAAAAGTCAACCAAGAATGCATACCTTGGGGAAACAGGACCTTCTTTGGCAAGTGGATCTGTAGCTTGGCTCTTGGGAAGCATGCCTTCACAAAGGAAAACAAACAAAATTGCCACAATTCATCAATATAGCATTTTTCTTTTTTTTCTTTTCAGCAAACTTCTTATTGAAAAATTATAAAAGGACACAAATCACAGATGTACTACTCAATGAATTTTCATAAAGTAAATCATACCCTTGTAGCCAGCACCCTACTTGTGCCCCATTCTGATCACCCCCCCCCAAGGGAAACCACAATTCAGACTTTTAACATCATGATTAGTTTATGCCTGTATGTGACCTTCATAAAAATGAGATCATAAGATATGTTCTCTTTTGGCCTGGCTTTTCTTTTGTCCAGCAATTATAGACACTACAGTTCTTATGTTAAATAAGCTTGATTGATTTTGAGCAGTAAATCAAAACTGGAACTGTGGAACGTATCAGTAGTTTGTTCCTTTTTATTACTGAGTAGTATTACATTGTATGAATATAGTAGAATGTATTCATTCTCCTGCTGATAGACATTTGGGCAGTTTTCAGCTATTATATATAGTTGTATAGTAGTTATAAATATTCTTATACATGTACATGTACATTCTTAAAGAACATATATACCCACATTTCTGGTAGGTATAGAGCATGTATATATGTTTGGTTTTAGTGGATACTGTTGAAAAGTTTTCCAAAACGGTAGTACCAATTTACAATTTACACCAGAAGTATTTGAGAGTTCCGGGTGCTCCATAACCTCACTGACACATGGGATTATCTTTTTCCATTTTAGTGATTCTAGTGGGCATGCAACAAAACATTCTAAAAGCCCACTAAAGTTTTGGTTTTCAAACTGTATTCGAAAACTCTTGAGGCATGAAAGAACTCTGGAGATTCCATAAACATTAAGTATTTTCCTTCCACAACAGGAGTGTACTATTTGTAGCTATAAGGTTTTGTTAGGAGAAAGAAGAAAGTACTGCTGCTAAAAGACTTTTGAAGATCACTGCATCAATTATATTACTATTACTCAAACTGTGCAGGAAAAAAGTTCAATGTTTGGTCTCAGGTGAGTCTTGAAATTCTCAAATTAGAAGTCACAGTAATTATATAAACTTAGAGTTGGGAGGCACCTTTAAGACAAGCTAGTTTAGAAGTTTTCAAGATTCTTTGTAGTCACGTTATCTTCTGTTTAAACACAAGCTTCAATGAAAGCACAAGCTATCAAACAGCCATATTTTTTTGGATGAGGCTGATTGTGAGCCCTGAACTCAGGCCTTACTCTGCATGCATCTCTTACCATGTAACTCTGCAGAATACAATTAATTTTCAGATAAACAAAGGAAGTCTCTGAGATGTGATATAACAAGGCCAGAGTTATGAAGTAATTAGCAGTGAGCCTAAAGAAGAATGCTCTACCACAAAACTACAGGTATAACAAAAGACAAAACTACAACTAAAATGTATTTTTTCTATGATGACAAAAAACAAGAAAAAATGTTACTAAATTTCCTGAGAAGTCCTGAAAGATATTAAAATTAAAGTCACTTATCTTTTTGAGGCCCCTTATATAAATAAAAACAAACACACCACAGTCTAAGATTTTCTACAATAAAAAGCTATCCACAGAATTTATAAATCGTTAAGTCAATTTTGATCTTTTATAACCTATTTAGGACCAAGAAATCTGAATTTGAGCCCAGTGTCAGCACTGTGATTTTATGAAAACCACTGCTTCTTCTTCCTCAAATTCAAACTACTAAAGAAATCTGCCCTGTAATCTTATACCTCATGAGATAACAAACAAGACAATGTCCAAACATTCTTAAAAAACTATATAGCACCATAAAAATATAACTTATTAGAAGAGAATAATGCCATAGGCGAAACAAAATACAATACATATAATATCCTTCAGGATAAGCTAAAGGAATCTGGGATGAATGTAGGGTGGAGTAAAATAAGTAAGATGATCTGAATGAACATTTTCTCTCCCAAAAATGCTAATTGATAGACAGACGTCAATGTGAAGGGATCAGATCTCTAGTAGAATACTATAGTAGTCTATCTCATTCAGTATTTTGAACAGCTGCATGAATAATGACAAGCAGACAGATCATATATGCAAATACACAGAATTAAATGAGCCAAATATGAGAGAAAGCTAATAAATATGTAGGTATTTATTACAATCTTAGAAGATGTTAAGGTCTTAAGAGGTAATTGTGCTTGCCAGACCACTTGTGAAATGCTATATTCCATTCAAAAGGCCATTTTTAACAGAGATATTAAATGCAGCACATCTGAAGCAGAGCAACAGGAAAGTAAATGTTCTGGAACCCCTATGTGGTAGGAAAGAAAATGCCCATTCTATCGGTAATTAGTCTTTAAGGTTTTTGCTTAGTATCAAGGAAGAGCCAATTATCACATGAAATCTGAGATCAGTTCCTCATTTATGCAGTGTTATAGTATCAGACAAGCAACTTCAGATGTTACATCATGAACTGCAAAAATTAGTCTATAATACAGACCATTTTTTCTAGTTAAAAGAAAAGGTAATTCATCTGGCAATCTAGCTTGTTAGCTGAATTTCTGTAACTCTTTTCAGAAGAAAAAAAACTATTTCTAAATATACGTTAATATAATTCAGTCATAGTATTCCCATGTATTTCATAAGAGTCAGTACTGACACTACACACAACATTTTTGAGGGTTAGGGGGTGTGTCAATTCCAAGTCATACTGAATGGCTATAGAAGCCAGAGCTCCTGAGCCGATAGAAGAGCAGATTAACAGACTATACTCAGTATCTGCACATGAACACTGGAGGTGAGGTCACATACTGGAGAGAGGTGACTTGTTCAGTCCTGCTTCTTAATGACCATGAGTCTTCAAGCTGAGGGCAGATGAATACATGTTCAGGGATGTCACAGAAGGGACTACTATTAAGAATAATGGCTGTAATATGGGATCTATAAAGTTCTGTCCAATCCTCTAAATTTGAGCAAGTAAAGACATATTTCATATAAAACATATCTAAATATTCCAGGTAATTCTGTGAAGCAATATTATAATCATGTGAGAATGATTCACTCATTTTTTATGATAAATTTACATGACTTACCATTTAAGACTTTCTTTTCCTCATGATAGTCTGTGCAGTAATTTAGAAAAAAAGTCACATAAGAATATTACAGTGTCAAAGAGAATATCAGTTAATATTATTGATTTAAAGATATTGGCCCTTCTTTCTTGAAGGACTTTCTTCCAAGGCCTAAAGAGAGAAATAGGCTAATAGGGAGATAGCCCATATTTCTAATAAGTAAGTTTCATGGCTAAAGATGTACAGGCCATCTCTCTGGTACTTATCTACCATTTCACAGGGCTTTTTCCCATTTCTTTGGACATTTTTTTTCTAATGTCTTGGTTAATTTCTTTAGAAAGCATATAAAACCCCACATTTTGTCCAGGTTATCATATTTCAAATTAGTCAAAATTAACCAGAATTTATTAATTGCATTATATAAATGAAATACACATATTAACGACCCAAAGGAAACTACCTTATTATCTAGGTTAGTTCTTAAAATCATCATTAGTCCAAATTTAAATAGCAAAAATGATGAAAATAAGTTAAAATTTCCACAATGCAATGCAATTATTAGTGTTACAACCTGAAAAAAATTAACAGGTATTTTCTTTCAGGATTGCAGTCAACTCACAAATCTATATCATATCTTGATCACGAGTGCTACATAATTGAAATAAAACCCTCATCAAGCTATCAGTTAAAAAAAAAATTAATGACAAGCTAACATAAAATATCCAAGTAGTAGACTGAAAACTTATTAATGTGACATCACTTTGTTTTATAAAAAAAGAAATTTAAATCAAAGCTTTCAAAATTTTTTGTGTTCTGATTTTCAGTCAACCAGCGATCCCATAATTACCTCCATTTCACTCACCTGTCATAAAATAATCATGATTAAGGAGGCCAAATAGCCATTCTTTTTGTTTATTTTCCCCATTTTACTAACATAACTTCGTAGCTAAGAAATCTTAACAACATATAGTGAATCATCATTTGGTCCCCTCATTTACAACTGACGATCAGAGGTCAAGGACTTGACTGAAATCCACAGCTTTTGAGCAGCAAAGCCAAGATTAGACACCATCGCCTCTGACATTTGGCACTATATTTCTTACTATGCCATTGCTAGAGTGAATATTTCCTGAAAAGACAAAAGACCTAAATACCATCTAATTATACCTCCAAATGAGCTTTGTTTATCAAATGCCAGATACAAATCTAGTCACTATAATTTGCAAGGGATCACTGATGTCTTTGGTCCCTTATTCTCATCTAGTTTCATCTGTCTTTGCTACTGCAGTTATGATTGTTTTACATCAGAACAAACAGCAAATTCACAGTAACGTATGTAAATTAAATCTATTTTCAGGGTACCACATAGCTGGCAGTTTGATGAATCTCATTTATCATGTACAGCAATCTGTTTTTATCTAAAAGCTCACAGATTTTGAAAAATCCCCCCAAGTAATTAGTTTCTAGGGAAAAGAAATATATGTACTTCCTGATCAATGTGAATTGATTTGAACCTTCCAAAACTTTCTGGATCCTCCTCAATTAGTAACTTTTTCCCCGAGTCTTTTTTTAATACAAGAAGTACTAATAGGAAGAGAACTTCTACTTAAATGATCTAAATTACTTTTAAAAACTCTGCTAGTCTACTTTTGTAACTCTTCAAAAACTGAGTCACAGAAATTGACTATTTTTTGCTATTAAGCATATCTATTTTTGAGTCATTTTAGTCACACGAGATACTTTTCTGACAAGAAATCTGATATTGTCTTGATAACTAATTCTCTTGGCTCTGCAGCCAAGAGAATTTATCTTTTCTCATAATGCTGTTTGAACTGCATTATTTTGATTAGAACCTCTGCTTTCTGGGGAGGTAAGTGTTATTTAGAAGGCTAGTGCTGTGATTTATCAGCATTCTTCTCTTCTTTGGTAAGAGGGCTAGGTGATGATTTTTATTTGTAAACCCAATCTAGTTTACTTCTGTTGAGTGGAGCCACCAGGGGATCCCTAGGATAAAGAAAGAAAAATCCTGTTTACCAGTGACTTTATTCTTTTAATAAATATCTGCTGATCATCATCTTAATAGGGATATTGACATAGTAAGAAATTCTTTGAATAGAAAGTTAGGAAAATATGAATGTATATTTAGTTTGCTTACACATGCTTAGACATAATATGAAAGATTCACAATAAAAGTAGTAATGTGGTTACCTTTGCGTGTGTGTGGGAGGGGAAAAGGGTAGATGGGAGACAGAGGTACGACAAGGGTGCTTCTCATTCTTGAATCATGTGAGTGCATTGTTTGCTCAAAAAAATTAAACTAAAGTAAAAATAAATGTCAATGTTCTTTTTAATATGATGTGTAAATCCTGTAAAAGATGTATGCAGAAGGTGGTATGGAAGCATAGAGGGTGGGCATCTGTACTTACAAGGAATTTGAAAGGACTCCACTGAGGAAGTAATATTTTAGGTACATTTTGAAAATACATAGGCATTTGTCAGGAAGGCCCTGAATAAAACATTTTAGGAAGACAAGTGCTGAGCAATTTATATTTGAATGTTTTACATTCAAATGTATGTAACTATATACCTCATCTTCCTTTCTCATTCTAAAAGGTTGATATCATGAAACCATCAGATATGAGTTCAGTCTTCTTACCAGAGATCTTAGTCATAAAGTCCCAAATATACCGTTCTATGTTCCCTTTACTGCTTAGCTTTGCCAGAAGACTCCTTGGCTCTCTACAATATGTTTAGTAACAATTTTTCTCTGAAATTCTTCCATATCTCTAAATGGAATGCCTCATAACACCACCTAGGCCTAATTCTTGATTTTGTTTCAGAAGTTATATACTCATTTCCCACATCTTATAAAATTTAATAATTTCTATTATTTCTAAACTATCTTTACCTTTTACTCTCCTCTGTTCATCTTTTTAATCATCTTCTAAGTCACCTTTAAATGTTACACATCTCTCAAACTTCAAGGCCCAGAATTACTCATTATCCTCAGAGCAGTTTAGCCAGCAGAATTAAAATAAAGATTTAACAGTTCAAATATATACTATGAAAAATTTCAGGAATAAAATGTTTTAAAAGTACCAAAGTACTTATTCCCGGACAGTGTTTTTCGCCATTACTCATTTAGCTAATCACAGCATAAACTATAGTTTTAGAAGTTTATATTTTCTTCCTGAGTAGGCTATACTTGTCATTTTTTATTCATTTCTCCAATTTATCAGTTATTTCCCATTTTTGTTCTACCCTCTGAGGGATTAACCACTTCTTCCCTATTGGGAATCACCTGCACATAAATACCTACATGTTCAAAAATCATCTTTCACTGAAAACAAAGCAAACACTAACCTAAACTAACACTGGTCAGTGATATACAAAATGCAAGACACACTTCCTGTTCAGCTTTGTATCTGCCCCCTGACCAGGGACTTCTCATCCCTCATTTTTAATGACCTCTCCCTTATATCTTTCTGGCAGGAATCACTCGGACAATATATTCTATAACAGCAAAAGCAAATTAAGGCAGCCTGACTGAGATAGCAAATTTGCTCACTCAGTATAGTCCACTTCATCATGACACTCTGCCCCTTTCTCTCCACTAGTAACTGCCTTGCCTCTCCTCTACCAGTTAGCCTCTGAGCTTGTGTTTTATCCATTCACTTGAGTCCTGAATTGTCCCCATTTTAGCAATGAGGAAACTGATGCTCCTCGAAGAGAGAACTTTGACTCCAGAAGCTGAACTTCCAGCTAGAATAGTTGCCTTGTCTACATACCAGCTTCACATCCATGTGTCATTAATGCCATCATTTTTAAGAATAAAAAACTAATTCATATACGAGGGTTTCTCTACTTGAGAACTATTACAATTTGGGGCTGGATAACTCCTTGTTGTGGGACTCTGTCATTGTAGGGGACTTAGCAGCATCCCTGACCTCTCCTCTATCCATCAGAAGGTCAGGAGCATTGAGCTTATTCCTAGCAAACAAAATGTCTCCAGACATTGCCAAATATACTCTGTGAAAAAAAAAATCAACCCTAGTTAAGAAGTACTGGCACATGCCAAAGGAAAATAAATTATGCAGAAGCGGATAGCTTTGATGAGGTGATTCTCTGCCTTACAAAGGAAAGCACCAATCATTTAACTGGTAAACTCCAATTAAATAATGATAGCCTTTATTAAGGTATCATGTCTATAAACCTCAGTATTCTCACATTTAAGTTGAGAGTGATAGAACAGCTCTAAATATCTCTTCCACTTCTAGGTATTCTATTGATTTATGGTTCTACACGATTTATAGTCATTAACTATCTGAGAGAGTGGGTGTGAAAACTAAAAATATAAAAGTATCAGAAACCATAATAAAGCAATGAAAAATTAAGAAGAAATATTCCTGAGACTGTACTATGACATTGGAAAATAGAACGTTTAAAAAATATGCCTTATGTTGTTTTGTTTTGCTTTGTTTTAGGCGAGGCAACCCTCGGTTGACCTCACAGATTGCAAGGACCTTGTCAGCTTACAATCCCTTATTTTTTAATTTTTTATGCCTACGGCACCTGACCTTCCTAGGTGGTCTCCCATCCAAGTACTAGCCAGGCCCAACCCTGCTTAGCTTCCAAGATCATATGGGATCGGGCTTGTTCAGTGTAGCATGGTCACAGGCTTACATTTAATTTTTGAAAGTACATTTATGATCTAGAATAACACTGTCCAAAAGAAATGTTAGGCAAGCCACAAGTACTTCTAATTTTTTAAAATTACATTAGCAAAGTAAAAAGAAACAGGTAGAATTAATTTCAGTAATATATCTTTACTTAACACAATATATCCAGAATATTATCATTTCAGTATGTAATCAATATTAAAATTATGTGATATTTTACTCTTTTTTCAGACCAAGTCTAAGCTACTGGCTACCATAATGACAGAAAAGAACTAGAATAAGGGCAAAGAGTAAGAACATTTTTCATCCTTGCCAGAGAATGAAGTGTTCCATGTAAATAAATTATCAGCAACTAATACGTACCTTTCTGAAGTTTTTCCTTTTATTCATTATTGATATCTTTCTAAAGCACAATACAAACCATTCTTTTTAAACAAAGGATTATAAAAATCATACTGACTCTTTGCATAAGGATCCACTAGTATTATGTTTTATAGTCTATCTGTTAGCTTTTCTGTTTTCATCCTAGATACCTTGGCACACTAGAAACCACCAGATAAATTAAAAACTATCCTTCTAAAACTGCCCAGCTGTAGGCTGCCCACAAAATGCCAATTCCGGATCCCCATGCATTGGAATCTGGCAGTTCACCCACCTAAAAGATGGTGTAATGGATCCAGTATTAAAAGAAATTCATGTATAAAATTCCTCTTCGGTAGATCCACTGTCTCTGCCCACGTCAGCAACAGTCTTTTTCCACCTACTATTCCCACTTCATCTGTTTTAATCCTGTTCCCATTTCACCTAGAAATTCTAACTGTAGATTAAACACATACCCTAGTTTGCCAGAGTCACAGTTTACTCTGTTATCCCAGCATAATTACTAATAGAACCTTCTTTCATTCTCAAAACTGCCCCAGTTTGGACAATTATATGGTTGCCCCATCTAATAGTCTCCATCCATAAGTCTCAATCCTGCCTGCAGATGAAAGGCATACTAGTACTATTAAAAAACTTCATGGGCATTCCTTATTTCTGACACATTAAATCTCTTTCATTATTTACTTTGTCCCTTTTATATGGTGTACTCATTCCCGCTAGCCTGGAGTTCAGACTGTATCCTGCTAGATTTTAAGTCTCTACACTTACAAAAACCCAATTAATTTGCTTGCAATCAAGGCTTTTCTGACTTATAAAATTCTTGCTTTTGCTTCCTAAAACCTTGCAATTCATCTCATATCACTACCTGCTGGCTTCACCCTAGCAAAACACGTTTACACCAAAGAGGCTTCATAGTGAAACAGATACACAACCCCACTCTTACATGTTCTGTCAATAATAATGATACTTTATTTTTCACAGAAACAGGACCATTTGTTATGGTAAAACACATTGCAACATATTGCTTTATAAGTAGCCTCAGTACTGTAGGAGTAGAGGGGTAAAGAGAGCCTCAATAGCAACAACCACTTCTGCTACCTCTGCCATCTGTTGCTTCTTATATACTAGGTGATTAGCAAACATTTTATTTAATCTTCACAATAATATCAGAATGTTTTGGTCTTAAACTCCATTTTACTGCTAAGAAAAAACAGTCAAGTCTGTTAGCTGATGCAGAACACAACAGCTTACGAGTGGAAGAGATGAAATTTGAAGCCAAGTCAGCCTTTATGAAATTGTGCTCTTTCATTGTGCTGCCTCAGTAATCAGTATCAGGGCTAGAGACAGTGTCAAAAAGAAAACTTTAAATTTATGAATACATAATATCTCAGAAACCATATCTCATTCTGGGTAAAAAAATGTGTTTGTACTCTCATGAACCAGGTAGTGAAGAGGAAACGGAATATGCATTGCAGTTTAGTTCTTTACCATTATGATTTAGTTAGAAATTCTTGGTTTTCTCAACCTTCCTAATTTTGGTTTCATGTGTTTTAGGGTTTCATTTTTGCTGTTTTCTAGTCCTAATGACCTTCATTTCATCTGTTACTGAATGATTTTAGATTTTTTTCTCTCAGCACTTTCAAAATACTGTTGTTCTATTGTTTTCTGGGTTCTATTAGTGTTCTAAGAAATTAGCTATATTGCTAGTAAATTACACAAGTAAATTAATTGTCAATTTACTAATCACTTGTTTGTTAGTAAATCTGTCTCTCTGGCTGCTTTTCATTCATATCTTCTCATTGTCTTTGGTGTGCTGCAGTTCTACTATAATGTTTGTGTAGATTTTTTTTTTTTTTAATTTATCTTGTTTAGGGTTTGCTGAACTTGCTGGATTTGAATATTTGTGATTTGTCAATTCTGGAAAATCCTCAGCCATTATCCCTTCAGATGTTGTCTCTTCCTCATTCTCATCACTGATTCCTTCTGGAAATGATTACAAGTGTTAAGTCTAATAACTCTATCCTCTATATCTCTTACATATTTTTCTATCTTTTTGTTTCTCTGTGCCACATTCTGCATAATTTCTGCTGCTCATTCCTGAAGTTCAATGAACTCTTCTATTATGTCTAAACTGTTTGATAATTACTGCTATGTATCTTTTAATTTCACTAGATTTTTCACTTCTAGAAGTTCTATTTGTTTTTACTCAATTGTACATAATTATTTTTAGCAGTCTCATTTTTTACTCATTACCATTCATTATTTTCCTAAACATTTCAAACAAAATTACTTTTATTCTGTGTATAAAAAAAGAAGTCCAAGGGGTAAAATCCTGCTGTTGTTTCTGCTGACTTGTTTCCTCACATGTTGTCTAATTTTTTATTGTGCACTAATAATTGCCTGATATGTACATGTGGGATTTTTGAGGGTTTAGGTTAAAACCATTAAAATTTTGTATATACATCTGTCAAGTGGCCTGGGAAACCAGTAAGGAGAGACTATTTTATTTCTTGGTTTAAGGTTTTTGAGACCACATAGGTGGTATATATTGAAATTCCCAACTCTCACATGGGAAGGACTGTGGTTACAAATTCTTAAAGGAAATTTCTCTTACCTCTCTTCTATCACCTCATAAACATAGTCAAGGCAACATACCCTAACATTCCCTTTGTCGTTGGACTGATTTCTTTCTAAGCCTTTCCATTTCACTGATCATATACCCCTTCGAGAGTTGAAACCACAGACAGGGATTCCAGTTCCAACTCCCTGCCTTTACAGACCCAAGATCTGGCCTTCTATCCTCTGTATGACCATTAAAATTCCTGTGTGGCTCTAATTCCTGAATATCTAGATAAGTGCTAGAAGCAGAGGAAACAGAGGCTAGCTTACCACACTGGATTGCTGCTTCTAACTACTCTTTTTTGGGTATCTGGGGATTTCCCTGTGAATTAATCTGTTCATTTTAAATGATGTTTGTTGTTGTTGTTGTTGTTGTGAAGCATTATGAGGATTATCTGCCTTTCGCTTCCAGGAAGGAAGGAAAAAAACTAGAAAAGTCCTTTTATTAATTTCATATTCCTATGGAACAGAAGCCTAAGGAGCCTAGCATACTTTCTGGTTACTCTGAATGGTATTACATAAGAACAAATGACCTTTAGTACCAGGTTATGTAAATAAGATATATAATGTTCAGGATGAGGTAAAATCAGTCATCTAGGATTTTTCGTTAATATCATATCTCGTGCTGGCAGTGCATCAGTGAATGTAGGAGTCAATTAATAGAAGAAAGGGACAAGTTTACAAAAGTAAACTGTTGGGAAGAATTTCCAGACATGAAAGTTCAAACTAGTTTGCTTTTGGTATGTATACGTATTGCTTACTTATTTTGTAGCAATAGGAAGAAAAAAATAATAATCCTTTTTGAGCATTTATTACTGTCACTATTCAAGGAACTTTACTCATGTCAATTAATTCTTGACTCTATAAACCATTGTACAGATTAAAAAACTGAGGCTCAAAGACAGAAATTGGCCCAACAATTACACAGGTCAAATCTAGGTATGTCTGTGATATTTCTATACCGCTGATGGAGGTCTCTGGCAACAAGGTCTTGAATTACAAAACTCATTACACTAAATAAACAGTAGAAGACTAGGGCTGGGTAAGCCAATTTTTATTTATAATTTGGGTGTCAAAGTCAAGAGCTACTAAAAAAAAAAGAAAAAGACTACCTTTCTTCCATAGCAAAGAATTAAGCAAAGTATTTGTGCTACTTCTACTGCAAGTATAAAATTTTCAAAGAATGCTATTCTGAAAGAAACCTAAGAGATAAAAAGATGATCTCCAATACCATACAGATTGTAGAGCCACGGGTTAGAAGGTAAGGGCAAGAAATGCAAGAAATGCGTTGTATTTTATACATAGTTTACAATCAGAAGATATGTTTTTCATGGTAACGAAGTAAGAAAGTGAAAAGATTTAAGACAAAAGGGAGGGAGACAAAGCTAGAGGAAAAATTTCACTGTGTAACTTTTTATATTTTCTCATTTTTGAGTCATGTGAATGTATTATGTATTCAAAAAATTAAATTATAAAAAAACTAATCTAAAAGTCAACTCTTACCAAGTGTTCTAGCTAATCTGTCTATATAACAGCAAAATAAAGACAAATGAAAACTAGAGTAAATAAAGTTCTTTCTCTTCCATTATGCTTATTCCTCACATTATGAATGTTTTCTCAAAACATGTCAAAAATTTAAAATAAAGTCATTGTTTCATTCTAAAGAAGAACTAGAATAAAACCACAGACCATGCGGCCAGTGAAAATGAGAACAATCCAGTGATTTCTTTAAATCTATTTGTGGAAATCCAAGTTAAAAAGAAAGTACATGTGTGTCAGACATCAGTGCCAGTTTCGCAGTGGCACTACTTACCTTTAGGAACAGCAGATTTAACTGCCATTCTGCCAACCAGGCATTCTTTCAGCATGGATTCATAATTGACCCAACGATGAACCTGGTATAAGATATAAATGACAGAAAAGCAATATGACTGACTTCATGAGATGCTCTAATTTTATTCTGAGCAGAACTAAACATTTTTACACTGCTCTGAAAAATAAAGAAGCAGATCCAATTGGCCAACAAGAGAGTGACGGAAAGGCAGCATACATTGGGATTATGTGGAACAACGTTCTCAAAGTGTTGTCTATCAACCTCTGGAGGTTCCTGACACCCTTCAGATATCTATGAGGTCTCAATTAGTTTCATAATATACTAAAATTTATTTGCCTGTTTCATTGTGTTGACATTTACACTGATGTTGAAAAGGCAATGGTGGGTAAAACTGCTTGCATCTTAGCACAAATTAAAGCAGCTGTTTCAATCATTATTTTCTTCACCAGATCCATGCGCAGGGGGTGGAGGGTGAGTGAGGATCTGGTTTCATTTAAGAATATCCTTCATGAAGCAGATAATATTAATTTTCTTAAATCTCAACCCTTGAGTACAGGTCTGTTTTATATTCTGTGTGACAAAATGGGAAGTTCTCAAAACACTTCTGCAGTTGTTTGATTTGCAAATTGAACTGAGCTTTTTTTTTTTTTTTTTGAAAAGTCAATTATGTTTAAAAGAAAAAATGACCTATAAAAAAGCTGGTTATTCAGACTTGAATATCTGATAGACATTCTCTTGAAAAGAAACAAGATGAGACTGTCACTTTAAGAAAAATAACTGGGGATATTTATTGCCAGACTTACTGGTGGGAATTAAATTTAAACAACCTTTCTGAAAGGCACTTTTTAAACATACATTAAAAACCTTAAAACAGGCAGCTCTTTTACTCAGCAATTCAGAAATTTACCTGAGAAAATATTTGTATATACACAAAGATACAGGTACCAAGATACTCTTCACAGCACTATTTACATTAGCAAAATATTAAATATTAAACAAAATATTAAAAACAACCTAAACATCCAACTGCAAAAGACCAGGAAAACCGTAATATATTATTCAATAAAATACTATATAATCACTAAAATAATCAAGTCAAAGAATTTTATGTATGTTCTTGAGTAAATATACACTAAAATAGAAAATACACAAAAATTATGTATGTAATTATAAAAGGACACTCATTTATTAATAAATATTGAAATTTCATTTACCAAATATTTATGAAGCATCCAATAATGTGTAAAGCATCATCTCTGGGGCTACGCAGGGTTGGGTAGAATTTTAACAGAAAGATAGATGAAGGAGAAAATTATTCGAGAAGGTTTTGTCAATGATGGAACTGGTGATTTGCTCAATGCATTTCAGTTTGCTCAAAGAAAGATGTATGTTGGGAACATTTACCTTGATAAAGTCTTTTTAGCTCCTAAAATAATGACTTTAAATTTATTCCACTGTCAATGATGAGCTGAGTGTTGTAGAGCAAGATGCTAAGATGACTGTCTTTAAGAATATAGTAATCCTCCCTTATCCACAGGGGTTAAGTTCTAAGAACCCCCTGTGGATACCTAAAATCATGGCGTACAGAACTCTAATAAAGTTAAATTTATAAATTGGGCACAGTAAGAGATTAACAATAATAACTAATAATAAAACAATTATGAAAACACAGTATAATAAAAGTTATGTGAATATGGTCTCTCAAAATATCTTATTGAACCATACTTACTTTTTCACTTAGATGAAACACTTTACAGCTTGTTTTTTGGCATCTCTGAATTGCCAGCATCACTACTCTTGTGCTTTGGAGTCATTATTAAGTAAAATAAGGGTTACTTTAACACAAGCACTGTGAAACCATAACAGTAAATCTGACAACTCAGACAAATACTAAATAACTAATAGGCAGGGAACATATATAGCATGGATATGCTGGATGATGATTCAAGTCCTTGGCTGGACACAGTGGGATAGTGCAAGATTTCATCACGCTACTCAGATGTGCAATTTAAAACTTATAAATTGTTTATTTCTGGAATTTTCCATTTAGTATTTTTGGACCATGACTGACCACTAGAAACTGAAACCATGGAAAGCAAAATAGCAAATAATGGCGGACTATTGTACTAGTCTAGCTGTCATGTTATCTAAGTTGGGACTGAAAGTAAAAATATTAGGACAGTATTAAATGAGAGGAGGTGGTGATGACTTGATCTAAGGCAGTGACAAGAGAGGAAAGGGTGTAATGTTTAAAGACAGCATCATAGGATTTCCCCAGTGATTGGATAAGGGGCACAATTAGAGAAGGCAAAGATTATTCAAGTAGTTTCAAGTTCCCATTACCAGAAACGGGAAACGGTTGGCGGGGGGGGGGAGAGAGCTGATATTATTTGAGGGTACACTGAGTTGGAGTGCCACCAGCTTATCAAATTGTCCATGAGGCATTTGGAAATAAAAGGTCAGGAGTGGGATCAAAACTAGAGACAGAAATCTGACAATAAAGAGATTACTTAATATTCTTTGCACAACTCAAATACTAGGCATGAATAAATCCTTAAATATTTAAAGATACAGGAAACTTCACCAGTTTCTAGAATATTAAGTTGTTTGCTTCTATGGTAAGTTTAAGTCATAAATAAACATCACAGGTCTAATTAAAAGGGTAATGTGACAATCTGCTAATCAAAGTATTATTTAAACTAATAAAGAACTTAACAATATAGCAGTTCTTGTGACTTCCCTGTGACAAACTTACTTAAATAAGGTCAATATAATCTCACGACACTTAGGAATTCAAACAGAGCTAGATTCTATTGGAAATCATTCTTGTGGAAGAGTACATTCAGCATCAGAAGTTATGGGACAGATATAAAAGTATAGCAAACAAGTTTTCAGACAAATGTTCCCAAATTTTTCTATTTGGCTTCCATTTCTAGACAATAACAAATACCAAAATATAATGGGAATTTGTCTTAAGTCAGCAGTAAGAACCTCCCAAGGAGAATGCTACTATAACCAATGTGCAAACATGACTTTTCTCCAACCCAGGAAGAACATTAACAGCAATTGGGGTTCCGCACACCAAATCTCTGCCAGAACTCTAGGAAAAATAAGGTTTCTATTCATCAATCAACTCACTTTCTATATGGCATGAAGATTCAGTCACCAAGACAGGCTGTTTATATAAAAATCCCCAAAAGAGAAATGACTAAGAGCAAAGAAGCTAAGTGACTTGTTTTTCCCTCTAATCACTACTGCCTCCCATAAGTCAATTATCATCATTATCAAAATTGATCAAAATTGAGCAAACAATTGCCAGCAGAGGCAGAAAACATTTAAGAGCAGACTCCTAGACACAGATCTGAAACCATCTCCAACATTTTAGTAAAATAATTCAAAGACAAATTAAATTGAACAATTGCTACCTATGAGTATATTTCCACACTTCAAAATTCAAGCCAATATATCTGAAATTTATGCATCTATTTTTTTTCCAACAACTGTCACACTGCTACATTTAAGAGTACTCTTCCATTGTAATACTATGATTACTTTCAGCACCTTACCTGATCAAAAAGGTCAGTACCATCTGATCCTGCTGCTCTCATTAGTTCATCTTCTCCACCAGGATGATACTCCATATATGGGCTGACATTATAAACATACCCTGTATCAAAACAAGGAAAAATAATATCCTAAATAAACTTCTTAAAAATTGTACAAACTGGAAATGTAAGTTTCAATCAATCTTCCCAAATACATTCTATTTATCATATTGAAATATTAAGAAAACAAAGGGTCTAAGATTTCACCACACTTGCAAGCTAACAAATTAGCCTACTAGTTTCAGGGGTCCTGAAGAAAATACAAGACTCCTAGGTCAGAGACAAAGGAGAGTTTAGTACTCACATCAGTAGCAGCAGCTAGGGTATTAGCATGCGTACCAGTTCCCTGAACCCCAATACCCACAGAACTATGTGAAGTGGGCCAGATAATACCTGTAAACTCAATATGCTGCATTAACAGGAGAGAAACCCTGAGGTTAGGAAACTCAAATCTTTTATAATTGGCAGTGACTGTGCCTGCCCTTTGTTCTGAAGGGAGACATTATCTTTATTACACTTACCAGTAAGTAACGTTGTCTTTCACTCTAAAGGGAGACATTAGCTTTACCATACAAGGTTGTTCACTATACAAATAGCCCTCAAAAGACTGTCCAGAACAAAGACAGTGCCTCTGCTCACAGGATGTGCAATTATGGGAAGACCTATAGAGAACTGCCTCCCAAACCAAAGAAATAACGAAATAGTATATATAATTTTTTAAAGTTCCCCCTCCCTCTCTCTCTCTCTCTTATTTCCATTGTACCATCCTCTACTGCCCTGCTAGAAGAATCCAATGAAAAAGAATTGAGCTGTTACCCATGTGTCTGATTATTTCAGCAACGGTTGAGCAATGGTGACTAAGCCACTTAGGTATACTCTGTGAAAGCAAGCACAAGTCTTCTCAGCAGTTGCCCAAGAAACAAAGATTATTGTTTAGATCTTAATTCTTTTATCTTCTCCAAATATTCATTCTATCTGTTCATATATTTAACTACAGTTTTATCTTTTAAGAAAAAGGAATAGGGAACAATAGAGAATAGCTCAATGAATAGCTGTCCCAAGGAAGTGAATTGCTTTTTAATCCTTTACTTGAAAACTAGATAATAGACAAATCCATCCCTAAAGACACCTCATGAGTGAATAAAAACAACTGGTTTTCTTAGGTTCAGGACTATTCCCCCTTTATATGATGACTTCAATCAATTTTAAAAACCTCAGATAACTTAAAATTTCATCCTATGTAATATTGTTGGAAAGAAAAAATTGGATTTCAGACCAACGAAAGGTACTGCAGTTTTTCCATTAATTTTAGGAAAAAAAAAAAACACCAGTCAGGATCTCCTTATAAAATTGCTCAAAGCAATTTTGGCAACAAAAAGAAGTAAATTCACAAAATCACTCTTTCAGCAGTCTTCGAAATAAACCTGAAAAAAAAAAAAAACAAACTGGTAGAGTTCCCTCCTTTCTCCTTCTTATATACTTTTACCCATCAAATTTAGAAAGAATTTACCTATTTTTTAATGCTCCAAAACTCACAGACCACAAATGTCAGAGGTAATGACTAGTATCAAAATTATTCCCAGAAGACTTTTTAAAACAGAAAACCCCCTTCCAAACAAAAGAATTTCAAACTTTCTCTGCAACTAAACCTTGAAAAGAGTTTTAGAGTTTCTCAATAATATGAAATCTATAACACATGGTCAGCTAGCCTTCTGTGATGGAATTTCATGTGTTTCAGCAACCAGCAGGAAGATAAACAGGTAGCTTTAACAGCTATCAAAGATCAGCATATAAAGTCTGAAATGTCCCACAAGTGTAATCTGCTTTCTCCCAACCCTTTATACTGATCTAACTAGTAATCTTCAGTTCCTTTCTGATAGAATGGGATCATTCTGGACCTAAAGAACTTCTCTTCCTCTTCAAATGGACAAAACTAGGAATGCCTATAAAATCTCTCACTATAAGGAATTAAGACTGTTAGTGTCTCAGCCCAAGAAATGTTAGCTCCAACCACACCTGGCAGTGTTAGTGATTTGCTGATTATGAGACTTAAACCCAGCCCCCCAATACAACTGGTCTGTTTCTTCGGGTCCAGAGGCTCTTTCTTCTTTTTCTTTCTCCCTCGTATTGCCTTCCTTCTTTTTTCCTTTTCAAAAGCATTTCCTATCAACTAAAACTTGGACCTCTGAATGTATCAGAAGAAAACTACAAAGAACTTAACTTTATGCTTTTCCTTCATGCTTTACTGTATTCTATTTGTATTATACATGGATTCTACACAGAAATCTCTCATGTGCAAGCTTTTTGCTTCCTATGAATTCTTACTGTGTGGTTTTTTTGAAACTAATTTTGCAATTCTAAATTTTGCAAGGACACAAGTTACTTGTTTCTGTGCTCTCATGGCTCAGGTATGGAAGATCTGCACAACCAATAATACAGATTTATTTATATATAATGGACCCACAGACACAATCTCAATTTGATGCTAGGTAATTAATATATTCTGCAAAGCCTAAGTCTTAATAATGATTTTAAGAAAAAAAACAAGCAGGAACAGATCCATGAAACATCAATCCTAAATGATGCTTTTAGATCATTTTATATGTGTGATCTTCAGTGGCAGGAGGAGATTTACAGAGTGAATCTTTCTGTCCGTCCATCCGTCCGTCCATCATCCATTCATCATCTTTCTATCTATCTTGTCCCTTATGCGCATCATTTATTTTGTTTTGTATTTTATGTTTTAAACCCTATCCATGAGTAGGTACTGGAAAAGAACTGACTGAGTGTTAAGAAAAGCAACTTAATTTCATAATATATACATACAGAAAATTATAATGTTGTACACCCTTACCTTATATAACATTATTTGTCAAATATATCTCAATGAAACTGTGGAAAAATAGTGGGGGAAAAAAAAGGAGGAGGAGGAAAGAGGAGGAGGAGAAAGGCAACAGCAATTTATCAAAATGAAAATACAACAGTTCTATTAGAAATATACTCTAATGTTTACATACAGCATTTTTAAATGCCTTAGCAATATATAGCTAATATTATATGCATTTTATAGCTAATTCATCCTAGCAGTGCTGCAGTGCAATTGAAAGCACACATTCAGAACAACAGCTACACTGAGTTCTCTGGGCAATGTACTAGTAGTACCTGTTCTAATATTTTCACACAAAATTATCACTTTTGTGTTATATGTCTGGAATTCTGAGCTGTCAAATAAGTTCTTAGAATAAAAATTACCTACTTTAAAATTACCACTTAATGCTTTGTACTGTCAGAAACTAATACTGCCAATTCAATCACAGAATGATAAAAGTCTTAAAAGATTGGGAGAACTCTAAAGGCAATTTTTAGTCTAATCTATTTAATACAGGATTCACTACTACAGAATCTACAGACAGACCATCATCCAGCATCTGCTGGAACAGTACCAGTGCCTAGGAGCTCATTGCTTTTTTAAAAGCTTAGTTCAAGGATCAATATTACTTTCATACTTGAAAATTAATGTTGCCCTTTTACACAGAAAGAATTCATCTCTATCTTGGCAAATACTGCCACTAGTTTTTCACGTGTGCTTTTTATATTTATTGTAATTTAAATCCCAACTGCTTCTGACAAAGACTACAGGCATCTTACAATAAAATATTTGTGTGTAAAATTTTTTGTAAAAAACCTATACCAAAACATGTAAAAGAAAAGAAAGTATACAGGTGGCCTACCGTAGCTAACAATATTACTGTGACTGAACATTATATATAGTCTGAACTTGCAGCAGCCAAGGCTAAAAGAGACATAGTAACAGTGGTCTTATTATCAGATCTTAAAACACACTAAAAAGAAACAAGAAAAAGGGACTCAGTTCTTTAAAAAAGAAAAACTCCCTTCAAGTTTTTGTTATGGATATTGCGAAATTATGAGTCTCTGCATAGGGACCATAACCGATATTACAATTTAACAATATGCAGAAAGAAACATTCTTCAGGCAGCATTCCTCCCACCCTCCCCAGCCCTAGGTATCCACTACTGTACTTTCTGCCTCTTTAGACTTGCATATTTGGGGCATTTCATATAAATAGAATGTTACAATATGTGGTCTTTTGAGTCTTCCTTCTTTCACTTAGTATATTTGCAAGGTTCATCTATGTCAGTGCATGTATCAGTACTTCATTCCTTTTTATGGCTGAATAATATTCCACGTATGGATATGCCACATTTTGTTTATTCATCAGTTCATGGACATTTAGGCTGTTTCTACTTTTGGCTATTATAAATAATGCTGCTATGAAAATTCATGTACACTATTTTGTGTGGACATATATTTTTATTTCTTCTGAGTACATACCTAGGAATGGCTTTGCTGGGTCATATAGCAATCTGTGTTTAACTTTTTGTGAAACTGTCAGACTGTTTCCTACTCTCAGCAGTAAAATGTGAAGGTTCTAGTTTCAGAAAGCTCTTTTTCAGTCACTACTCCAACTCTCCATTCAGAGGAAACATCTTTTTCCACCAATAGAACCTAAACTATACCACATACCTCAGATAAGTCAGACTTGGATGGCAGCATGCTCCAACTTATTCCTGACCCCCAGCTAAATATGAGACAGTACAATTTAAGACTTAAGTGACATTTTGTACCATTAATATCTCCCAGGTGAGGCTCCTACAATTTTTCTCGTTAGGCAACCATACATGGGAACCCAAACAGCCTACCAACAAGGAGTAAACTGTACGTACATTGTTCAGGCCGCACACCCACTAAAAATTCTTCATTTTTTCTTTGTCTTGTTTTGTAATCAGAGAGACTCAAAGAATGGTCCAGGACTCCAGAGGGAGTTCAAGACTCTTTGTGTGATCCAAGACCAAAATTGTTTCATAGTAATACTAAGATGCTATCTGCCTTTTTAAAAATCTCATTCTTTTGTGAGCATATAAGTTAAATGCAGAATATAACATGAGAATATGGTTGTTGATCATACATTAAGAATATCGGCCCAAATGTAAAACAATGCCACTTTCTGGCCTATTTTTTGTTTTGAAAATGTTATTTTTCATAAAAATATGTATTATGTATCAATAGACAGAACTATCACAAACAAAAGCTCTTTGGGGCCCTCAACAATTTTTAAAAGAGTAGAGATCTTAAAACCAGAAAGTCTGACAACTACTGCTGCAAGGAAAAGTGGTATTTTTGTAATTCAATTTTAAAATAAATAGTTTTAAAATGTAAACACAGATATAACTCCAAAGCCCCACATTTCATTCATTCAACAAAAATTTATTTAATGCCTAATATGTATGTGCCAAATATTATGACACTATACTGCAGTATTCCTATTTATTTCATTAATCACCACTGTTCATTTTGTTGGCACTAAAATAAAGAAAGGAAAACAGTATGTTCACATAATAAAAGAATGATATATTTCACTGTATTCAAATGCAAAGATCCAGTTTTGCAAGTACTGTGACTCCTTTGCCATCTTGTGTTCAGTAAAGAAACTGCACGTTATGTTCATTATTTTATGTCTACTGATGTTTACCTAGTTCTTCAAACTGCTGAGATAGGTTGTTAAAATATGCAACAATGATTGTAGATTTTAATGATATCTTTCAATTCTATTAGTGTTTACTTCATATATTTCAAAACTTTACCAGGTATAAACAATGTTCCTAATGAATTAACCCTTTTAACATTATGAAATATCTTTATCTCTAGTAAGATTCTTTGTCTTTGTATGGTAATATTTTTTATTTGATATTAATATATTTCAACTTTATTATACTTTCTGTTTAGATAGTATACTTTTTTTCTATACATTTACTTTTAAACTATGTCTTTATATTTAAAGTGTATCTCTTATAGATATCATGCAGATAAAGTCTTGATACACACAACCTCTTTCAATTAGAATGATGGTCAATTTACACTTAAATACTGATGTGGCTGAATTCAGAGCTACCATTTAATTAGTCTCCAGGCTAGTGCTGTGTTTTCTTTCCCAGCCGCCCCCCTACAAATTTTCTATTTGTGTTTCTGTTCCTCTATTTCCCTGACTTCTTTTGGTTTAAACAAATATTTTTTCAGAATTCCCATTTAATTTTTCTACTGGCTTTTAGAGCTTCTAACTGCACCAAACAACTTCAATGATGGCCAGTTCAATTTACAAAAGAGCTATAAAAATCTACTCTTGAGTGCCTCAATTTGCACAGGAAAATTAAAACAGAATGTGATAAAGGCCTCTAAAGCACTTCAGAAGGTTAACTGGGCATAATCATCAAAGATCATCTTATGTGACATTATTAGTATTAGGAAAAACAGTCCTGACATTTAAGTAAAAGGAAATTGACGAGTAAAAGCATTAAAAATTAACCAACATTCTGAGCAATCAGTTACACTGAATATTTTGAAAAAAATTCACAAACTCCTCCTGAGGAGAATAATGACCAAACATCATTAGCAGTAGCCACATTTACCATTTTTAAACTGCATTTAGAAGTTATATAAAAACTAAACTAAACAGTTTTCCTGCCTTCCTCTATCTCTTTCCTAGTCCAGGAGATCATTTCCCTCTGTCTACCTGTGCCTTAGGTCTACCAGTTATAGCTAACAGCATTTAACTGTCTTGCTATTAGTTACTTGGGTAAAAAAGCCAAGTATGTCCTTATATGCTTTGAGTTATTTCCTGTTTTCCAAAACAAGTCAGTTTCAAAGATTAAGATGTATTGATGTACTTAAGAGGTAGAAAGTTACAGGAACTATTGCTTCTACCCTTAATAAAAAGTCAGATAATCCATAAAAATTATGTTTTTGAGTTCATCAGTAAGGTGAGGTGTTAAGGCAATCAATAATCTAAATTCCAAAGGATGACAAGCCCCTCTGAGTAGACAGGACACATGAATTATTTCACATTTGCCAGAGCATAGAAAAAAGAAACATTACTATAAAACAAGTGAACTTTAAACAAACTCTTTAAAGCCAAGTGTGCCCTACTGCCAATTTAAAACCTTGAGAGCCTCAGACACAGGGATTCTGCACCCACTCACCAATCCTTTCTTCCAAGTTTTCACCTAAGGAGATGCTCATGAGAAACAGAGTGAGCAGGGCAGAGGCCCACTGGTGGTACAGATGTGAAGTACCTGCTCCAATATTTGAAGGTAGAACAGGAGTACCAACAAAAGTTCATCTACACTTTTGGCCTGCATGAATACAAGGTGGTTATCAGCTATTGCTGGCGTAGGAACAAGAAATTCACCCAGACTGAATCCTGACATGTAGCACAAGATGTCTGTTGCTTAAAAAGGAAATTAAAGACTCTCACCCTTGAGTCTGCACTGATATCAGTGGCTGCTGGAAAGGGTAGGAAACACACCTCTTTTACTCTGTACTGACACTAGGCAAATGCAAGCCAAACACTGGAAAAGGGATAGAAAGCCCACTCATGCCAGATTCTGTGCTGATAACAAAACAGAGCTCTTCCAGCACTGGAAGAGGGGCAGGAAATTGCTCACATCCTATACCCTCAGCCCAGTCCTCCTCTTCCTCCTTTACTGATAAAAGACAAAGCAGTAAGGGCGGGGAGGGGAGAAGGGAGAATAAGGCAATAAAGCTGCCTGCATTCTAGTATTCTAGATCCTACACTGAGTAGGAGGCAGAGAATATTGCCACCAGGAAAGTGACAGGAAGTGACTGAGAAAGCTCAGCCCCTAAGGCTCAGGTGCACAGGACTTGCCAAAGACAAGAGGCTGAAATATGAAAACTGCAACCTCTTCTGCCCCTACCACAAGTCTTGTACCAAGTAACATGCAAGAACAGTCAGCCACTGGGAGAGGAGCAAGAGCATGAAGAGAGACCCTACACAAGTATGTAGGGCAAGCTGTCAGCTAGGAGTGGAACAGGAATAATGAAAAAAATTCTTTAGCACTACAGGCCCCACACTAAAAACAAGGTAGCAGTAACCCACTGATAGAGGAATCTGAAGTCTGTGGTACACTGAAGGTGTCAATAGCAACAATAAACACCAAACCCAGATCAACAACTAACTAGACTAACTTAACCTAATTGTCTGCCAGAAAAAGTATACCTCTTAATGAGTTCAGGTTCTACTGTTCATCTACATGCAATGTGTCACATTCAATCAAAAGTTATAATACATATATTTCAAAAAGAAATTTTCTGTCAAGACAGAAAAAGAGCAATACAACCAGACTTAGAGATGATGCATATGTTGGAATTATCAGACAGAGATATTAAAATAACTATAATTAATATCTTAAAAGACCTGGTAGGAAATGTGAATGACACTTCACAGGTAAGAAATTTCGGCAGAAATAAAAACCATAGAAAAAGGAGTCTAAGAAAATACTAAAAATGAAAAACATTGTATCAGAATGAAGAATTATTTTGATGGGCTTATCAGCAGACTGGACACAATAGATGAGAAAATTTGTAAACATGAAAGAAGGTCAAAAAATTTATCAAACACAAAGAGAAAAAAAAGAGTGAAAAAGTTGAAACGTGCATCAGAGAGCCCTGTGACAACGCAGTCTAATATATATGCAACTGAAATCACAGAAGAAGAAAATAGAAAAAAGTATAAGAAATACTTGAGGAGATAATGACCAGAAACTTTCCAACATTTAACTTATAAAACTCCAAGCCAAAAAAAAAAAAAAAAAAAAAAAAAAAACAAAGGAAAACTACATCATAGTCAAACTGCTGAAAATCAGATAAAAGCTCAAAGGCAGTCAGAAAAGAAACCTTACATACTACAAAAAAAATTAAGAATGAGAGCAGAGTTCTCATCTATGCAAACTAGTAAATTGAATGACATTTTTAAAGCTCTTAGAAAAAGAACCTGTCAACCTAGATTTTATACTCGATAATATATCTTTAAAATGAAGGCAAGAAAGATGTTTTCACACAAACGGAAGCTAAGAGAACTCACTACCAACAGAGCTACACTTACAAGAAATGTTAAAGTAAGTTCTTCAGGAGAAATTTTAGTTAACGCAAAAAAATAACAAGCACTGAAAATAGCAAAAATGTGGATAAATATAAAAGATGAATTTTTATCTTAATCTCTTTAAAAGGTAAGTGACTGCCTAAAGCAGCGGTTCCCAATCTTTTTGGCACCAGGGGCCAGTGCTCCTATGAGAATCTAAAGCCTGATGATCTGAGGTGGAGCTGAGGCGGTGAAGTTAGCACTGGGGAACAGCTGCAAATACAGATGGAGCTTTGCTGGCTCACCCACCGCTCAACTCCTGCTGTGCGGTCCAGTTCCTAATCAGCTCTGGAATGGTACTGGTCTATAGCCCGGGGGTTGGGGACCCTTGGCCTAAAGCAAAAATAACAACATATTGTGGGGTTTATAACATACGTAGATGTAAATGAGTAATAACAGCACAAGGCAAAGGAGAAACAGATGCATAAGGTTCTTATACTACATGTGAAATGGTATAATATTATTTGAAGATAGACTGTGGTAAGTTAAAAATGTATACCATAAACTTAGAACGACTATTAAAATGAAGACAAAGAGGTATAAAGAATATGTTAATAGTGTAGATAAAATAGATTCATTAAAATATGATGATTATGTCAACAATGATTGAATCCAGGCAGATAAAGGGTTTATAGACTTTACTGTATCACTCTTGCAACTTCTTTGTAAGTCTGAAGCTTTTTTCAAAATAAAAAGTTTAGTTTAAAGTATTTAATGACAAAAATGGCCCTTAAATCAATATTTACCCAATTTCCACAGTATACAAACTCTACAAAAAGAAATATGAAGCTGTACAAAGGAACAAGAACATATGATCCCTTAAGGCTACAGCTCACATTCTAAAATGAGGCTCAAAAATGAAAAATTGACCATTAATGTATATTATAAAACTGTCCAGAAATAACAAAGTTTCTGATTAAGGAACTGGTATACTCCCTAACTCCAGGAATCAATCATCTGGAAACAGCAAAATAAAAGTCTCTCAACTGGTTACTATTTTGTGAAATCATTAAAATATCCCTACTATAATGTGGTTTTAAAGTCCTACATATGATCCAAAGAACATTTCTTGACCACTAGCCATGAGTCATGCCCTGTGCTGTATGCTAGGGGTAGGGAGAGAAGCATTATATTAATATCCTGAAATTCAATTTAAATAGGAAAACAGAAATATAAAAAGTAGCTAAAAAATGTTATAGATGTTCTAATAGAGGTCCTACACAAGGTCCAGAGGAAGAAAGCAAAGTCCAGTCTTCAAAGATGAGGAGACAAAGAAGAAGCTATTGGAAGCTAGGAAAGTACTGAGGACGTTAAACAATGTAGGAGAAGCAACTAACTGCCCAACATCATAGAGAAGGATAGAGGTGATAAAAGCACATAAAGGGACCAGACTTAGAAAAGAGAGTGTCTTAGAAAAGAGTACGTCTTTCTGATACAAGAGAAAGAGGAGAAAAAATACAGATATCACTAACTTTATGTTCCTTATATGCACAGAGTGTACATGTATTTTCTTCTTCCCTCAACCCTTCTCTCATATACTCATACCACGAAGCCTTTGCACACGCTTTTTCTGGAGCCTGGAATATTGTTCCCATTTCTCTTTGCCTTGTTAACTCCCACTCATCCTTCACATCTCAGCTCAACCTTCTGCAGTCTTCACTTGGCACAGCATACCTCTCCACAATATCTACCAGACTTGATTAACACTGTATGGTCCCCTCCAGATTGTAAATTACATAAGGGCAGAGGCCATCTTTTTTTATATTTCCATGTTAACCCCCAGAACCTGGTACGGTACATGACACATATTAGATTCTCAAGAAATACTGATTAAATAGATGAACCAAGGTAGAAAAAAAAGTTAAAATCTATCTTTTCTAGTTTCTATGAAAGACAACTACATAAAAAGTCACAAAAAAAGCAAAAGCTATGTTTCATTAAATTACTAAAAACAAAAACTGTCTCAGAAGGATATCCTGTGTGATTATTAATTAGTAATGTCAATTAGCACAAGAGAAGAGCTGCAAGTAATAGGCATCCCACGATAATTTCTTAATGAGCAAATTTACATATGGCACTCAAAGTAACACACAGAATTTAAGCCAGGATTATATGTAGAACTGAATATGGTAAAACAGAAGCCATGCAGTTTAATAGTTTAAGCATAAAAGCTTAGAACCAGGCTGCGTTGGTTAAAACAGTAGCTCTATTTGCTATGTCTTTAGCAAGTCACTTTACTCTCTGTGGTAAGCATTGTTTTCTGTACCAGCATCCACTTTCCTTTGGGCAACAGCATCACTTTTTCTTCAAAGGGCCATGCTCTCCCCAACTCTCAGTTATGTGTGCTTCAGTTTGGCCCTAAAGAGGCTACAAGATGAAGCTTGTGATCTAGGTTTAAGTGTTTAAGTACATTATTTCCTCCTAAATAGATTTACTGTCACAGCAATGTGAACAAGATCAAAACTGTGCCAATCAGAGCCGATTCCAAGACTTTTATTTTAGCTATTATCAGGTAAAGAGAATAGAAACTGAAAATAACGAGGGGGAGAGTTGCTGTGATCATCATGCTGCTGTAGTTAGTTCTAAAGTGGAACAATCCCAGAAGGGAAACTAAAAATGTGAAAGCAGGTCCTGGGGATACTATCTGAGCCCCTACACCAAACCTCACCTCAAATCAACTTTACCTGTTAATTTTTAGTCAACTTTTGTTTTATAATTAAACCAAGTTAGACTGGAGTTTCTGTTAGGTACATCAATCAGTCCCCACTGATATAGTTCCTCAGCTTCAGTTTCCTCTTTTGGAAAATGAGGATTCTCTAAGCTTCAGTACCCTCATCTGTACCCACTTCATAGGTTTGTTGTGAAAATTAAACACTTAGCACAGGTCTGACATATCATCAACCTGCTAAGACATTTAAAAACAGAAAACATTCCTTATAAAAAATATTGAGCTATATGTGTGGTTTTAATTAAAAAACTAAAATTGTATGACTGGGTACTGAGTTAAAGTGAGCAAAAATATCAGTGAAAAGGTAATGGCAAGAGCTAAAACATAAGTGGGAGTAAAAATCGCAGCACTGATTTTGCCAGTACCAAGTAACTCAGACATTTGCCAGGACTATAATGAGAGTTATCGCAAAATAGCTCCATAAATATATTGATGCGAATGCTGAAGGAAAAACAAAAAACTTTAAATAGCCATCTCCCTATTAACAATAAGACTAGAAACGAATGAAACAGAAAATGAACAGAGAAAATAAAAACCGAAAGTTAATTAAATTGGTGAACTTCTAGTAAGACTGATTAAGGAGAAGAGAAACCACAAAATAACAATATCATGAATAAAAGAGGGCATACCACTATAGAATCTACAGACATGAAAGGCAAAAAAGGAAATGCTGTAAACAACTTCATGCTAATATGGTCAATAACTGAGATGAAGTTAAGATTACTAAAAAATATATAAAAACTGACGCAAGAACAGAAAAAATTTGAACTCCATATATTTCTTAAAAATTGTATTTGTAATCCAAAACTCTTCTACAAAGAAAATCTTAAAATGTTGGCTGAAGTTTGTTCAACTAAACAAAACACCTGAGGGTTAGATGAGACCCTGAGACCAGTTTTTTTTCTTCCATTGTATTTTTAGTGAATGTAAGGGAGGTACAGAGAAAGAGTTAAAAAAAAAAAAAAGAGAGAGAGAGAGAGAGAGAGAGAGAGACTAAATGACAGTAAAGCAGATCAAGACAGAGTAAAAGGCAAACAGCCTTGGATGTCAGTAGGACAGAACTAACAAAATCAACAGAGTAGATTATTTGCATTAATGATATCAAATGGGCAACCTGAAAATCTATGGATTAGAGTAGAAATGAATGAATAAAGGGAAATGTACCTGTAAAACCTATCGGTTTGTATTTCCTAAACAAACAAGTGATAGCAGAAGAGCTGTTCAAAAATTTGCTGTCAAGAAAAAAGTAATGAGGATAGTATACAAAGTAGATGATCTACAGAATAGTTGAGCTAACTGTAGTAATACATTATTTTGATACTCTATAGTACTGTAATAATACATTCCATTATAAATTAAAACATTCATTCCAAATTTGAAAAACTGCTCCTAGAAGAAAATTTTCAGATAGATAAATTCCTCTGTTGAAAACAATACTGTGGTTTCTCAAAAGAGAATTGAATCAGGGAGTTAAGGAAAACTAGAGAAAAAATCTTACTGATGGAAAAATAACTCTATTCTTGGTAGGTTTAATCTAATCTAAAAAGTACAAAACTTACTGTACTTTATTATTACTGCAGTACAAATAGAGCCTAAGGAAATATAGTCAATTCTCATTATTGGCAGCAATTATGTTCTATAAACTCGCTGCAAATACCAAATTAGTAAATGCTGAACCACTGTTCTTAGAATACAAGGTTAGGTTCCTGTGAGCCTCTGGTCACATTTTTTTGTGAACCAATCAATACAAAACCGAGTTTAATGTGTTTCTGTTTAAAGACACTTTATTTAATATGTATTGTTGATTTATGAACACTGAACTCACAGTGAATAGCACTATGACGCATGCCTAAAGAAAGCTTATGTAACAGGTGTTTCTTCCACTAGGCTTATTACAGCCTTCTCATGACAGCACTTCAACACTACCCTTGGGGACCACTTTAAACCACAAAATCACCAATAAAATGCACAAAATGTGAAAAACATGGCATCGAATAGGCTGCAAAAAAGACATCTATTTACAATATGAATGCTGAAACAAGAAGGCAGAGCATCGCCTTGTGTGATGCTAGGAACAGGCAACACAAATTTTTCACTGTACTGTGTATGTCTGTGAATGACAGTGAAAGCACTGTGAGTATGGATTTGGGGGTTACAAATAAATTTTAGTAAGTAGAAAAATTTGCAAATTTGGAATTCACAAATAATGAAGTTCAACTGTATTCACAAAAACTTAACACTACCATCCAGTAAATTTGAAAAAGGTTTACTGTAAATGAACCTAGACATCGGGAATCTGTAATAAAAATATAATAGGGCTACATACTACTTCTTAGAATCAATTTGCCACATTTTTTTAAAATAGAGATGAAACATGAAAAATACAGACCCCTTAGCAGTCACTTTTTTCAGGGGTCACAGCAGACCTCTTTAATTTATTAGTATATGACGATAGGCATTAGGAGAAATCAAAGCATGTTCAAGTTATAAATGAAATCCATTAAATCCTATTTGGAGAACTTAATCCACTAAATGTTTAATAACAGGGCCACTAGTCTATTGATTGTAATCAACTATTTCTGAATACCATTTATTTAAATGGACTATCAGTCGGGCCACACTCTCCCTCACCCTAAGATCAAAGGCTGCACCATGCTGCCAACTGATGATTTCAGGACTTAGCACATCATTACCTTCACTGACTGACTATATACTACAGCAGAATATACTACAGAAAAAACAAAGTCTGATATAGGCTCAACAGAACTCTTACAGATGAGTGATTTAGATATTTGCTCAAAGATTCACATGTTTGTAAGTCACCTTTAATTCCTGAAAGAGGGAGAAAAGACAACGAGGGAAAAATAACAAAAGCATGAATTAATGGTAAATTCAACAAAATTTTTGAAAAAACAGTATCTCCCATCCCCTTAATGCTCCAATTAACTTCCACTGCATTAAAGGAATTACATACCTTTCAGAAAATGGTGAGAATTAAGTGAACAAATTACAAACTCCACGTTACCTGCCTTAGAAATTATGCCAGGCCAATATCCACATTTTACATTTTATACATTTTACAGTCTGCTGCCAGCCAAGAACTTTTCACACCATTTTTAGGAACATGATCCAACTCAGCACACCTGAACATGAAGCAGAAATACTGCCATATACTTAAAAAGAGAAAATAGTTCCAAAAATATGAGTTATAAGAACCTACAGTGTATATTTTCTAAGGTTTCTTAAAGAGGAATCTTGTGTCTCTCTCTCAGTTCATTTATCTAAATTTTGACCTGACCTAGAAATGAGGCAATTTTTAGAAAATGAAAAATTTACTACTATATATAGTAGTAAATTCTTCATTCCCCCTTTAAGAAGGTATCATTAATATTTTATCTTATTTTTTTATTTATTATTATTTATGCCTATAGCATCTGGTCTTCCTAGGTGGTCTCCCTTCCAAGTACTAACCAGGCCCAACTCTGCTTAGCTTCTGAGATCAGACATCCGGCTTGTTCAAGGTGACATGGCTGTAGACCATGGACTGTGGCTCCACTGGGACGTGAACCCAGGACCTTCCGCGTGTAAAGCAGATGTGCTTGGACATGGAACCATGTCCAAGAAAGTATCATTAACATTTTAAATTAGAACTAAGAAAAAAAGTCAATTACAATTAGTCATGCGATTTCTTTCACTTTCATTTAGAATGTGTTAGAAATTACCAGTAATTTATTTGTCTCACATTCATCCTACTCCCTATTACCTTTGTCAACACCCTGGTTCACCTACTGCCACCTAAACTCCTATAATGAGCTAAATGTTTTCCTAATCCCACCACCAGACTGATCTTTCTAAGGCACACTCTGATTATACTGTCTCCACATTCAAATACCTATGATAGTTCACATTGCCATCAAAATTAAAAACACATTTCTCAGCCAGGCTTTCAAAGTCTTCCATAATCTGACCTTTCTAGTCCCTCCTTCTTATAACTCTCCAATAGTTAATCTCAGCTCCAGAACATATCTAAAGCATTTCTGTGTCTGCACCCTTGTTTAGGCCTTTGCCTCCAATTGGATGTAACTCCTCATTTCCTGTTGAAATCCTGTCCACCATTTCAAGGTTTATCTCTACCACAAAAGTGTCTCTGATTTTTCTAACCAACATGTCTCCCTCCCTTCGATCTGATATCACTTTCTTTATAGCCCTCTTATGGCACTTCACTCAGACTTGTCTAACAGTCAGTCATTTTTCCTCTCCTACTAAAGTGGAAACTCTAAGGGTAGGGCCTAGATTGAATAAGTGTTTCTGGATAAAATTAAAAACAAAACAAAACAAATAACAACTGAAAAACCGACTTGTCCAAAAGTAAAAAAAAAAAAAAAAAAAAAAAACAGACATACTTTACTTTTGCAAAGGGAAAAAAAGAGCAATATCATTAATAGAGTAGAACAAATTCTCCAACAGAAACTTTTAACAAATGTATCTCTAAATCAACTTTATCCGAAGAGGTGCCAGGCGTTCGAATCAGTACAGCAGATACCGTAATTGGGAGCAGTGTATATTACTTTCCAAATATAGCAAATCAGTTCCTTATATATGCCAATATATCAAGTGAATAATAAACTATGAATATATTATAATAATGCCTCATTTATGTGATATCACTAGGATGTGAAGGGATTCACATAAGCAAGTTACCTGCAGAGGTGGCTTCCTACTGCAGAAACAGAGCTCAAACATGCCTGTAGCCTTGGCCAGCCAAGAGATGATCCTGGGAAACTAATCCCCCATTTCACCCAGTTAATCCCCCATTTCATCCCATCTAGCATAAAACACTCAGGCAGAGTGAAGAGTTCATTTTGTACAAGTTACACCTGATAAACAGGTAGGCAGCATGGAGGGAGGGCAAAGAGGGTATTAAAGACACTATAAAATGACAAAAGGAGTGTTTTGCATGGCAGAATCCTCATTCCAGGTTGTTGGCGCTACTCATGGCTCTATTCCTCTAAAAAACTCTGGGGAGTTAAGCAGCTGTTCTTCTGTCTTGGAAGAAGTTATCTAATAACCTGCTAGAAGATTGTATCCCCTTTGTCAGTGAAAAAAAATTTCACTCTCTAATTATGTCTCTTACAGGTTGACTTGTGTACTCTAAAATTCATGCTGAAACCCTAACCACCAGGTACTTCAGAATGTGACCTTATTTGGATATAGAGTCATTACAGATGTAACTAGATGAGGTCATACTGAAATAGGGTAAACCCTTACTCCAATATGACTGGTGTTCTTATAAAAACAGGAAATCTGGATACAGACTAGCATACAGGGAGAAAGCCATGTGAAGAGAAAGGCAGAGATCAGGGTGACACTTCTACAAGCCAAGTAACTCCAAAAATAGCAGACCTACAGCAGCTAGACAATAGGAATGGGACAGTTTCTTCTTCAAAACCCTCAGAAGGAACCAACCCTGTCAGCACCCTGATTCAGACCTTCAGCCTCCACAGCTATGAGCCAATAAATTTCTGTTGTTTAAGCCACCTAGTTTTTGGAACTGTGGGCATTCCTAGGGAACTGAATGGTGTCTACTGGTGTCTTTCCATTTATCATATCACTGATCTACTCTGACAAACACACACCTCTTTAAGAAACCAAACTTCTTAAAACTGTAAGTGCAACATTCATTCAACAAACGCATATTAATGACCTCTATGTGCCAGACACCAAGGACAGAGCAGTAAGACTGACATGGTCCTTGCCCTCATAAAAGTTAGTGTAATCAGGATGACTGATGACAAATCAAAATAATACAATGATAAATTTATAACTGTGATGATAACAATAAATGACACACTTCCAACAAAGAATAGTGAACATATTTAACCATGTGCGGATGACTCAAGGACATTGTTATAGAGACCTACTGTACTCTGTTTCTTGCCCTTTACTGTTTTGCTTCCCTCCTAGCTGCCAGGTTTTGGATACCATGAGGTTTGCTCTTATCAGCTACCCTTCTATCTCTTTGCTCATTCTCTCCAATCCCCCCATTTCTAATTTGGAGATTCTAATTTGCTATGGAATACAAATAACAGGTAACTAATATTGCTAAGAAATATACATTAAATAGTAAAAATTGCTGCAAGAAATAACTGAATATTTGGCTTTAATGCAGACATTCAGATTTACTTTAGATTCTCGGAGACATTTTTTTTCCAACCAATTCTGTTTCAAGGCATGAAGGTGAAACATTATTCTATATAAACTTGGTATTACAGAATAATTTTATTACTTTGGTATTAGACTGGCTGGCAAACAACTGTTTACTTTCAAAGAGAATATCGTATAGAGATGCTATTTAAATGGTTATGTAAAGAAAAAATACAGTCCAAACTTGGAATTATATAACTTATCACCCAGTATAAGGCACATTTTTATTATCTAATCATGAATCATATCACCAAATTACAGGACCATGAAGCTATATAGCATTTCAATGGGAAGGCCCTGCCAAAATCTTTTATAGTACACAATAAATACTACCTACCTCTTATGCATATCCAACAATCATCTTTTTTGTTGTGCTTTTTAAGTTCTTCTTCAGTTACTTCAATTAATCTGCCTTTTAATCCTGTTAGGTCTTTTCCACTTTTGGTCAGTCGAATCCAATCCATAAGACTTCTGCCCTGTTTTAGAGGTACCTAAAAAAAGGAAAAAGGGAAGACTTCAATATGGCTTCTTCAAGTTAGCTGCTTTCCCTTCCCTCCTGCTACTTTCCTCAGGCTACTTCATTACTCTTATTCTCATTCAGAAAAATAAAACTCAAATCTAACAACTCTACAATCTTCTTAAAGCTTTAGGAAGTTGTCAAAATCATTTTTGCTATTTTGGAATTATAAATAAAACATTATTTAAAATACCTGGACTATGAGGTAGGGCTTAGAAATTCTGTCACAGAAATATTCCGCATAATAGCATTACAATATAATAAGACAGTACTGAACCTGGAGTCAGAAAAGAAGTTTTGGTCCTGGCTCTGTCGCTAGTATGTTATAGTCACTTACCAATTTGGATCAAAATTTCTTTGCCTTAAAAATCAAGAGATTTGATTGAAGAAAATATAAACAACTGGCTAAAGTTGATTTTCTGGACTGTCAATATACAGGAAACATTAGAAACCACTAGGCAGCAATTAATTTTCTAAGAATCCACTGAGAAACAAAGGGTATCAAATAATGGAAAATAATAAAACTGTAACACTCTAGGGAAGGGGCTAGCAAACAGGCTCACATGCGGTGGTGGTGGTGGTGGTGGTGGTGGTGGTGGTAGTAAAAAGACTGAATCCTTATGTAGCCATGTGGCCTTCAAAGCCTAACATATTTATTATCTGGATCTTTGCAGAAAAGTTTGCCTACCCTTGTCTAGAGGATTTATTAACAGGATGTTTCGATTCTGTATCTTTTCTTCAAAATACATTTTCAAGGCTTTTAGGTGAGAGGTATTATCAGTATTTCAGCAAGTTAAGACAACCTAGTAGAAATTTTCAAGACATCCCTGTATAATAGGACTACTGTCTAAACTTATATAACTAATTTGTAACAAAGTACCACAGGGATGTTTAATATAAAAGTAGGCACAGTGAAGGAAGTTTACTGCTGCAAACTAAATGTTTGTGCCCCTCCCCCAAATCCATATGTTGAACTCCTAACCTCCAATGTGACGGTATTAGGAGGTGAAGCCTTTGGCAGGTAATTAGGTCATAAGGGCAGTGCCTTCACAAATGGGATTAATGTCCTTATAAAAGAGACCCCAGAGAGATCCCTCACCCCTTCTGCCTTGTGCTGATACGGAAAAAGATGGCTATGAACCAATAATCAGGCCCTTACCAGACATGGATTTGGTCAGTGTACTGATCTTGGACTTCCCGGCCTTCAGAATTGTGAGAAATAAATATCTGCTGTTTATCTGCCACTTAATCTATGGTATTCTGTTATAGCAGCCTGAATGGACTAAGACATTTATATACCTCACTTTCCTGAATCATATCTATTTTATGCATTTATTTACCCCCCTAATAACCAAGTTAACAGGTCTGTAGTGCTTTTCCAATTTTAAATTCCTTCCTATCAATCTACAGCAGCCCATTCTTACCATCACTGAAACTCTCCAGGTTTTTGGAGCAAAGTGTGAGACTATGATCTTTCCCATCCCAAACTAAAATCATTTGTCCTTGTCTATGTGGATTCCATAATCCACAAGGGATTAACAAGTAATTTTTTGAAAACACAAATCTAATGATGAGCCCCTTCTTACTTCTGTGGCTCACCACACTACTTTATAATAATGTCTCTAAATTCCCTAGAGTAGTTTACCAGGCCCTTCAGAATCTGGTTATAGTTAACCTCACCAGCCCCATGTTTTAACTTTTGCTTCTTCCCATTATATGCTTTAGCTAAATGAGAACAGAGTCCTTGATTCCTATGAAACACTCACTCTCCTGCCTAGATCAATCCCCCTGCTTCTCCCTGATAGACTGTTCTTCCAGGGGCATTCTGACTCCAACTCCTTTCTGGTCACAGCACACTGTTATACCATTTACAATTGCCTATTTATTAGTCTGTGCAGCCTATTAGACTAAATTCTTTGAAAACAGAGACCACATCTCCAGCATGTGGTAGGTTCACAATAAATATTTACTAGTGTTAGTAGAAATAATAATAGCTATCAGATATTGAGTGCATACTCTATGCCAAGCACTGTGCTAAGGGCTTTACACAACAATCCATGAGATTTGAATAAAAGCCTCAGGATAAGTAACATTTAGTGAGTGCTTAACATAAAGACTGTGCTAAGAGAATTATCACATTTAACCCTACAAACAACCTTATAAAATGAGTACTGTTATTCCCATTTACACCCTAGGAAACTGAGACTCAAAGAGGTTAAGTGCTTGGGTTGGTAAAAGAATCTGGGTCTTTCTCACTCAAAAGATCATGCTTTTAGCAGTTATGATATACAACCTCCCAAACTAGGTTCTATTTCTCAATCTGTACCCATTTCATATAATCTTGACTCAGCTTCTAACATGTTCAAGAATAGCTTGTTTCACAAAGGGGAAAAAAGTCTTAGTTTCCCTTTGAATTGCACAACGGTCTTATTTTGTTCTTTTTGGAGATTCAAAAAGACTCACCTGTGCCATCAACGCCTGTGAATCTTTTGCCTTTGCCTAAGTGTTCTCCTTTAAATGGATACTGAGAACATGATTGGTAGTTTTAATGGAAAAAGGAATCAAGTTGTATTCTAATTCATAGATCCTTTCTCTGGAAAGGCTATATATTTGGCCAAACATTTAGCTAAAGGAAAGAAACAGGACAAATATCAAGAAGGAAGGGGGTTAATGACTGGGTGGCTGGATGACATATGGAGCAGTAAATGGAACATCACAACCAGAGTCACATTACATCGAGCCTATAGGGTCTAGGGTACCAGTCCTTAACCAGTTTCCTTTTCTGTGAAAATGAGATAACAAATGCACCCACTTCATAGGATCATTGTAAAAATTAAATGTTGACATATATAAAGCAATTAGAACATTTAGAAAATACATGACCTTCAGTAAGCATTATAAGAAGAAGAATAGTAAGAATTTCAGATGTATTAGTTTTATAGTTGGGCTTAAAAACTACTGAAAAAGTTAATGGAAGCTACAGATTCTTGAGCCCATAATTCTGATTTAGAGTCAAACTCCAGATCTAAGTGGAGGAAAAAAAAGAAAGTCTGTGAAGGTACCAAATGATGCTAAGACCCAAGAGTCTAGAAATGAAAAAGGAGTGGCCCAAGTAGGTGGAAGTCTCAAAAACAAAACATGATGTTATCACACAATGAGGAACCAAAAAATAACAGGATTAAGCAACATTCATGCTGCAATGAACACAGGAGACAATTTTATTAAATTCTGTAAATGTAAAATACATTTGTATTCCACCTGTTAACTGTAACTATGTTCAACAAAAATTGAAAGAGTATATTAGCTTCAAAGTCATCAAGTAATATCAGGAGGAAGGGCAATGATAAAACAGAGGTACCCGAGGAAGAAAGAAAAGCAATATGACTTGGAGAAGCGTCCGTAAACCTAACAGGAGGTTTATAGACGTCTGTTCTCGCTTTTCCAATATCCCCTAGCTCCTGGAGTCCCCATCCTTAGATGGATGGTCACTGTCGCCACTGCCCAACCTTTCCCTTCTGCTAGGAAACCCACATCATACAGAACTCCTTCCGAGAGTGAAGAAAAAAGATCAGAGGGGAAGACAGGTTGAAAGAAGGAAGCTAATACTCAGTACCTAAAATACGGCAAGCACAGTGCCTGGCTCTGTCATATACATTTGATTTTAATTCGCGCGAAAAGACTTGGAGGAAGGGAACTGACAGAATAGGGTAAAGGACTGGAAAAGAAAGGGGACTAGTAGGTGAGAGGGAGGTTAGAAAGAGTTCGAGGTCTGGAGACGGCATGGGAACAGGAAGAAGTCGACAGCTAGGGCAGTTGGAACCTTAGGCTAGAGACAGGGACAGAAGATGGAAGAGGGGGTGGAAGGAGAAAATGGACTGTATGAAAACATGAAACCACGGCGGGAGGCAAGCGCTGAGCGAGACCGTCGATGTTACCTGCTTACCTTGCTACGCCCCCCGGAGGCAACGCGCTGCTGCGAGCTAGGGGCCGGAAAAGACTGAGAAGGGACGTTCAGCATCCTGGACCCCTGGCCTGGGCCCTGCTGGGGGTCAGCCCCCGCACGGGATCGCTCGGCAAGACCCCACTAAGTTAACACCTCCCGCTCCGGCTCTCAGGCCGGGGAGAGGCCAAGCCCCCGACCCACTTCCGGGGTCGCCGGGGGTGAGGCGCACTATGACGCAGCACGTCGAGCCCGCGGAAGGCGGGGCCAACGAGACGCACGGAGCGCCGGCTGGAGAGGCGGAGCCCGGGGAGGGTACGTATGCTCCATAAGTTCTCCACTCTGAACTTCAGCACTAAAAGGAGGACACAGCTCTTGCACCGAAAGATTAAAGAGGGAGTGGAGCTGTTCCTTGGCCTTGGTGCTGACCGAATCTGAAAACAGATTTTTATAGAACCCTGTTAACCCATAATACAAGTGTCTGTCCATTGTTCGGCATCAGCATTACACTACATAATATATGGAATAAAATAACACTACTAGAGCATTTTGATTTCTCTGAAACTTTCTCTAAGGTACCAAGCTGTACAAGAAAGAGGAACTTTAAAAGCTAAAGTGTCAAATGCACCTTAGGTGGGGGTGGAGAAAAATTCACCTTTAAAAACCCTTGCAAATGGCTGCCATTGAGTAAAGATGTTAGTAAAGTCTCTTTCCGTTCCATTCACCTGCCCACAAGTTCCTCCTCGTCCAACTTCCTGTCTTCCCGGAAAAATACAGGGAATTGTGCCACCCAGCCCCAATTGCAGTGTAGAACAGCTACATTTAAGAGTCGGATATGTTTAGTTTAGATGCCATCTCTGCACTTGAGCAGCCTCATGCAAGGTACTTTACTATCTCAACGCCTCACTTTCCCATCTGCATGATGAATTTAGTTTTTAGTAAGGATTAAATGAGATGTCACATGTAAACTACACAATACAGTGCCTGGTTAATAGTAGGCCCTCAATAAATGGGAGTGTCTCTTAAAACTGTTCCAACATAACAACGAGAGGAGCACAAATACTGTGCAGATAAACAACAATTCCTAATGCTCAAGGTCCAGAGTGGGAACCTAGTGAGCTTTTCCCCAGGGAACACACTTTCTGAGAATAGAATGCAGTGAAGGGAGAAAGTTTTCAGAAGAAATATAATTCTAAATAACTCTCCCCATCCTCCTTCCATTTCTAACTTTTCCTGAGTCTGAAACATGGCTTGAACTTGCCCTATTTCAATTGCCTTGTTCTTAAAGTGCCTGTTAATTAATGTTTGTAGTATCTTTTCAATTAGAAGGAAAAGTGTGTGAATATATGTAGCCATTCAAGTGAGAGGCATTTCTTAGCTAGGTTAGACCTTCCCCTCTGCCCACTATCATTCTGAAATATTATAGGAACACTATTTGCAGTTGAAATGCTTATTGTGAAAAAAATTGTTTTTGAGGTAAAAGAACTTCATTGCCATAGTTTACTATGTTACCTTTACTTTGCAAGGTGCTCCTGTTTTCTCTCATTAAAAGATATATTCTTCTATAAGCCTACTTTAAAATACTAATCACTGAAACTTTATTTCGCTTCTCATAAGAAAATGTTAACATGAGACTATCAGGAACAGGGAACCAGAACAAAGGAAGGTGATGTCGTTATAAAACATTTCATATCTGTAAAATTTCTTAGCTCCCCCTGGACAGAAATGGAAAAATACTATCAAATTCTGGCCTTTGTTTCCCCTTTTTTAGACTCTTAGATCATGGCCATTTAAACATTTTAATTCCAGGGATTCTTCAATGTACTGCCATAAGTATTGAACACCCATGTTACTTTGCTGTTAGATTTAAGGATAATAGAAGACTATTAACGTGAGAATTACTTGACTCATCATTTATTAAAAATCCCTAAAACTTAATAGTCTTAACACAGATTCCCATTTTCATTATAAACAATGATTTAAAGTGTTTTTCACCATCTGCTAGCAAATTCATAATAATAATTTGTGATTGGTAACATAAGGTGATTTTCTTCATTATCTAATAATACTCATCTGTAACTACCAAATCCAATGGAAAGCAATAGGAATTAGCAGGTGTTCCAACATTCGGTTTCAAAATTTTGTCATTCTATGAAGTTATAATTAAATACTTGCAAAATTACATCTAAAGAAACTTGTAATTTGATGAAGAAATCAAAATTATCTTTTGTGAGCCCTAAATGTTTACAATACAATCAATACATTTGTAAATGGCACCTATTTTTAGATTCTAGTATTGAATTATAGTGTAGAGATTTTAAAAAAGGCCCAACTACTATAGTAAGTACAAAATATTCATTTTATTAAAAGTTTATATACAAATAAATTAGTTTAAAAGGATTATGATACATTTGCACCCTAACTTTAAATCCTACAAAGTTTTAATGTCATCAAAAGTAACTAATCAGATTAATTTTCACAGATTAGTTCCTCAATTTCATCTTCACTATCAGAATCTTCATAAAATGAAATTGTGGCTTGAACTGGAAAATTTTTCAGAAGAGCTTCTGCTTCTTGATATAAGTAATCATAACACTTTGATTTTGGCCAAAATAGTCTGAAAGAAGCAGACAACATAATTCACTTTATTTTTTCATATTCAAAATCCTTATACTTGTGAAATGTTCAAATTTCAAGAGCTCTATATATTTAACAATTGTTTTCATCATTTAGACACAGCCTTAAGATAGTTTTAAAAGCTACTATCACAGCTTTCATGGCATCTACTTCCCAAAGTATCAATAACTGGTTGATTATTTTAAAAATCTTTATCCAAGCTATAAATTGAGTCAAACAAATTCACACTAAACCTTGGATGAGCCTAAGATCATATTTAGCTTACTTCAGGCATTGTGGATATATTTATTCTTTAAAAAATACAGAAGGTTTGTCTTCTAATTTGCAAATTCCCTAAGGAAAAAAAAGTCCTACCACTACATTAAAAATTCTGATAGACAAAAAATATTATACATCTTACAGGAAGGCGGAAATGATCTAGTATTTTGCTCAAAACTCACAGATTTAACTCAGTTACAGTTGTAGCCAAAGTAAGTTTAGGTATGTACGAAAAGCAATATTTTTAAAGTTCTTCTATGCTCTTACAACCTGAGGTACAGATAGTCTACCTCTAACCCAAAACTTGATCCCATCTTCTTCCCCCTTCCCCAGTCAATTAAATTTGGAAACACCACATTGAGACATTAATAGTGACATTAGGTTTACACAAATAATTTGCACGTAAACATGATTACCTCAGAATTTAAAATTTCTGAACAATATTAATCTTGTCACCTGGTCTTCTATTATTTTTTCAGCCAAAGAAAAGAAAAGAGGAAGGATAAGCCTGAATCACCAACTACAGTGCAGTCATTTCATCGTAAATAGCTCCATGTACACACACAATAGAGTGATTCTAACAAAGAGAAGGTACATTATGTTCAGTATACTCCATTTTAAAAGACTGAAAAATAGGCAATGTAGTTTATAAATGTTTTTAGCAAAATGGTAAAACTAATTGTTATAATTTTGGTGTCAAATTAGTAACTGTTAATAATTCAGTCATTCAATAAATATTTTAGTGCTCTTTTGTGCCAGGCATAATTCATAATTCAAAGATAAATAAATTTTAGTTCCTACCCTCAAGTTGAAAATTGAGTAAAAATAATTAGAAACACATAATGCTATTCAAGATGGAAATTAATAAAAATAAAATAAACTTGAGAAATACAAATATATTGCTACAGTAATTCAGAAAAGAAAGGAATTGGTTATATAGGAAACAATTGATTATTTTGTAACTGAACTGCCAAATACAAAGGATATTTAAGCATTACCATATTCTCCCCAGAATGTCTCACTCACCATTTGTCTTCCAGGAACATCCATATTTTCCTGAATTTCCCCCACTCCACTCCCCACCCCTCACCCTTCACTTCCCCACCCCATACTGAGTAATTCTTCTCAATTCCTTTTGTGGACCTTCTTTCTCTGTATACAGGTCAGATGTTGGCCTTCTCCCATGGTTTCTCCTGTCCAGCTCCCTAGGGTGACCTGACCCACTGCCACGATCTCCTCAACATTTCACTTACCAAAGGCCCCCAAGTTTGTATTTCCACTTAAGATTTTAATGCTGGGCCCCTGATCTATATATGCATCTCTCTAAAAGAAATCGCTATTTGGATGCCCCATAGACACATTAAATACCATAAATGGAAAATTGTTCCTCAAATCTGTTTTAACACTAACTTCCATTCTGCTAGTACAGCATTCAGTCTAGTCACCAGTCACAAACTTGGGAGCCATTCTGTCCTTTTACTTCTTCTTCACCCACCATGTCCAATACCTTATTCTAATGCCCTAAAATAGCTCTTTATCATTCTTGTCTGAACAATTGCAATAACTTCCAATTTCATTTTTTTTTTTTTGGTGTTTTAACTAAGCCTATATACCATTTCTTCGTAATTTTTCTCAAATGCACATCCGATCACATCTTCTGGTTAAATCCTGTTAGTAACCCCCATTATCACTTACAGAATAAAGTCCATGGGTTCCCAAAACCACATAGAGGATCAGAACAAAGCTCTGTATGTGTCAAGGTGTACAAGATCAAGCCTCCGGTTTCCCTGCTGGAATGAGCACATCTTCACCCATCCAAATTCCAGCTCCTTGATGCTTCCAGGAGTCATGCTGCCCATGACCCTGTTATCTCTCTTTTCCTTTGCTATTTCTTCTGCCCCTACCTCCCCCACCTACTGTCCATCCGGCTAATTTCAAGACTCAGCCAGGTAACCATGACCTATAATACACATTTCCCTGACCCTTACCCACTTCCTCTGGCAGAGTTAGGCACTTCATGCCTTGAACATACTTGTACAACTGACCAGATTGAACTCTATTACAACACTTGCCATAGGGCTATGATTTTTTTTTTTCTGTGCCATTCCCTAGGGGCTAGCACATGGTAGGAAATTAATCAACATGCTTTTCATAAACACACATACATTTTACAAAGCTCATATAGCTCTTCACCTAACAGTTTTCTGAAGCAGGCAAACTACAAAATTAACCTTTCACCTGAATAAAAGCTACAAAGAATTCTACAGAAAGGCTGGCTTCCTGAGGCTAGAACAGGAAACTAGCTCCTCATTATTATGCCAAATAACTTGTGTTCTCTTTCATGATCCTTAATAATCTTTACAATTTTCATATTTTCATTTTCTCTTACATGTCAAGCTCATTTGCCGTAACACTACAGCTAAGAACACCACTGTTCTGCTTTGCAAGATTAAAAATGGACACATTTAGCTTGACATGAAGTCAATTTCATTCGGACCCCTTGGCATTAAAACAAAACAAAACAAAACAAAACAAAACAAAACAAAAAACACCTGTTTTGCATGCACAAAATGTCGCGGTTCAACTTTTACTATACCACCCACTTTCCCTCTTTCTAATATGTTCCTTAAGCTTTTACTGAGTATGCACTGATTAACAATTCTTTTAGATTAAGAGCGTGAGCTCCTACCTTTTTCAATTCGATGAGTAACGGATCTTTGGGACTGGACACATAAAATAAGCTTCAAGACAGATCTGGCAGGAGAGAAAATCTGCAAGACCAGTTGCTGAGCTGCGCTGTGCGATGTCCCCGGCTCCTCCCTAGGGTTGGAGGAGGGGAAGTCCTTTGGTTTGGCCTATCACTTACCTGACTGGGTGTCTGTACTGGGAAAGTTTTCCAAAAGCTTCGATCATTCCAGGGCCATTGGGCATCTGGGGACGTAAGAAGAGGAATCACAGTTATCACTCACCTTCTAGAAACTGGAAACGCGCGTGACCGAGTCTTCCTCGCGCCCACAGAGAAAGGTGACCCCAGGGCTCTCAGCAGCCTCGTTCTCGGTCTGATCCGTGCGTCCGAGTTGCTCTGGAGGACACACACGCCGTATCAACACCGACAGGGCCACCGGCAGGCGAGATCTCAAGCGAGGGGCAGGCCGGGCGCGTGGCCTCCTTTGGGCCAGGTAATCTCAGCCTCGGTGGATCAACTGCACCCCTCCGAGGCGCTGCCCGCCACGCGCCGCTCACTCACCGCCTCCGCGGCGTGGTGCGGGGCTTCTTCCTCCTCCTCCTCCTCCTCCTCCTCCTCCTCCTCCTCCTCCTCCTTCTCCTCCTCCTCCTCCTGTTCGCCTCGGGCGTCAATCCACGGTCTCCAGAAGCCTCGGGATCTGCAGGGTAGGAAGCAAAGGCGCGCAGAGGAGACGTGAGCCCAAACGCGTCAGAACTGATCGCAGCCAGGCGAAGGCTCGGGGGTTGTGGGGGGCGGAGAGCCGAGGGGAGGAGCTGGGGAAGCGCGGTAGGGTAGGATAAGGTGGGGAAGCGCAGGGCCACGGCGAAGCGCTGTACCCGGAGTCCGTGTCCGCGCGCGGGAACTGGCCATCGGAGACAGCGGGCAGGAGGCGGTGGCAGTGCGCACACTCGCGGCCTCCGCTCTCGGAGCGCACTGCGGTCTCCATGGTGCATCGAGGCGCAGTGGACCGCGGTTGCCAGCTCTCTGGCGAATCTTGCCCGTTGCACCCACCAGGCCCGAACCCAGAGCTTATATAGCCCCCGCGGCTTGCTGCATATTGAGAGGTTCGCTTCCTCTCCGCCCCTCTCTGCCTTGCTAGCCGCATAAACAAAAAGGCTGCGCGTGAAGGCGCAGTGGGCTGAACCCGGGTGTGAACGCGTGCAATTCCCAAATGGCCCGGGAAGGAGTTTGTCGAGCGAGTGTTAATCGCTCTTCACACATGGCAACAGGGAAAGACAACATTCACCCGAGCAGCCAATTTCCAAGTGAAGAGGTTAGGAGGGGATAAAATTAAGCGATTCTACACGTTTTGTGTATTTCTACAAAAAGGCCAAGTGGCTGGTAATTGCTTGACTAGCCCAGTCTCAGGGCTTTTTGGACTTTGGCAAATGAAACTGGTTTTGTACCCCTTATTCTAAAAGCTGGGATACGAGTAAATTAAAAGGAATAGCCTTAACTCCTCCTCCTTCTGGCACAAAACAAGACGGGTGAATGAACTTATGAAAGGAATACCGCGGATTTTTTTTAGTACGTGTATTAGTCTAGGTTTATACCTCTGCCTATTATTAATTAAAGATAATAAAAAAAGTCACACGAGATGAATTATATAACCTTGACTGCTCCAGTCAAGAGAGTCAGAGACTGGAGTCATATGATTTGTTATATTACCTTCTCATACCTTTGTGATTTTCCCCAACATTTTATCAGTGTCCCCTGAAGATAAGTCTTGAGTTTCAACTATACAATTCTGTCACTACTTGGCATTTTGTCACCCAGTGATTATTAGAAAATTACTTTGTGGAGTTGGGTATGTGTAGAATGATAACGAAATCTTAAAAAGTTGTGATGTGGGACAAGTTAGTCAACCTCTTTGTGCCCTGTTTCTCTTATTTAAGTTAACCTTCACTCACTACAGAGGTCCACTGACCTTGTTAAAAAAAGCATTATGCTTCAAAGGAACGATGATTTATAAATATCATATTCTTTTCAAAAATGTTTTAAATAAAGGAGCTGACTTCATCTTAAAAGTTGTAGATATAGACCTTGAATGTAAGCTATAGTGTCTCTTCTATTCATTCAGTTACTGCATAGGAAAATAACTCCTTTAATTAATACCTAAGGGCTATAATGATCTACTTGTCAGGAAGGTGAAATATATATAGTTTGCTTCAGATAATGAAATCAGTAATGATAGGTACTTAATGTGTCTCAATGCCTTAGAATTAGTGTTAGGCTAAATGAAATAAAACTTATAGAATGTTAGCTACAATGCTTAACACTTAGTAAACTCTCAACAACTTTTAAGCTATTTAAAAAATATGTAAGCCCTTAACAGCTGTTAAGTTATTTGGTCAAATGGCTTATCATTTCAGTTCTGTAAACATCTTTTGAGGTATGTCTAATATGCTAAGTACTGTGCTTTCCAGATATAATGGTGAATAAGATAATTCCCCTATCCACAAGAGGATTATGGTCATTACTATCTATAGCCATCACAATGGGCACATAAGCAAATTTTTTTAAGTGCCATATTCAATAACAAAAGCACATTTTATGCAGAGAAGTGGCATGAGGGAGAGAATAGGTATGTCTGTTTGGGTCAACCCTGAAATCCTTCTTAGAGTGAAAGAAGTCTAAATTGAGATTTCTAGAAGGATCAGTCAAGAGATAATATAATCTCTGTGTGTGTGTGTGTGTGTGTGTGTGTGTGTGTGTGTGTGTGTGTGTGTCTGTCGTGCTAGAGTGGGAAGAGAAGGAATAGTGTGCTTCTAGAGTTAGGTATTTCTGGAGCAGAGATGTGGCTGAGGAGATAGAAAGGACTTGGACTATGAAGAGCCTAATATACCATGACAAAGCATTTGGGCTTTATTCTGCTTGCAATGGTAAAAAGTTTTAAGCAGGAAAGTGGAATGGTTACAATTTGCATTTTATAAAAATCACTCTGGCAGCCATGTGGAAGATGTATTTAGGGAAGGCTGATATTGGAGACAAAGTTCAAGCAACAGAATGAAAAGATATATACTAAGGATATGAATGAAAGAATATATTTGAGGGATACTTAGGGAATAGAATCTACAGAACTAACCAAATCATAAAATGTGGGTAGACATGACAGTGGCGTCTAGATATGCTCCCAGGTTTCTAGCCTGGTTAAGTGGATAGATGGTGATGGCTCAAAGACACAGAAAACAGGGAATATAGAAGGAAAGGCAGGTGAGATTTTTGTTGTTGTTTTATTCTGTTAACAGTGTGAAGGGAAAAAATTAATGACTTTAATTTGGGATCTTGAATCAGTCAAGTCAGGCTGGGCTATGTGGCAATTATGAATAACTCCAAAATCTCACAGGCTTAAAATAATAGAGGTTTATTTTTCACTCATGCCGTACGTCCATTTTTAGTTGGTGGGAAATCTGCTCCACATCATCTTCACGTAAGGATACAAGCTGATGGAGCCTCTTTCCTCTGAAATGTTTCCAGTTGTCATAACAGGAGAAAGGGAATAAAATGACGTGTGCCAGTTTTTAAAGGCTTCTACCTAGAAGTGACACACAGCATTTCCAATGTTTCATTGGCTAAAATGAGTAACACGACACACCTAATTTCAAAGGAAGAAGGAAGTACAATTCTACCATATATCCAGAAAGAAGAGAAACAGAAATAAACAGCAGATACAAGTACCATAACCTGCCCTTCTGGTTACTGAAAATTCAGTTAACTTTCCTTCTTGCTCATAAAATACAATCATCCCAAAGAAAGGAACCCAGACAAGACCTCGTAGATTTCAGAGGGCTTACTTAGCAACACACAGGTGGAGCAGATTTTTAGGGGGCAGCCAGAGATATGAGATCCGGAGTTTAGTAGTCTTAGGGCTAGACACTTAAATATGGGAGTCACTAAAACAATAGGAATTGATTGGTTTCCCAGAGAAATTTGTAGCTTGGGAACAGGGCCAAGGACAGAGCTCTGAAGAGCAATATTTGTTTGTAAACTGAGTATACAAAAATAAACAAACAAACAAACAAGCCAAGATCTTACTATAAAGAAATGGTGAAGGTGGTAGGACGTGCATTTGTGGTAGAAGGAGCAAGTGTGGTGGAAACACAGGATGGAAGAATTCCAACAAGGAAAGAAAGGTCCAAGGCATTAAGTGCCAAGGGGTCAAACAAGTTAAGGACATGTGCTAATTAAATTTGACTGTTAAAGAGTTTATGTGACTTTCAAACAACATCTTGAGTGTATGGGAACAGAAGTCTTTTCACAGTAAGTTGGTATGTAGTGGTGAAGTAATAAAAACAATGAAATGAAAAGAGACTACACTTTTGAGAGGAAAAAAGAGAGAAGGGGAATGCTGGGTAAGTAAAGGGGTTTTGTTTTTAGAGTATAAGAGAGAGGATAAGATGAAGAGAAGAGGCAGGAGAAAAGAGGCCTACAGAGAGAGGGGACTGGATGATGGCTTATGGTCCCCTAGGAGGAAGGAAGAAAGAGGTCAGTAGCCCTGGGGAAGGTTCTCTTGCAGTTGGAGAATGTGCATTAGTGATGACAGTAATCCACGTCTGGAAACACTGGAAAAAAATTTAATCAGGGTGACTAGATCTGGTGTGGAGGAGGGGTGTAATTTGATAATGAGACATGAGTCTGAGAGGACATCTATTGTCTTAAAATTGTGGGGGGAAAAGAATGCATTACTAGAAAGTAAAAAGGGGGAACCAATTAATAAATGTACCAAATTAAGGTAAACCGAGAAATAGAAATATATATTATTAGAACTAGAAAATCTTAAATCTTCCATTGATAAATTTATTCTATTTATGCCACCCATTTATACAGATTTTGAAGTTGATTTCCAGTGTGGGCAGGCCAATATAACTTATTCAAGTTATATTTTAAATTTATTTTAGAATTCTATGTGAGTCTCACTAGTGCATTTAAAATATATGCTTTTTAAAATTGAGATAAAATTGACATATAACGTTATATTAGTTTCAGATATATAACATCATGGTTTGATATTTGTATATATTGCAAAATGATCATTACAATAAGTCTGGTTAACATCCATGACCACACATAGTTACAAATTTCTTTTTCTTGTGATGAGAACTTTTAAAATTTAATCTTAGTAACTTTCAAATATGTATTACAGTATTAGTAACTATAGTCACCAGACTGTACATTACATCCCCAGGACTTACTTTATAACTGGAAGTTTGTAACTTTTGACCACCTTTAGCCATTTTGCTCATCTTCACCTCTGCTTCTTTCTGGCGACCACAAAAATGTTCTCCATATCTATGAGTTTGGGTTTTTTGTTTGTTTGTTTGTTTGTTTTTAGATTTCACATATGAGTATTTGTCTTTGTCTGATTTATTTCACTTGGCATAATGCCTTCAGAGTCTGTTTATTTTGTCACAAATGGCAGAATTTCATTCTCTTTTATGCCTGAATAATATTGTGTGTGTGTGTGTGTGTGTGTGTGTGTGTGACATCTTCTTTATCCATTCATCATCCATTGATGGATTCTTTGTTTGCTTCCATGTCTTGACTATTGTAAATAATGCTGCCATGAACATGGGAGTGCAGATATCTCTTTAATATCCTGTTTTCATCTCCTTTGAATGAATACCTAGAAATGAAATTGCTAGATCATGTGGTAGTTCCATTTTTTGAGAAACCTCCATACTGTTTTCTATAGTGGCTGCACCAATGTACATTCCCACCAACAGTGCCAAGTGTTCCCTTTTCTCCACATCTTCATCAACACTTGTTATTTCTTGTCTTTTTGGTAATAGCCATTCTACCGCCTCGAGAGAATATCTTATGGAGGTTTCGATTTGCATTTCCCTATTGATTAGTGATGTTCAGCAGCATTTCACATACCTATTAGCCATCTGTATGTCTTCTTTGGAAAAATTTCCATTTAGACCCTCTGCCCATTTTTAAATCCGATTGTTATTTTTTTTTTTTGAGTGGGTTGCTATTTAGTAGTATTATTTCTTTCTGTATTTGGATCTTAACCCCTTATCAGATATATGGTTTGCAAATATATTCTCCCATTTAGGAGGTTGTCTTTTTATTTTGTTGATGATTTTTAGTTTGATGTAGTTTTGCTTGTTTATTTTTGTTTTTCTTGCCTTTGCTTTTGTTGTCAATGCCAAAACATCATCACCAAGACAATGTCAAGTTGCTTACAGCCTATGTTTTCTTCTAGGAGTTTTGTGGTTTCAGACCTTATTAAAGTCTTTAATCCATTTTGAGTTGATTTTTATGAGTAGTGTAAGATAATGATCCAGTTTCATTCTTTTGCATGTGGCTGTCCAGTTTTCCCAGCACCATTTATTGAAGAGACTGTCCTTTCCACATGGTATATTCTTGGCTCTTTTGTCATAAATTAATTGACCATATATAAATTAATTGACCATATATACATATATACATAGATTTAATTCTGCGCTTTCTATTCTGTTCCAATGATCTATGTATCTGTTTTTTATGCCAATACCATACTGTTTTGATTACTATGTCTTTGTAATATAGGTTGAAATCAGGGAGCATGCTGCATTCAGCTTTCTTCTTTCTCAAGATTATTTTGGCTACTTGGGGTCTTTTGTGGTTACATACAAATTTTTGGATAATCCTTTCAATCCATGAACACAGGATATCTTTCCATTTATTTGTGTTTCCTTCAAATTACTTCATCAACATCTTATAGTTTTCAGTTTTATATGTCTTTCACCTCCTAGGTTAAATTTATTCCTAGGTATTTTATTCCTTTTGATGCAATTGCAAATGGGATTATTTTCTTAATTTCTCTTTCTGATGATCACTATTAGTGTAGAAATGCAGCTGATTTTTTACATTGATTTTGGATCCTGCAACTTTACTGAATTTGTTTATTAGTTCTAATGCTTTTTTGGTGGTATCTTTAGGGTTTTCTATATATAATATCATCTACAAATAGAGACAGTTTATTTTTTCTTTCCTTCTTTCCTAATCTATACAACTTTTATTTCTTTTTGGAGCTAATTGCTCTAGCTAGGACTTCCAATACTGCATTAAATAAAACTAGTGAGAGTGGGCAATCTTGTGTTATTCCTAATCTTAAAGTAAAAGCTTTAAGTTTTTCACTATTGAGTATTATGTTACGTGTGGGTTTCTCACATATGGCCTTTATTTTCTTGAGGTATGTTCCTTCTATACCAACTTTATTGAGAATTTTTATCATAAATGGATGTTGAATTTTGTCAAATGCTTTTTATGCATTTATTGATATAATCATATCATTTTTATTCTTTATTTTGTTAATGTGGTGTATCACTTGGCAGATATTTAAACTTCCTTGCATCCCTGGAATAAATCTCACATGTTCATGGTATGATCTTTTTAATGTATTGTTGAATATGGTTTACTAAAATTTTGTTGAAGAATTTTGCATCTATGTTCATCGGACATATTGATCTATAATTTTCATTTTTTTGTAGTGTCCTTGTCAGGTTTTGACATCATGGTAATAGTGGCCTCATAAAATGAGTTTGGAAATATACTCTCCTCTTCTATTTTTTTAGAACAGTTTGAGATGAACTGGTATTAATTCTTCTTTAAATGTTCAAGATAATTCACTAATGAAGCCATCTCAGTCTTGGACTTTGGTGGGTTTTCTGATTACCGATTTAATCTTCTTACTAGTATTCAGTCTGTTCAGATTTTCTATTTCTTCATAATTTAGTCTTGGTAGGTTGTATTATTCTAGGAATTTATCCATTTCTATAATACGTGCTTTATATCAGGAGTTCCCAGCCCCTGCCGCAGAGTAGTACTGGTCCATGGTCTGTTAGGAACCAGAGAGAACAGCAGGAAGTGAACGGTGGGCAAGTGAGCAAAGCTTCATCTGTATTTGCAGCCGCTCCCCAGCACTAGCGTCACCTCCTCAGCTCCACCTCAGATCATCAGGCATTAGATTATCATAGGAGCACTGGTCCCGGTGCCAAAAAGGCTAAGAACAGCTACCTTATATAACATATCAACACGCTTTTCATAACACATCAATGAGGTACACAAATCTACATAATTTTTTAGGATTAAAAATGTTAACTTTCATTTAAGAAAAACTTCATTTGATTTATTCAACAAGTATTTCTTGAACACCTCCTATGTGCCAGGTGCTATTCTAGAAGCCTGGTATGCGTCAGTGAACAGAACTGAAAAAAACTCTCTACCTTCATGGAGTAGACATTCTAACAGACATATGAGCCATCAGCTTTTATATTTTACTAAAAGAAAGATTCTAAATTCACCTTACACATGGTGTATATGTACGTAACATGCTTCTTTTTTTAATCTTTGAACTTTAGCATGACTATTAGATGAAAGAAAGGAAGTGTACCTTGGTGAAAGGATGCTAGTTAATGGTCTCTGAGGAGGAAGAGTGGAAGAGCTCAAGACCACATAAAAGCAATGAATATAGGCTTCTCTATTATCCAGGAAATATTAACCAATGAAAAGAAAAATTAGAATTTGAAATAGATTCCTATTTTGAACGTGACCTGATGTTACCCTGCTCTTTTCGATAGACAGGATCTCAGTTAGGGTATGACTTATTCTCCATTTAGGTGAGAAACAGAAGTGCTAAGGAATGAGGAGAATGACTCACAGCTTCTATGACTACCATGTGCCTTCTAAATAATGCCAGTTTTGCTTGTACTAAAGCAGGACCTGTCTCAGTTTATACATATCGCCTTTTATCCATGATTTTTGAAAATTATTTAAGAAAAACTGTAATATGTTCCTAATTAGTTAAACTCCTTTTTAAAAGATTGTACATAGAAAATGTGCTCCTTTCTAGGAAAATTATTCATTTGTGTTCGAATGCCAACAGTCAAATTAACATTTTTAGTATTTTATTTTGATTATGTGATCATGTTTTTATTCAGAAAAGTTGTGAAAAATCCAATTCAAAAACTCTAAACATGATATGTATGAAGGATCTTTTTGGAGTGATGGGAATATTCTAAAATTGCATTATAACAATGGTTGCACAACTCTATAATTTACTAAATGTCATTACCTTGTGCAGTAAAAATGGGTAAATTTTATGGTATACAAAGTGGAGCTCAAAATAAAACTTTGAATATGATATTAAATGATTGATTTTTAATCATACTCAGTCTGGACTTGAAGAACTAAACACCACAATCAGAATCAAGCCTATTTTAAATGTTTCTGATTTGTAGGTTTTTAAAAATAGGCATCTCTGGTAGAAAAAGTGATTGTTATGTCTGTCATAACTTTAGAATTTGTTTTAAGGCATATGTTATATTTATACTGGTTTCAGGGCAGTTCTAGGCAGTTTCACTGCAGTGCAGTCTTCCCAAGGTTCCATATGGATGCTCAGATTTGTGGTGATCAGAGCATGTTGTTCAGAAAAGATTGTATTGTGTCCACAATAGAACCTAAGCCTCCAAACTACTGAAAGCAGTGACAAACTCTCAGGTCTTTGTCACTGAGGTCTCCACCATTGCTGATTTGCCAGAACCCAGGAGCTCACACTGAAGCAATTATAAAAGAAGCATTTGCATCACTCTAACTGGAGATTGAACTAGACTGCAAGCAAGTGTACTCAGATTAGACATTTTATTTTTTATTATTAGAACGTTAACAACATGAATGTGTTCTAAACTTAGTAGTGAGCTAGAATACTCTCCCTCTCCCCACTTATAACTGGGTGGGAATTTCTGTGGTCAACATTTTAAACCAAAAAAAATTTCATTTGAGATATTTGACTTAATAGAAGCCTTTTCTCAGTTCGAGGATCAGATTCTTACTGAAAGGTGGCATTTCCAAGCTTCAGGCATTTGAGAATCTTCCCAGGTTTAAGATAAAGATAACAGTTGTCGTAAAAACTGACTTAGAACTGAGCAGAGCTAGCATGTGTTGTTTTAAACCAAAAAGGTGCTCACAGATGGCTTAGAGAGAGATTTAGCAAGTCTGTGCTAATCACACTCATACATGGGAATATCTCCATTGAAAACAGCCAGATTTCGCTGTACTCCTCAAGTAACTTTCTTACTTGGTTAATAACAACAATAATATATATTTAATTATCTGAAATATTTTATGCTTTATATTGTCATTACAGTTCTATGTATATTATTAAGCCCACAAAAAGAGTTCCTGAGAAGTTATTCCAGTTCAACATATGTTAAAGATACAAAAATTTGTAGTTTAGATTTGGACAAATACACTATTGTGTTCTTGATGGTTTCACATCCAGACATTTCTAAACTTCTATATTTTACCATGTTTTACCACATTTGACACCTTATGTTAAATGTCCATTAACTATACTATTTTAATATTGTGTTATTAAAATCAATGGTAAAAATATGATAAATACCAAGATTTAGTTTTAAAATTTGCTTTCAGAAGTTAGTATAAAATAGATGATTCAGAAAATCAGATTCCTTTAAATATCTATTAATTGGCCACTATACGCTAGGCAACTATATTAAGCTTTGCACACACAGTATAGAATAAGACCAGCATGTTTTCCATCTCTCATAGTACTTATATTCTAGTTGGGAAACAGAAAATAAACCAATGTATAAAGGAAATAATTACAGATTTGCGAGAGTGCTATAGACAGATTTAGAAGAGTGATTTAATACAAAGTAATCAGGGGAGGCCTCTTTTAAACAAGGTGGTCAGGGAAAGCTTGTGAAGAGATGACACTTAAGCTGAGACATGAGGGAAGAATGGCAGAGGACCATTTCTTAAATGATTTATAAATGGTTCCTGCTATAACCAGACCATACAAAATCATAGCAGAAAATATGTACCTTCCCTGATTGGTTCATACTATTAGGGGGAGATTAAATAGCTGGTGTGTGGGTTGTTCCAGAGCAAGAAGGACATATTGAATAGTATTTTTCTGTATTTGTTTCTGACTTTTACTAATTATTTAGATTAGAGAATTTCTTATACTATAGAATGAAATTTATATTCTTTAAATATGTAAATGACTCCTCAGCTTAATGGGAAGCTAAATTTTAACTGAAAGTATTAAGTTTAAATGGTGTGACACTATCATATTATCAGCAATGACTCGAACATGATAATTTAAGTAAGAAAACAAAAATATAATCTTATGAAGTTAAGTAGAATTGCCTTGTTATTATTGAATGAAATATACATATGGGATTACAGAAGACAAAAAGTTAAGAAGGAGCTTATCAGTGAAGATTTAAGAAAATGAGACTATATATCTTTAACATTGCTAGGCATTCATTAAGCTCTGGGTGACGGATGATTAGTTGACAAAAAGAAAACAGGTAAGTATTATTTTTACAAAACCTCTCTGGATTTTATCCATTATCCCAGAATAGTCTTGGTTGCTATGATGAAACATTTCAGTTGTCATGATTGTGCAAGAACCTATTGGTTGTTTGTCCCATAGCTATTCTCCACTTTCCCCCATTCTTGCTTAAAAAAAAAACAAAACAAACAAACAAAAAAACCCACCATCTGTGGAAACATCCAACATCTGGACTTAAATGATAATATGAATTTTCTTATTTTAGTTTTTGCCTCTTTTAGGTGAATTTTATTATTCGCAGCTATATATATATCTTCATTCAGTGACTGGTTCTATTCTCAGGTAGTATTCAGTAGACATACTCTTTTGTAATCCAAATGTGCAGTTGATTTGGTATTTCAACATAAATAGATCAGACTACTCTTCACAACAATGGGATGAGTTTACACAATGCTATGTTCCTTGTGTAGATGAATACAAGTTGTTATCATTATATTATTAATCCTTAAAAAACTTCATTGTAAAGAAAATGCTATTTAGTAGTTCTCTCCTTGAAAACTGAAACTTACCAAGCAGGTGTTATCTAAGACTATGGTTCACAAACATTTTAGTCTCAGGACCTCTTTAATTTCTTAAAAATTATTGAGGATAATTATTTTGAAACAAAACATTAAAATAAAAATTATTAAGGACCCCCAAAACCTTTTGATTTATATGGATTACACTTATCAATATTTATTGTGTTAAAAACTAAAACTGAGAAAAATTTAAATTATATATACTCATGAATTCCTTTAAAATAACAATTACCCATTACATATTAACATACAGTATGTGTTTATATAAAAAATAACTATATTTTTCCAGAACTAACTTTTTTGCAAATCTCTTTAATATCTGGTTTAATAGAAGAGGATTGCATTCTCATGTCTGCTCTGCATTCAGTCTGTTGCAATATGTTGTCTTGGTTGAAATGCATGAAGAAAATCCAGTCTCAAACAGATTTATTTGGGGGAAAAAGGCATTTTGTGAACCCCTTTCCTCCATTCCAGAGATTCCCTAGGAGTCCTGCAAACAAGGAACCACTGATCTAAGATGACATAGTTAGAATACATTGACAAGACTAAAAAGCCATGTTGTTTTGCTTTTTGTTATCAGATAGTCACAAGCAAACAGTGGCAGGTTAGAACCTTCAGGCCTACTCCTCTATTTCTTTAGGAAACTTTCACTCTCTGTAATCATAATACAATGTAGCTGCCTCATTCTATTAAACCATCAAATCTTTCTTATTATTAAATGTTACTGAAAGCAAATTCTGGAGAAGACTGAAATGAGAAGATGTGAGCTCAGAATTAATTGTGAGATGCTATATCCAATAGTGATTAGTGTTCTCAAGTAAAATTCTGGGGTGCGCATCCTGGGGACATATGTGTGCTTCCTGCCTGCCCCTTGATGTCAGGTGCAGCTGTGTGAGTTCTTTAGCCAGTGATATATGTGTGGAAGTGATATGTCTTATTTCTGAATGGAAGCTTCAAGAACCAATGGGCAGTTTGTCACATTCCCTTCCCTCTTGTCTGGATGGAGGAGATTTCTTCAGTCTGAATAAGAACGATATGGAACAGGGTGCTCTGCTGACCAGCAGTAAACTTTTCTTATTTTGAAGTTGTTTGTTCCTGTGGCATAATTCAGCCTGTACTACCTGATTTACTTTACTTTATGATCCATTAATGCAGATTGCAATTATAGAAGCAAATCATAAAATTATAAATTATAAAATTCTCAGTATAATCATAAATTCTCTCTGTACTTTTAACAAACTGAAAGACCAGAGGATTGTATTGCTTTTGATTAAATGTTTACAGGGAACTAAATATATTTAATGTGACCTTTGAAGCGAATTGTAATAATCAAAACAATACCAAATTGAATATCTAATGTTGTTATAGGCAAACTTTTATAGTTGTTTTTATAAAAAAGATTAGCCTAAAAATATTCATTGACCGAAACTATGTCAAGATTCTGCTAGGCTCTTAAAAGATACACTGATGGGATACACCTTCAAGGAGTGAACCACGTCCCAAAAAACTAATAGAAATTATAAGTCTAGGTCAGACCTTAGCCTCATATTTTTTTAAAAATACCATTTGTTTTATGATACATAATAGAAACTCAAATTAGCCATGACCTAAACAAAATGGAAGTTTATTTTTCCTTTACATAAAATAGTCTAGCAGGTAGAAATTCCAGGGTTCATATGACAGTTCTTTTTAATCAGGGACCCACGCAGTTTTGTTCTGTCTCTCTGTTCCGCTATCCCTAGGTTATGGAGCTTTCCTTTGTTGCCCAAGGCAGTTGCTAGAGATCCAGGCTACTGGATCACAAGGTAATATTGTAGGAGAAGAGACACAAAGAAGAGGGTAAAAGGGCCTATGAATGGGAACTTTTAAGGAAGAGTCTTAGAAGTTTCCATATAACTTTTCTTTTTAGTCTCTTTAGTCAGAATTTAGCTACACAGCCACATCTAGCTGCCAGGAAAGCTGGGAAATATAGCTTTTATTGTGAGCAACCCTCTCTCTACCTAAAAATCAAGGAGATTGTTACCAAGGGAAAATGAATATTGGGCTGGCAAGCAGCAGATTCTGCCACACTGTGTTCTAAAGTAGCTACTACTTAAAACCACCTGCAGGAAATATTATCAGAAGAATAATTCATGAACTAGTTGATTCTCCCTTCATACTCACAGATTCGGTGGGCTCTGGGAATTTAGAGCTATCTTGCCTTTGATTATATTACTGGATATGGTTTGAAATCAAGTTTTCTTTAAGTTTGGAGAAGTGAGATGGCATGGTAAATTGGCCTGCTGGGATCACCCTTAATCACTGAATGCCACCTGGAGGAGTTTATATCCAAAGAGAAAATCTTTTGTCCATAGTATACTTATTTTTTATAACTTTTAACATTGTATCATTTCAAACTTATGAAAAGTTTGCAAAGACTCCTGTATGCCCTTTACCCAGGTTTATCAACTGTTAAACACTTTGCCCCTCTTGATTTATTGTTCCCTTTATTTCACTATCTATATCTATATCTATATATCTATATTTGCACATTTTTCTGAATTATTTGGGAGTGAGTTGTAGACATCATGCACCTTTACCCCTAAATACTTTAGTGTGTATATCCTAAAAATCAAGAACAATTTCTTTCATAACCATAGCGAACTAAGAAAATGAGGAAATTTTACATTGATACAATGACTATTATCTAATCCTCAATCCATATTCAGATGTCACCAGTTATTCCAATAATGCCTATTACACCTTTTTTGTCTTTTCCTGACCCACAATCTAATCTAGAATCATGCATTGAATTTAGTTTGCCTATCACTTTGGTCCCCTGTGGGACCAATCTGTGGTAGCCCCTTAGCCTTTCTTTGTCTTCCATGACCTTAGCATTTTCTAAAAGCACTAACCAGTTATTTAGTAGAATGTTCAAAAATTTGAGTATATCTGTGGTTTCTTCATACTTAAGTCGGTTTACACAAATTTGGGTAGAATAACTGAGCAGTAATGTTCTATTGTTTTCAGGATATCTTAACAGGTGGTACATGATGTGGTTTTGTCCCATTGCTGGTGATATTGTTAATCACTTGCTTAAGGTAGTGTCAGGTTTCTCCACTGTGAAGTTATTTTCCCTTTGTAATTAGTAAGTAGTAATGAGGAGATATTTTGAGATGACAAAGATATCCTATTTCAGACCAAATGTACTCCACTAGTTTTGGCACCCATGGATCAATTATGATGATGATGGTTTCAAAATGATAATTTTCTAGCTTCATTATTCCTTTTACATGCATTAGCTGGCATTCTAAGCCATAGTAGTTTTATTTTTAAAAATACAGAGATTCTATCGCTCAGAATTCTATTTGATATTTAAGTCTTTGGGCATGAAAAAGAATAAAGCAATCTATGTTTTTATAAAACAGTATCTTAGTTCAGGCTTCTGTAAACAATTGCTATGGACTGGGTAGTTTATAAACAATAGAAATTTATTCCTAACAGTTCTGGAGGCTAGAAGTCCAAGATCAGGGTGCCGGCATGGTTGGGTTCTGGTGAGATCCTCCTTCTGGGTTGCAGACTGCCATCTCTTTGTGGCCTCACATGAAGGAAAGAGCTAGAGAGTTCTCTGGGGCCTCTTACATTTATAAGGACTTATTTATATAATCCCATTCATGAGGGCTCCACCTTCATGACCCAATCACTTCCCATCGATCCCACTTCCCAGCAACATCCTTGAAGGTTAAGATTTTAACATGAATTTTTGAGGGGATCCATTCATTTCACAATATGAAGTTCTTGAAATTCTGTCTTTGAGCACAGTGTAATTTGGAAAAAGGTTGTTTTGTTTTGTTTTGTTAATAGAAAACTGAGTTAAGTCCTTGGCATATTATAACTATCAAAGATTTGGAAGCATTTTCAAAATTTACTTTAGATAAAGAAACTGGGAACTTAAGTAACTTGTCTAAGATCGCTTAGCAGGTAACTGGCAGAGCTAAAGTTTGAACTCAAGCAACTCGACTCCAGAGACTGTGCTCTGTAACCACTGTGTTATAAAGAATTAATGACCAGAGCTGAGAACTGGAAGTACTCATTATAACGCACGGTACAGTGACTAGTCTACGAAGAGCAGGTTTCTTTTCCTGGCATGGGGTTCATGGTCATGGATTTATCCTGTTCCTAGAGCAGGGGATTATCAAGGGCAAGGCAAGCCTCAGTCCTAGGAGGGCCAGAAGTTATATTCGTAAATGATAGCCAAGAAATATTATATTAAAATAGACACGTAAATGTTAAAAACTTAGAACTTATTGACAATTGATTATTTACAGTCTATTTAAAGTTTTTAAAGTGTAAGATGCTTCCTTGTAATAGGTACATTTAAACTCTCCATCATTTCAGTACAGTGGTCACCCACACCTCATCAATGCCTGCTGTCTGCAGATTCTGAACTAGTCAGGGTTCACTTTTCTGCTCTTTGGTTATGGTGGAGGCTGGGTATTTGCTTTGTCATGGGCTGGAGAAGGGGGGATTTAACTGGTGCAAATATAGGCTTTCAACTAATTCTGTTCTCAGCATCTCCCCATATTCTCATCTTTAAAGGTACCTGGCATCTCTGATTCTTGAGGCTTCCCAGGCCTCTGCAGCATGAATCAGCTTCTTTGTGGTCGTTGTCTTCTCCCACTGGTGGTTTAGGTGTCAGCTTTCTTCAGACTGATGTGTCAGTTGCTAGTCCTCCATTTACTCCTCTTCTCTTTGCCGTTGAGCATGTATACCTTTTTAAAATTCTTTTACTGTCATTTGAGTAGGATTTTCGGAGAGTACTGAGATAAAAGTGTGTATTCAATCCACACTTTCGGATGTCTCTTTAATTATATCATTAACGGTAAGTTGGATTGAAGCAGAAATAAGAACGATTTCTAGGTCAGTGTAAAATTAGAAGTGTAGACTCTTATTTGGATAGGACTATTACTTATAAGCTGCTGAGACCAAAATTAGAGGAATTTTTTAAATTTTATTAAATTTATTGGGGTGACATTGATTAATAAAATATGTAGATTTCAAGTATACAATTATATAATATATCTTCTGTATATTACATTGTGTTCACCAACCAAAGCCAAATCTCCTTTCATCACCATGTATTTGACCCCCTTTACTCTTTTCTACCTCCCTTCCACCTGCCTTTTCTTCTGTGAAACTACCATAGTGTTGTCTGTGTCTATGGCTTTTTGTTTTTTTGTTTGTCTTATTTGTTGCTTTCAGTTTTATATCCCACATGAGTGAAATCATATGGTTCTCAACTTTTTTCATTTAGCTTATTTTACTTAGCATGATATTCTCAAGATCTATATCCATGCTGCTGCAAATGGCAGTATCTCATTTTTTCTTATGGCTGAGTAATATTCTACTGTATATATATATACTATCTTTTTTTTCCAATTATCTATCAAAGGACACTTCAGTTGTTTCTATGTCTTGGCCAATGTGAATAATGCTGCAATGAACATAGGGATACATATATCTTTATGAATAAATGTTTTCAAATTCTGGGAGTAGAGACCTAGAAGAGGGATATTGCTGGGTCATATGGTAATTCTATTCTTAATTTTTTGGGGAAACTCCATATTGTTTTCCATAGTGGCTGTACCAATTTTCATTCCCACCAGCAGTGTTCCTTTTTCTCCACAACCTCTACAACACTTGTTATTGCTTGTCCTGTTGATGGTAGCTATCTTAATGGTTGTGAGATACCATCTCATTGTGGTTTCAATTTACATTGAGTCTCTTTTCATGTACCTGTTGGCCATTTGTATATTTTCTTGGGAGAAGTATCCATTCGGGTTCTCTGCCCATTTTTTAATTGGATTGTTTGTTTTTTCTTGTTGAGTTGTATGAGTTCTTTATATATTTTGGATATTAACTCTTTATTGGAGACGTTGTTTGCAAATATAGTCTCCAATTAGGTGGCTTCTTTGTTCTGTTGACTTTTTTTATTTTCTTTTTCTTTCTTTCTTTCTTTTTTTTTTTTTGTTGTACAGAAGCTTTTTAGTTTGATATAGCCCCATTCATTTATTTTTGCTTTCACTTCCCTTGCCTTAGAAGTCAAATTCATAAAATCCTCTCTAAAACCAAGGTTCATAATTTTAGTACCTATGTTTTCTTCTATGCTATTTATTATTTCAGGTCTTATATTTAGGTCTGTGATCTGTTTTGAGTTAATTTTGGTATATGGCAACAGATAGCAATCCAGTTTCATTCTTTTGCATGTGGCTTTCTAATTTTCCCAGCACCATTTATCGAAGAGATTTTCTTTTCTCCATTGTATATTTTTGGCTCCTTTGTCAAAAATTATTTGCCCATATATATATGGGTTTGTTTCAGGGCTATCAATACTGTTCCACCACTCTGTGTCTGTTTTTCTGCCAGTCCCATGCTGGTTTGATTACTGTAGCTCGGCAGTGTGACACCTCCAGCCTTGTTCTTTATTCTCAGGATGGCTTTGGCTCTTCGGAGTCTTTTGTGCTTGCATACAAATCTGTTAGGTTGTTTATTTGGAATTTTTATTGTTTCTCGAGCCACACCTGTAATGACATAAACCTCTCTCTTATTATTGCTTTTGTTGTATCCCAAAAGTTTTGATATGTCATATTTGCCTCTACATATCTTTTGATAGCTCCTTTTATTTCTTTTTCAACCCAGTCATTCTTTAGTAGCATATTGTTTAATCACCACATATTTGTGGTTTTCCACTCTTTTTTTTTTTTCCAGTTGATTTCCAATTTTAAAGCATTGTGATTAGAGAATATGCTTGGTATGATTTCAGTCTTTTTAAATTTGTTAAGGCTAGTTTTGTGTCCAAACACATGGACTTTCCTTGAGAATGTTCCATGTGCACTAGAAAAAAATGTATAATCTGGAATGAAAGGCTCTTTAAATGTCAATTATGTCTATTTGGTCTAATGTGTCATTTAAAGCCAATATTTCCTTATTGATTTTCTGTCTGGATGATCTATCCATACCTGTCAATGGTGTATTTAGGTCCCTTACTACAATTGTGTTTTTTTTAGTTTCTCCTTTTAGTTCTAGTAGTAGTTGCTTTATATATTTTGGTGCTCTCTGATTGGGTGCATACATATCAATAAGTGTTATGTCTTCTTGATATAGTGTTCCCTTTAGCATTATAAATGTCTGTCTTTGTCTGTTGTTACCTTTTTATCTTGAAATTTACTTTGTCAGATATAAGTATAGCTATACCTTCTTTTCTCCCAATGCCATTTGCTTGCAGTATCATTTTCCACCTTCTCACTTTGAGTCTGTATTTGCCCTTGCAGATGAAATGTGTCTCCTGAAGAAAGCGTATGGTTGGGTTTTGTTTTTTGATCCAAGCCACTACTCTGTGCCTTTTAATCAGTGAGTTCAGTCCATTTATATTTAGGGTGATTATTGATGTATGAGGATTTCCTGTAGCCATTTTATATTTGTTTTCTGTTAGCTCTGTGTCCCCAGTATTTCTTTTTTCTTAATGGTTATTAATTCTAGCAAGATTGTGCCAGAACTAGTTTTCTATAAACAATTTAATTCTCCTTAAAAATGTGCCATATCATATATATATATATATATATATATATATATATATATATATATATATATATGTATGTGTGTGTACACACACACACACACACAAACACACACACACCCCCTCCATAATACATATTGGATATTGAAGCCAGTAGTTTGTTATACAGATTAGTGGAGATTCACATGAAGAGTTCAAACCTGACTGTTTTAGGGAAAGTGATAGTATTACTTCCTCATCCTGCCCTATTCACTGCCTCATCTTCTATCTTATTCATTAATTGTTCTATCAATCTGACTGTGGCTAACTTAAGGAAAAGGGAATTTATTAGGATACCAGGAGTTCATAGACGCAAAAGGATGGTGGAATTCAAGTGAAATAATGAGAAGAACAAAGAGACTCAGAGGGACTGATTTGGGAAGCAGGGACTATAGACTGTCGCTGAAGGGAAACAGCCTGGTCAGCTTGTTGCTGCTGAGGCCCCCGCTGTATAAGACTGATCTTCAAAGTGCCTCCATGCGGGATATGTTTTCTCAGGATTCAAGGTCTGGGAATGTCTTCGCCACTACAAGAGAATGTTATCAAGTTGCTTACAACTATGGAAAACTGGCCTGATCCTGTGAGGACCTTTTGTGGTATGTATAGCTGCCATTAGGAGTCGTCCACTCACTCACCAATGAGGTGAGCTTAGGTCAGGCAAAGGACAGATCCGTAACCTTGGTTTTCAGGTTCTGGGAAATTGAAAATAAAAGCCAGGAATTCCTGACCCCAACAATTCCCCACAAAGAAATCAGGGTGCTGTCAGGAAATGGGCTATGCATCAGGTACCTGCTGGGCCCTGTCTTACATCCTCTCAGCCTTGGCACTGTTCGCAGCCTTGGCTTTGACAAACAGTGCTGTGTGGGCTTCAAATAGCTTCACGCTGACAGCTTCTTGCTTCTAGCATGCTCTGAATATCTTTTGCTGCCTTCCCTGAAGGTACAGCACTCAAGTCAAGGAAATTATTGCCTCTGGAGCCACCCAAAACCAATGAGTGATGTATAAATATTTTCTCTATGTCAAATTGTTCAGTGGATCACTGTGAAACCATCTATACACTCTTCAGCAGGCCCTGGTGGGGTCAAGCCCCAGTTGCCCCCAGGCCAGTGGTGAATAACTTGATAAAATTATCGTATTCTCCCCTCTTTTATGCTAGCTGATCCCTTACTTTTGCTCCTGAGAGCACATGCTGAATGAAATACCAGCACACAAGTCTTTGTTTCAGGCTTTGGTTTGGGGGACACCCAGGTTAAGACAGAGAAAATGCTGAAAACCCAAAACAAAGTCAGCTTTGAGGATTATGTCCATGAAAGCAGTGAGCAGCATGTATGTGGGTCCTGTTCATTCTAATTTTAAATATTAAAAAAATAATAATGCAGTGTAACCAAGGTGTCAGTAACTACTGTCCCATCTCAGAAGTCTCTTGCATGGATAGAACTTACTTATACAGTTCAGTCTCCCTAAGAATGGGTCAGGCCTTTTCACCAACCCCACTATTTTACTAGGCATCCAGGATTTGACACCTCTTGGGCCCACAGGCATCTTGAGGTGTAGTGTGGTATAACCGGGGACAATTAGATAAACCCAAGAAAAGTCTTTTTTTTCATTATGTCCCTCTACGATTTACTTACTGGGTCTGGAGCCCCAAAGTGACATGCTCTTAGGGATTAAAAGTAAAATTGGTGTTTTGGTCATGACAGGTGAGGCTGTGCTGCATTAACAAATATATCCCAGATTCCGGTGGTTTAACACAATGTAAGTTCTATTTTTACTTATGCAAAGTCCAATGCAGATGTTCCTCATCAGGCAGCTTTCCAACGTTGGCGTCCCGCAATTTCTTCCTTCTTGTAGATTTATCATCTGTATGCTTATCTTCCCCAGGGTTCAGTGAAAGGGAAAGCAGATAGACGATTTCTTATATTTCAGGTTTGGAAGTGGCACTCACTACTTCCATCCACATCACATTGGCCAGACCAGGCACATGGTCTCACCCAGAGACCGGGGTTGGAGAATGCTGGCTCCTTGTGTGGCCAGGAGGAAAATGAAATGACTTGGTGAGCTAAGAAGCACAAAGTGAAAGCAGGGCTATCACAGAAAAGGACTCACATCCCTCTTCAGACTCACTCTCTTGGCACTGGGCTATTTCCCTTCATTCCCGGGCTTCGGGGTCCCATCGGTATTGCCTATCTCCTCTCTCAGTCTCCTTCATCCCCACAACCTCTTTATCCTTTCTGTGCCCTATGTTCTCTCACAACAGACCTCAAGAGTTCATTAAATCTAGAGCTTTAATCAAAAGCTGCTGAAAAGAGTCAAATCCCTCTCTTCAAGAGCATGGAGAGCTCAGTCTTTGAACCCTCCTAAGGGGTAAGAAATCATAACATTCCACTCTTCTAATTCAGCAAAGAAAGGAGTAAAAAAAAGAACAAAATAGTCAAATTTTCACATTTGCAGTGACTGAATATTTATACTCTGCTATGATTATTTGATGTCCCTTTCTCCACCCACATTTTCCTCCTCCCAATTCAGGTCCTCACTATCCCCCATCAGAACTTGTCCAAAGTCTTTGCCTATAACCTACAGATATTGTTATCTAACATGGAAATCTAACTGAGTCATTAAACCATGTTGAAACCTATAATTGTTCTCAATAGTCTTATAAATATGTTTACACTCAACATCGTGATGTCTATGGTAGGCAAAACAATGCACTCCCCCATCCCACAAAGATTTCCACAACTTAATCCCCAGAACTGTGACTATGTTATGGTAAGTGGATTTTGCAGGTGTGACTGAGGATCACAAGTTATGAGATTATCCTGGATTATTTTGGTGGGCCCAAGGTAATCACAGGAGTTTTTATAAGAGAGAAGCAAAGGCATGTCAGAAGCAGATGTGATGATGGATGTAAGAGTTTGGAGTATTGTGAGAAAGGGGTCAAGAGCCCAGGAATGCAGGTAGCCTTTAGAAGCTGTAAAAGACAATGAATGGATTGTCTCTTGGAGCCTCCAAAAAGAATCAACCTTGAGATACCTTGATTTTAGCCCCATAAGACTGTCTTGGACTTCTGGCTGACAGAACTGCAGGAGAATAAACTGGTGTTGTTTGAGCCACTAAGTTTGTGTCAGTTTATCACAACAGTAAATATGGTTCTCAAGGTTCTTGTCATCCAGGTCTCAGGATATTTTTCCAACTGCAACTCCAAGGCCTTTCCCATCTATCTCCTCCAACCACAGTGGAAGAATCACTGTTTGTCAAATATTTTGAAACCTTCCTTCTGCTGTCTCTCTTCTATTCTTATCTGCCTGATAAATTGCTAAACTCCTACTCAAGCTTCAAGGTTCAGCTCAGAATAGCCTTGCCCTATTCTTTTTCCTCTCACTATGTTTCCACCACTTGGAATATACCTAATCATCTATTTAGGGCTATCGCCCTTGCCAGAGCATGAACTCCTCTCTAGAAAAGATCATTTAAATATCTCTGGTTTTCAAGCCAGTGCCTAAACTGTGATAGGTGCTAATAAATGTTTACTGAGGGAAATTTAATTTTGCACATTTGTCCATGTGAAATGTTTTACATACAAAAAAAGCAATCCATATCAATCAGATGAGGAATTTTCCACATGATACAGACTTCAAGTTCTATGCAATATTAGGCAAGCTTCTCACCTATACCACTCCCACCCATTTTTAAATTGTAATAGGATCAGAAGTAATAAAGATACATCGGATAAAATCATTTATTGGACCTGAGTTAAACTTTATAAATCTACTTTTAGGTAATAGGTAACATTTACATATTATTTCTACTACATCTACATTGCTTATAAACTTGAAAGTGTACAAGGACTTCTGGACTATGTAATAATCATAGCAAAGTTTTATATAACGAAGTTAACAAATTTCTTTGAGTGAACATTCTAAGGAATTAAAAGCTTTTCATATTTTAACAAGTCAAATCCAGTTGAAAGAGAAGTTTTTATATAAACATTGTGAACAGATATAAGCTCATAACATCAAACATCAAGTTATGCTATCTAGACACAGCTGCTAAGGAACTGATGATATTGAGCAAAAATTTCCAAACCTCTGACATTTATAAAAATAGAACTTGGAAGAAAATTTGGGGCTTTCCTAATGTTACGTGTTCCCTTGATTCACAAGAGAGGCACACTTAGTGACATGCTGCTATAGAAATTAAACTCTTTTGGGATTTCCAGTAAAAGCAAGAAAGATTGCACAGTCACAAATCCATCTACAGTCTTACAATCCTGAGGACAGAGTCAGCAGCATGTTTTCATGATAATTTTATCTCCATCTTACAGATGAGAAAACTGGCACTAGGAGATTGAGAAACTTAACTGCAGTTCCCACAGCTGGTGAATGAGGGTGCTGAGATTTGAGCTCAGTCAAGTCCAGTGCCTGTGTCTCAACTCCAAGGCCATACTGCCTCTGAGTGTAGGCACTGATAGGCCTGCTGCTGCTTCCAAAAAAGGGTCACTGTTTTCTAGGTGACTCCACAGTAGGGTGACTTCTAAACAGCCCAGTGATCATGAGTAGGCAGGGGTTGAACTGGGCTAACCACAACAAAGCAGGTTTGAACACTCCTGAATATATTGTTGGCTGAAGCCAATCCAGGCTGTGAAGTTTTGAATGAGAGGTTTAGGGATTCCAGGCCCCTCAGGAATGTCTGTCTACCTTCAATGCTGATTTTACAGTCAGAGGTTTCTGCCTCCAGACAAATGAGTTGGTGTGTGGTAGTGCTCCTTCTGTGAGAAATAATGAACCAGACTTCACTCTCCATGACATTTCTGCTCCATAATACTAAACTAACTGCATTTAATTTGTTTAAAAAATTGAAGTTTAATTTTAAACATAGTATGAATTTTAATAGTGAGGATCCAACTTACTTGGACTCTTAAATAGCTTCCTCATAAAATAAGACAGAAAATTGTTCCCTTTGAGAAATTTCCCACCATGACCATGTTCTTATTTTAAATGACATTTCTGGTTCTTTCTTTACATTAGCCTTGACAGTGGAACAAAGACCCTTTGGGTCCACAGCTGGGTGTTCTCTCCTCTCCTATCCCTGACATGGAAGGAGCTGGACATAATGCTGTCACAAAATTATATACAATAAATCTGCTTTTTCACTCTGCCTTTCCTGAAGATTTAGCTTTGTCTCAGGGTCTAGTTGTGGGAAACTGAAACAGACAAAGGACAAATGAAACTCCACTGTGGGTTCAAATCTATGTCCTCTCTGGGGGCTGGATCTTTGACCCTAAGAACATACTATGTTCTTAGGCTTGGACTCATCTGTAGTTTAAGAAGCCTTCTGCATGGTCTGTAGGCTTACCGCTCACCCTGGGAACTGGGGTGACTTTGTTCAGTGGTTGGACACTAGCTGATGACTGCTAAGGCCTAGTTCTGGAGTCAAATGTAGCTTTGAGGAAACACAAGAAGTAAGTGTTTGGAAAGACCAATAGACTCAGCTCCAGCAGCACCTGTTCTGTGAAGCCTTTCCTCGGCTCTTCATCCCCCAAGCAGGAATAATTCACCTTCTCCTTTGTGCTTTCCCCATCCTGGATACGCTTCTGGCCTAGCACCAATCATATGTTATTATAATCATTTGTTCACATTCATCTATGTCTTTATAAGAGACAGCAAGCTCCCTGAGAGAAAAGACTGTTTCCTTTATCTTCGCGTCCCTGCTACCCAGCAAGATGCCAGAAACCAATACTATGGAGGCACTTAGTAAATGTATGATTGATGAATGAATGGATGGATGAGTGAATTTTATGTGCTCTCCTCCCAGACTTTCCAGGAGTAACATATTGAGAATGATGGGTCTGTATGACAGCATCCATCCACCAGGATCACCTGGGACAAAGTGGGCAAGTAACTATGCCAATTCTATTGGCAGTCTCCTCAGAACATTCAGCGGCAAGAGGTGAAAGGGGGCAGAGCCTGGCAGCTTCTCTCCACTGGCCTCTTAAACTATTTAGCCTCTTAAGCAATCTCCTGAAGGTAGGAAGTAAGAGCTTACTAGCTTCATAGGCTCTTGGGGCTGTCCTTGGCATTTCCTACAATAGGAAAGGGACCAGCCTAGTCTGTGGGTATGGCCTGTGGCAACCTGTCCAACAGCTACAAGCCTTTAGCCACCATTTCAGCAGAAGATAGACTGAAGAATGTTGACTCACCCCTCCTCTCTAGAGCCCTGAATAGCTATGCTTATGTTCTCTGATTTCAGAGTGGGATAAGAGAAGGCTGTCAGACTTCTTCTGAAGCTTTTCCAGGAATCCTGTACTGGCATTTCTGAACATGGAGAATGGAGCCCATCAGAACACCTTATTTTGCCCATGGCTCTTCTAACTAGTTAGTGAGAACTCTGTTTTCAGCTGCAGAATCTGTCTCTTCCCTGAGAAAAAAACATAATGAAAAATTAAATCTATATTTTGCATTCAGTTAGAGGGAAGATACATAGGAAAGGCTAGAGCCTCTTATTTATGATGACCATAAAATATATGTACAAAGGTATACATATATATAGCAAAATAAACTATGCAATATGACATTCAAATTTCAGAATACTATAATTTTTTAATGAATAAAGAATATCTATAAAGTGACAAGTAAATAAATCTATGATATACTTTTAAGTGAAAAAGCAAATGATCTTATTATGTTAAAAAAAAACCTATAAGTGTATATGTATCTCTATGTATTTTGTAAAAGCAAATATCTGTAATATGTAAGCAAACTATCTCTTGGGGAGAAGTGGGTTGAAGGTGAAAGGTAACTTTTTATTCTCAACTTTATTTTGTTTAACTTTTTATAATGGGCATCTATTTTTTATTTAAAACGAAAAATAAAGAAGACATTAAATTAACAGAAAAAAGAAAGATGGGCAAAGGAAATGAACAATTTTTAAAAGAAAACATACAAATTGCCAATTATCAAAAATTTTTAATGCATATTTTAACTAGTTTTAAAGAAAAACAGTACAGCAACAATAAGGTGCTATTTTTGGCACAGCAAACTGGAAACTATTTTTTTAATGCTAATAAGTCTGGATGTGAATGTGGAGAGAAGGATAGGCACTGGTGGAGTTAATACAATTTACCTTGGCACATTCATTCATAACAGTAAAAGGAAAATATATTACAAACCTTAAAAAAAAAGTCTTATTTTTATATTGTACTTAACAATTCCAATTCTCGAACCTATCCAAATGAAATAATCAGAGATATGATAAAAATTATGTATCAAAATGCTTATCACGCTATAATTTATAATACACAAAATAAAAACAATCAATATGCTCAATATTAAAATTGTTAAAGAATAATATGCACCCATTTAAAATAATGTCAAAAGTAAAAGAGGAGAAAACTTACTATAGTTCTTTTTGACTAGCATCAAACAGATAAACCGTTATCTATATTTATATGGTATATCACTGTTAGTGAAATACACTTCAGGACAGAGAAGATCAAAAGGCTAATAATGTCTACTTGTAATGCTCCATAAACTTTTAAATGAAGAATAGATTTTTTTGAATTTGGAATTGCATAGTTCAAGTATACATGCAACTGCTTCAAAAGGTCCACAAGTATTCTTTACAACATCCAGGGAATTCATATAGATTGAGCTGAGTTGCATGTGCTAAATACAGCCAGCTATATATATATATATATATATATATATATATATATATATATATATATATATATATAAAGATCTCGTTATGAAGGATCTGTGATTTCACAGTTCAGCTCCATCTCTGATTAAGCTCTGCACTAAAGCGGGATTTTAAGGCATCTGTATTTTGGATTCAGAGAAAAAAAGAGCTCATTTTATCTCACCACACTCTCCAGGAAACAAATGCTCCAGATATCAGGTCTGGCACCAGCAAATGCTCCTCAGTTGTTTACACTAATGCTTAATCTTTACATAAATGTTACTTTGTTTTGTTTTGTTTTAATATGAAGAGAGAAGATTCTGGGGGGAGAGGTATATTTTTTAAAAATCACTTGTCTTAAGAAATATTTCTTAAACATCTGTTTCTAACAGATTCTCTAGTCTTTTGTGTCTCCCCTGTTTGGAAAAACAAATTAGATTATGCTGGCATTAAGCCCTTTTCAGAAGAAGGAACAGTGTTTTTCTGTTCTCTAGTCTCTTTTTTATACTCTACTTTGGTGACATTGAGCTAATCTTCACACATATTAAATGATTCACTTGAAATATATGGATAATATTGTCATTTGCTTTTTAAATGACCTTAAAAATTGACATTTTTCTACCTATGTAAATTATAGATTAAAAATTAATACAGCCTATGGGAACTCAATAAAGATCAATTGAAAAAAAGTATTTCTGAAAAATATAACTGTATATTTTATATGGGTGATGTTACACAGTCACCACCTTTGATAAAATTTTTGCCTATTTACTCATCTCTCCTTGGGAGGCCCAGAACATAGGAGAAAAGGTATCGGAGTGAATCTTGCTATTTTCTATCCAAAATTGCTCTATCCATATTGAAACACATTTAAGAAAACAATAGAAACAACAGCCAAATTCATCTGGAGACTAGGCAGTCTAATCCAGATTTGGTAAACATTTATACTTTCCACTTCCTTTAAAGTAAACAGAAAGCCTGGTATTGGCTGGGGATCTTGCCTTTGCGTGGTAAATGAGAACACCCCACATGGTCCAGGGGGTATGTGATGGGCAAGTGTTACTCACGCAGTACCTGGGAAAACACAGTGCTCCCTCACAGCACAGGCAACAAGCTTTGTCCCATTAACAGGATTTGTCAAGACACTTTAAAGTTGCTGACATTAAACCTTTGGTTTTTCTAACTAGTCCCAGAGTGTATTTGACTCTCTTTGCATCTGATTTACAATGTCACGCCACATATCACTTTAATACTAGCTTGTGGAGAGTGGAAGATTATTCAGTATTTGGGGTAAAAAGACTGGAACTTAAAAGTCTTCCTCATTTGGCTCAATCTCCATGTGATTATTTAGGCTTTTTTTTTTTTTTTATCATGGAGGGTCCTTCATAGAAGCTGCTATATCAAAGGCATTTTGCATGAACTCTCATTACTATTTGTGCATTATTTATTTTAATTTCCAAATTACATAATCAGTGGTTGAATCGTCTAAAGAGGAGGCAGGGTACTTAACCAAGGTATGTATAAAGTCTAAACATTGTGAATGTACTAAATTTAAAATTACTAATTTTAAATTTTATGTTAAACGTATTTTACCACAAAAATATGTTATTACTTAGTAAGCATTCAATAAACATTTGTTATCATTACTAAATAACTTTTGGCATTTCTATGTATTCTTAATTATCTTATTATCTAACAATTTTATGCATTGGGTTTTATACTATTGTTATCTAATTGATATAGTTCTTGTCTCTCTAACCAAGCTGTATATTCCATCAGATCATAACAGGATCTCACAACCTCTTGCCAATTGTCTGTATATAGACAGAATTTCTTGTGTGAATTAATTTCCAAGGTGCTGAACATCTTATCTGCACCAAGGTGTTTACTCCATGAGCCCACTCTGAGCTCTGAAATTCCACATGAGAAAGGCTCCTTTGTGTAAGGTACTGTGTCTCTACTGGATCCCTGTCGAAACACAAGTTTATCATCTGGAAGAGTTAATACAATGTACCAACAGACCAGAAAATTTAACATCTGAGCATGAATTAAGCCAGTCATCCAAAAAGGCATCTGAGGAAATGAGACTTTGCACAGGAGATGTGGCAGGAGATGGCTGAGGTGACAGTTTTGCCTATGAAGGTGAACTTCAGTGAGTGACCACCAAGGCAGTCAGAGTAAATAATACTCTGGAGGGGGGCTGAAAGAAAGGTGAGAAGAATCAAGAGGCAAATTTCACTTATTTAAGATTTTACCAAGGTCTTGTGTTATGCCCAGAGCCATTATGCCTACCCAGTATAGTGGGTGCACTCAAAATGACAATCAATGTGCTTCTTTTGAATAAAGAGATGAGTAAATGGATGATGAATGGAATAAGTTTCAAAAGACCCTCTTTCTATACCCCATCTTTTATTAGCATTATAACTAAAATAATAATAGTCGTAGTTAACATTTATAGGACTTATTATGGGCTAAATAATTTATGTGATTGCATCACTCAATCTGCCCATAATCCTGTGCAGTAGTTACTGCTATTATCCCCAATTGACAACCAAAAAAAGGAAACCGAAACTTAGAAAGGTTAAGCAACTTGCCTACCTCAAAGCACACTAACAACAACATTGACTCTTTTAGTGCCCTCCGTCACTCTTAGTGGAAACATCACCATGGGCTATGTGGGTCTAAGAAAAAGTCAGAGCCAACAGTAAGAAAGAACAATCATGAGCACTGTGGGATGTAGCGCTATTTTGATTATTTCACTCTCTGTCCCTTCCAGTTATGCCACACCTTCCACCTGAGCCTGGCAGCTGTAATTGTTAATATCAAGGCAAGATCATTATAGCCCCTATAAGAAGAATCTATTAAGTGCTTGTTCCAGTTTAAGTGGCATTTTTCCTTCGAAAACAAAACTAAACAAAAAGGCTTATTGAAATAATAGATAAAAGTTACAACTCTTACTTGATTCTTAGGTGACATTCCTTGCAATGTTTAGTTTGTGTGGAGTATCTTTATCATCTTTTATTTCTTTTATTTTGTTTCAACATATCTATGGAGTAGCCATTCATGAGTTACAGTAACATATCTGCTATGTCATCTATATTTACCCAATAACACCTTAGGATAGATTATGAAATGCAACTCTGGACAATCAAAAACCCTGTGTTGAATATTTCCTAGACTGGCAATAACTATTATATAAATTGGGCCAGTTCTCCTTACACCTATGCAGAATTGTTTATTGCATTCATTTGCTTTCAAAGCAGCTACAGGAAAAATAAGGCATTGGATCCAAAACCTGTGGGCATAGAGTGTCACGTACCAAATCATCTGATGATAGTTGGAATTTTTCACAATTTACTCCAATGTTTGAACAATGTGTACAAACCAAGCTGCATATGCATAATTTGGGACTATGTAAGTAGACTGAGTCTTTTCTATATATCTTTCTCTCTAATGGCTCAAAAACTCAGTGTCTTTTATCTAGAATTGTCATTATTTCCTTGATCTGTAGAATTTTACTTTCGTTGCTAAGGAATCAGTGAGGCTATAGTTTTTCATCCAGTTAATTGTTAAACATTAATCTCTTCCATGCCATGATGCTCTCCAAAGGCACTGAGCAAGGAATGTATCAGACTTTAAATACAAGAGTGCTGTGACCAGGAGCAGAGGGATAGAGTGACTGGGTACACAGTACAAACCCAACCATGCACATGTGGTAACGTGTTACTCCAAACACCCAACAGTCCTCCACTCCCCTACACACCCCCTCACTACACACACAAACCCACATGCTGGCAAATGGCAAAATCAATGCAAGCAGATGGGTGAGTGGCCTGAGAGTAGCTGAGACCATATGATGTAATCAGAGATTTTACTTGATGGAGATGTTAATTACTCTGTGTTCAGATAAATACTATAATATGTGGAGAAGGGAACTATTATTTGGAGTTAGTTCACTCCTGTTTTAGAGCATGAGCTGTCAGGAAGCTGCTCTGGTTGGTAGCTTTAGGATCTAAACTCTCAGCAAGGCTTCCTGAAAAGATAATTAAAGGACTCTTGGCTCAGCTAAGCACATAATGTTTACATCAGGCACGTTATAACAAAAACTTCTCAAAATTTGTATTTTGGCTTCTGAGCTTCTGCAGGAATCAATATAAGCTGTGCTAAATTTCGTTATCTGTTAGCTCTCAGTGTGTTTGTAGGAGCTTTCTTACTTTCAAAGTAGCCAGCTGTTAGTTACTCAGAAATGGACCTGAGCTGAGGGCCTATGGAATGCCTCAAACAGCAGTTAAGAATTCAATACACAATTACTTACTGAGTGTTTGCTATATTTTCAAGACTGTACTGTACCCTCTGGGGAATAAAAATATTATTTCTCCCTTCAAGAACACTATAGTTGAGGATGAAAATGCAAAAGAGGGGCAGACACTAACCAAAATGCCTACTGAAGAGTCATTTTTCTCTTTTTCCCAATAGAACTCCAATTTTGTTTGGGTAGTAATGTGCCCTGCCTCAAGTGATGAATCATCTAAACCAATCATGGCATCCTTTTTCTTCTTTCCCAGACACTCCTTTTCCTAGCCTCTCAAGCTAGGAACGACCAGCTTGCCATTGATACTTCCTTTCACCTTGGAATATTTATGATAATGATGATGATGATGATGATGATGATGATGATGATGATGCCTGGAGCTAAAGCAGCAATCTTGTGATAGTGAGGTAAATAACACATAGATGAAAATTCAACAGGCTGAGAATACTGAAACAAAGGGTAGAAAGATTTTTGAGTTGTTTAAGAAACCTTGGAAGCACACAATAAATATCTTTACAGTTTAACCTTCCATGAATGTGGTCTTCTATGACATGTAACTTTTTAAACTGATACTATATATATTCATAAACTAATTATCAATCAAGGAACAAACAGTTCTAAAATCTATGATGCTGAATACTAGAGAAAGAACAATTAAAACAGAAATATCGAATACTGACTATGTGCCAGGCACTCCCCTTGATGTTATCATACATACACAATAAAGCATTACAGACACTCCCTTTGTTAGAATAGAATAGAATAGAATAGAATAGAATAGAATAGAATAGAATAGAATAGAATAGCATAGCATAGCATAGCATAGCATAGCATAGCATAGCATAGCATAGCATAGCATAGCATAGAATAGAACGTAGATGGGCCCTGAGAAGTAGTTAGAATTGAGACAAGTAGAAGGTAAGAAAAGAGACCCTTCTAGGGAAGAAGAGCAACATGAATAAAGATGGTATTAAAGGTCTTGACTTCCACAGGAAACAGAGAATGGGTCATGCTGAAAGAAAGGGAAGTGAAGCATTGGGGAGCAAACAAAAAGAAAGCTGAATGAGTGGGACTTGGTTATTGAAGGTCAAGATAGTCATATTGAGGAGTTAGGGCTCATCATCAGGTAATTGGGAACCTCTGAAGGCCAAAGGAAGTACTATGAAGAAAATAGTTACTAAATTAAATGCAAGCTGGTATGGAGGGAATAGAGTCTGGGGATAGATGGACCAGTTAAAAACTATTACAGAAATAATAGTGTAAATAATACTATAATAGCAATAATTATGCATATATAACATTTATTATGTGCCAGACCCTGTTTTAAGTGCTCTCTCTATATTAACACATTTAATCGTCAAACAACTTTATAAGATATGAATACTTTTACACATGAGCATCTGAGGTACTGAGAATTTCTCTAACTTGCCAAAGGCAACAGAGTTAAGAAAAAGCAGTAAGAAAGCAATTAAGTAGTAATATGTGTCCAAGGGCTTAGACTAGGGTGATGTAGCAGAGGAAAAAAAATCTTTTTTAGTAGGCTCCGTAAGCTTAACAGCTCCCTTCCTACCCCTAAATTCATCAACAGAAGCTCGCAAAAGTTCCTTTGCCCTACATCCAATTGCTTCTAGAGCTCTTTCTGGATATCTCCCTTCAAACCTGCTTACTCTGTCTTACAGGTTCTACAGTACAAAACCTTCCCCATGTTTCTCATTGTTGTTCTAAATCCTCTCCCATAGACTTGCTTTGACCTTGTATTGATTCATGGAACATTAACCCCAAGTGCCCTGGACTCTGATCACCTGGCCATCCCCATGCCCAGTTCGCCTTAGTTCTTAGAAGCTCAAGTCTCTAGCTTGTCCTGGAGAAAAAGCAGGCTGAGTGAATATTAGAGATGTTTCTAGGGGAAGAATTGTTTTTTGGAAGGCTTGATTTGTTGACAAATTGCTTTCAGGGGATGAGTGACAGGATAATGTTATAAATGCCAATATTCCTAATTTCAAGAGTAGATGAATTCTGTTACCACCCGCAGAAGATAAGATATGGAAAAAGGTCAATGATAAATCAATTAGGGTATAAAATGATATTCCTATAGCCTAATAGTGTCAAAAGGTATTAGAGATTATTGAGCTAAATCTTCTGATGTTGGGATTTTGTGGAACATTCAGGCAGAAGGGTCCTGGGAAGTTAGTAGCATAGGCTTGAAGTAGCCTAATTGAAGTCCAGGGCTCAAGATGCTGGCCCAGAAGTCAAAAACATAGTTATGGAAGTGAAAAGTGAACTGAGTGGAGCAAGCAGATATCAAGGAAAGCATCCTAAGGGCTCAAAGGATAAAGCTCTAAATAGGAAATACATAAGTAAAGAGAAATCAAGGAACCAGACATGGAGACTGAAAAGGAATAGAAGAATAGGAATAGACTCTGGACATCAGTGCTAAAAAACTCTAGAAGAAGAGAATTTAAAGGAGTTTTTAGCCGAGTCAAAAGTCTCAGAGAAGTCAAAACTGAATTGAAAAACTATTTTTCTAAAAGGATCTCTAAATTTTTAGAGTTAGAGCCTACTTTAAAATTTAATATATTTCCAGATTATGCCTATTGATCTTATCCATTCACCTACTGAAGGACATCTTGATTGCTTCCAAATTTTGGAAATTACAAATAAAGATGCTATAAATACTAGTGTGCAGGTTTTCCGCTCCTTTGGGTAAATACCAAGGAGTATAATTGCTGGATCATATGGTAAGAGTATGTTTAGTTTTATAAGAAACCACTAAACTATCTTCCAAAGTGATGACACAATTTTGCAATCCCATCAGCAATGAAAGAGAGTTCCTGTTATTCCACATTCTTGTCAGCACTTGGTGTTACCAGTATTCTGGATTTTTGGCCATTCTAATAGATGTGTAGTGGTATTTCATTGTTGTTTTAATTTGCATTTCCCTGATGACATCTCTTATTGTGTATCTTTTCATACACTTATTTGCCTTCTGTATATCTTCGGTGAGGCCTTTGGCCCATTTTTTAAATTAGGTTGTTTGTTTTCTTATTGTTGAGTTTATAAGTTCTTTGTACGTTTTGGGTAGTAGTTCTTTAGCAAATGCGTCTTTTTAAAATATTTTCTCTATGCCCATTAATTTAAAATCTCTAATTTTATCTCATCCCTGCCACTGGAGTATAACTTTTCTTTGAAGATTAAAAATTAGCCTTTTTTTTCCCTAGAACTATGTTGTGCCATATGGTAGCCACTAACTACATGTGGACATTTACATTTAAATTAAATGAAATAAAATTAAATTTTAGTTTCCCTTTTGCACTAGCTACATTGCAAGTGCCACTTGTAGCTCTAGTGGCTACTATAATGGACAGAGCAGATATAGAACATTTCCATTATAACAGATAGTTCTATTGGACAGTTCTGTTTTTTAGATTGAGGGGATTACATTTTTATAGGATAAGAACTAACATGCTACATTTTCCATCTGCAGATCATAATGTCTCTAATAATGCCAGAATTATGATACACTTTTACCATTTCCCTCCTGTCATTAATTTAAATTTCTACCTAAATGGATCATTGTTAGAAATATTTAAGGCAACTTTCTACTATTCCCAGATGTTTCTGGAAATTATAAGTGTCTTTAAAGTTGCTATTATCTTTTCATAATTTTTAAATCTATATTTAAGCATATGGATCCCCTATGTATTCCTTGGGTCTCAATCTCCAGTTTATGATATAAAAAGAGAACACGAGTGTTCAATAGGAAATCAAGACTTGGCACTCATCCTTGTGTCTGATTTGAATGTCTAAGCATTTTATAGGGACAGCATGCCCATGTATTGATAGAATACAGTCTCTGTCTTAAGTATATACCTAAGAGTCAGTGTCTGCTAGACCATAGATGAAGAGACATGTGGTGCAGATCAAATTAACAAAAGCATTAAGTAAATAATTGACATAGTTTCAACTAAATAACCAAGCAAAGTAAATAAATAAACCCTGAATTGGCAGGATGTTCTTGGCCATCTTAGATTCAATCAATGTTTGCTAATTATCAGTATTCTCGATGCAGTTAAAACACAGTATTGTGCATATGTTATACTCTAAGTAACTTTTCTTTTTACAGGAACTTGTGCTATTCTACCAAGGATGATTTAATGAATGCTTGGATTATGCAAAGTTGTAATATGCAATATTGATGACTGCAGTATTTTGCTTTTTCATTGTAATCATAATCTATATGTTTATGTACTTCAGGTATAAGAGAGAAGTGCATAAAGAGCCTAGTGATAAATAACTAAAAGTTTTATTTTCTCAGTCCTATGCCCTTGCCTTTCTCTTTACACACAAACACCACCCACCCCTCAACACACACACACACACACACACACACACACACACACACACACATTCACAGGTGCTCATATATCCTGGAGTTATGGCTGGCAAGAAAACCTTTCCACAAATCCATTTATAGCATCTTTTCATACTTCCCATTGCATAGATCAGAAAACAATGTCAGCATTTCTGTTCTCTTCAGAATTTGATGAGGATTGAATGGTGATTGTGGGAAATTTTCCATCTTTTTTCTCTTATCTCCCTATCTTTTAGGATGCTCAGAAGAAAAAAAGTACTATGCTTATTTTTCTGTTTAAAAATCATCCAGTATTCTCTGTGAGTCATTACCCGGGGGAGTAATGTGATTCCATCTTATGGTTGAGTAAACACAGAGATCTGACTTCAGGCTAGGGACAAATTTCAAAGTACAAATATAAATCACATAGTTGATCCTTTTTTCCCTCTTCTAAGAAATCCTGCCAGGCATCCAACAAGAGGGTGAAAATCACACTTCTTATTTGAGCATGTGATTTCCAACTTTTCATCACCTTTTCTTGTTAAAGCATGACATTTCTTTCTTGAATTTTCCCCCCAATTTAGGGAATATTTATAATTGATTTTTCAAAGTTAAGTAATTTTGATTACTAGTATTTGGATAATGAGTTAGGGTGTTTTAGGACAAAGCATCAGGGTATATTCTAAGGAAACTTTTAATAAGGGAAGAGCTGGAGCAAACTATAAGATATACAAATACATCTATTTTTTTTTTATCTATATGGGTATATGTATAGCTGAGAGAGAGATTAATTAAAAATAGTGTACAAGGGCAGATAGGAATGGTCAAAATATTCTTCGCATCTTTTAATCCCATGAAGGTTTATCTCATTATCTCATATCTTTCATTCCTGAAAAGGGGAATATAATTCATAAATTACAACCATCATGAAGCAAGAATACTAGAGAAGAAAAACATCAATTTGGTCATGTACAATTTAGAAAAGAGTGAATGAGCTGGAGCAGATTGCTAACTCTAAATCCTACTATCTCCTTGGCCATGTAGAATCAGTTCTGATCCTAGTTGAATCATTAATTCATTTTAAGACCAAGAATAGGCGATTTGATCTCTCTCTGCACTGCAAATCTCCTTGCCTCATAAATTAAGGATTTGGAGGCCCAAAGAACTGGGTTTTCTGAATAAAGTAAAACGATGACCATGAAGCCCAATAACAATCATTTACTTCTAGGACTGGAAGGAAGAGAGACTTCCCCAAGATATCTTAGATCAATGATATACATTCAGTAGATTTAGCTTCTTTCACACATCTACTTTCTCAATGGAAATCTGCTATTCCATGCAATACATTGTGTGTTTGATCATCAGAGTAGCTTGAAACAGGGAGCTTGGATTCTCTCACTGGGCATTTGTTTCTGTGGAGCCCTCACACAAACCGATATGATGAAGGAGTCTGTTTGTAAGATAATATGATCTTATATTTTATTACTTCCAAGAGTAAATACTGCTTGGATAGAAAGATTTATAGAAAAGATAATATCCTTTAGGGTGAAAGGTGGACTTCCAGCTGCCAGTGCCTGCACTTTTCTTACTATCGGAGCCCACTCTGCCTCCCATATGGCAGGCCTGACAAATGAAAGAATTGTTGCCCCTCATTTAATGACTAACGCAATGACTGATGGGAGTTAGTGTGCAAATGTCCCAGCTCCCTCCCCCTTCTGGGGTGCAGAGTTTACACTGGCTTTCAGAGTTCCACAGTGGGATTATGCTCCACTCATACATGATGATAGCTGGCTTCCTAATGCACCTCGTGCTGGCTGCCTTCCTTTCTTGTCTCACTTCCCTTCTTTCCTCTGCTCATGTTCTTCTCTCAGACAAATTATTGTACTTGAATCCTTATCTCAGGATCTGCTTCAGTGGGAGGCCAAACTAAGATAGGAAGGTATTGGACATTTGACTTACTATATATGAGTTTTATTTAAATGTAAATCTTTTAAAAATGCCTTGTGCCAGGTGTTCTTAAGCACTTTACAGATATAAATCTCATTAATCCTTTCAACACTTTCTGAGTTGAAGTACTAAATAAAATTTGTATATTTGAATTTTCTGCAATGGTAGAAAATAAATGCTTTCAATGTTTCCTTTCCTTTTTATTTTTAATGAGTTAAATTTAAAAATGGGTAAATCCATAATTATATTAAGGTTTTTAATTTAGTTGTAAAACTATTTGTAATATGAGATCACTTGGGAGACAAAAGTGACAAATACTTAAGTATGTCATTATTTTACACTGACTCATTTAGAGTTCATTTATGCTGCAGCTTCTCTTATTAAAATTGAAGTAATTATAATAGTTGCCACCCACTTTTTACTGAATTTTAAGTTTTATTGATATTTTAATAATATAACTAAGTTATATTATTTTATTTTTATTTTAACAAAAGACCTAAAATGCACTGTGGTGCAATGGCATATAATAAAGTTTCTTTATTAAGACATGAAATCTAAAATCAGGTTACCCGGGTTCAGATCCTAGTTCTGATATTTTCAAACTGTGTAACCTTGGGCAAATTACTCTCTGTGCTTCAGTTTCCTTATCTGTAAAATCGAAATAGTAATTGTTTCTCATTTACAAATTTTCTGTATGAATCAATGAAATCATAACTGTAAAGCATTTATAGGTGCCTGGCATATAGTAAGAACTCAATAAATGGTGGCTATTAACTTTCATTGTCATGACTTCTCAGTTTGGGATATGTGATGTCAGTCTCCAATTATTTTCAGGAGCATTTTTATTGTTCAGGGCTAGATTATCCCCTGAGACAATGTAAACAAGCATGGATCAGCATGTTTCTGTTAGAATGTAACTATGTTTCTGTGAGTAAAGCAGAGTTTCTAAGCCTTTTCAATTTTTACCCCTATCATTGATCACAGATTTAAGCAATAAATGTGAGACAATCATATTATCGAAGCACGACAACAAGTCTTCCTGAAATTAAACACTTTCCTGAGTCTTGGCAATAGTACGTTGCTAATGATGATGAAAGAGAATAGTTAATTTAGTCATCGTCCCCCTACATCTTCTTGTCTTGTAGCTTGGCAGTGACATAGCAACTGGATAATCACCATCTGACTTTCTCCCCCTCCTCCCCTCCTCCTCTCTCCTCACTGCTTTGCCATTGTTTTAGACTTTATTACTCATTATATAATGTGTTGCCTTTCAAACTTGTATCCCTTTTGTGAGTCATCAATTGACTTAATTTGTGTGTTTTCTTCCCTCTTTTTTTAAATTAAAATTATTGGGGTGACATCAGTTAATAAAATCAAATAGGTTTCAAGCGTATAGTTCAATAATACATCATATGTATACTGCATTGTGTGTTCACCACCCAAAGTCAAATATCCTTCTACCACTATACATTTGACCCCCTTTACCCTTATGTACCTCCCCTCTCTGCCCCTTCCCTCTGGTAACCACTAATCTATGGTCTGTGTCTATGAATCTGTTTGTTTGTCATGTTTGTTTGTTGCTTTGAGTTTTATATTTCACACATGAGTGAAATCATATGGTTCTCAACTTTTTCTGTCTGACTTATTTCACTTAGCATGATAATCTCAAGATCCATCCATGTTGTCACAAACTTTAATACTTTCATTCTTTGGATGACAGATGGTAGTTTTTGTCAGATTTTATCACCTTAATGAAGGACCAAACAATTGTTGTGCTGTGCATATGTCCTTATCTTCACTAATCTAAATGGTTTTCCCCTCATTTTCCCATGTTTCAAGATTTCCTTGAAATTTAATAGGTGTTAGTTTTACAAAGTCAGTTTAGGCAAACAGGGTTGAACATAAATTATTCCCTTACGAAAAACAGATGTATAGAATTTTTCTTCAATGTTCTACAGAAATCCTTTACTTATTTAACTTGGCATATTTACTGAGTATCCATTACACAACCAGCACTATCTGAAAATTCAAAGAAGAAAGAGAAGGATGTGGAACACAAGGAATAACTGAGTTCTTAAAGGTCTTCAGTCAAATTCTCCTGCAGGGAGTAAAGTCCATGTCAACCACACAACTTTATTGGTGGAAAATGAATGGCATTAGCCAATCGTAATTGTTCCTTATTGCAATGAGGATATCTGAGCCTTTCTAGGAGGATGAATTCCACAAATTGTAACAAATGGGGCAAGTAGTTTACCTTTGCTGTTTTATTGTCACTTTTAGAAAATAGAGGGGGCTTACCTATGGAACCCTCCTCAAATGAGGTCATAGAGTTGTGTTTATAGCACAATAGCCTATCTTTTTTGTCACATAAGAGGTAAGATAGTTAGAACACCACCAATCCCTACGAGGCAATAACCTGGATGTTCATATAACTCTATATCCTCACTCCATAAAACACAAGTGCAGATCTGCTTGGGCATCTAGGAAAAAATAATCTCTCCAATAGAGGACCAAAAACCTGTATGGGTAATATCAAAGTGTTGCATAATATTTTTCTGAGTAGAGAATAAATAAAGGGATGGTAGATAAATTGACTAGCTTGGAGTCAGTTTCTTGAAGTCCTCAAACTTCTGTCTTATCACTAACTTAGAACCAAAATTGATCCAATTCAGAGAAAGAGGTTGTGGCCGAATTTTCCAAGTAGATGAAATAAATGTTAACGAGAATATTCAGGAAGGCTTTACAGAAGATGTGGGTCATGAGCTAAACTCTGATAGATTTGTTAGATTTGGATACTCAAAGTATATCATTCAAGGTTAAGTTCAAAGCTGACAAGTAGAGAAGAATGGGAATTTATACTGAGAGAAAGATAAGGAGACATTTTCAATGAATCACCTTGGAGACAGCCTGAGATTTAAAATTCCATAGAGAGGATCTCTTCAAAAATTACACCAAAATTTATTATATCCTTGAGACCAATGTGGAGTCAGTTGGAAAGGGCAAGGATAAGGTGGTTTTTGAACATTTAATTTTACAGTGCTGATGTGACTCTGAAGAGGCCTGTCCTTCAGATGGGTGGAAAAATAAAATTAGAGCATACCAAAGGGGTAAGATGAGAGTTAAAGATTTAGAAATCATTCATGTAGAGGTTCCAGCTAGAACCACAAGTGCTAAGGGTTCTCTCTGGAGTTCACAGAGTGATGAGTATAGAAGGCAGATAAAAAGGCTGTAGGGATCTGTATAATGTGGGAGTTGAAAGAAAGAAGACAAGTAAGAATAGGGCAGAAAAAGAAGACAGCAAGGATAGATGAAAAACAAGGAACTAAGGAGTCACCAAAAACAAAAAAGAAGAGGGTATTTCAAGCAGCATGTAATCAATAGTCTAAGATGTTATAAAGTCAAGTCAAATGTGAATTGAGGAAAATCTATTGAATGTTATCACATTCAAGAAAGCAATTTCAATATTGTGGTAGAGCTAAAAGTCAGAACATAGGAAGTTGAAACAATGAGAGGATACAAAGAATGAGATGGCCAGAATTTGAGCAAGAAAGGAAGAGAAGATGAAAAAAAAAATGAAAAGCAAAGATGAATTTTAGGTAAGGATAATGAAGCTTAAACTTCAGGGCCCCTCACTTACATGGACCCCTTCTAAGTCCCTGGGAGGAGCCCAAGAAATCTATTCATATGGTCTACGTTTTGTAGATTTTGCAAGAGTGAGATACTTTAACTGCAATTGGCTATTAGACCATTTCCTTTTCATTTTAACTTTCCCTCCTTGGTCTCAGAAATATTTTCTGCCCTCTCTACCCAACATCATGGCATGAGCACATCAACAAAAAATTGGTCAAATGTTGCCAGTACAAAGAGTATTTGAAAATTGTCACTTAGAGAAAACTTGAAAATCTTGCAACTTAGAAATGAAAGACTTGATAAAATTTTCTTAAAATTGGCAACAATTCTAAAATTTAACTTGCCATTACCAGCAATGAGTTAAGGCCCTGAGGGAAAAAAAATTTTCCCAGACTAGATGTAATAAAAAATTTTCAATCAACCATGATAGAAAAAATCTGAATTACTTTCCTTTTTTCAATATAAAAAATGGTATTACCAAATTGTCATATGACTAGGTGGTCAAAGAGTATATATTTAATCTGGATATTTTAATCAGTGTTTTAAAATTTTGTAATTTGTTATGAATTATTTTCTTCTAAATATTCACTTTTTTTGGTTACCAGAGGGAAATGAAGCAGAGGGAAGTAGAAAAGGGTAAAGGGGGTCAACTATATGGTGATGGAAAGAGATTTGACTTTGGGTGGTGAACATACACTCTAACATACAAATGATATATTGTAGAATTGTATATTTGAAACATATAATTTTACTGACCAATGTTACCCTAATAACTTTAATAAAAAATAAAACTAATTTTGTAATCTTAAGCTTTATACCACCCAAAACTATGATACACTCATGATGTACCAGATTTTATTGTTATTTTGAGGGTGGAGAGGGGATTTGAAAGGAAATAGCAGCTGTTGAACATCTACTCACTAAGTGTGACAAGCAGCATTTCCTGATGTCATCCTCATAACAACCATTCCAATTAAATATTATTATAGCTATTGTTTAAATGATAGAACTGAGGCTGTTTCCAAGATCATTCTGCTAGTAAATGGTAGAGCCAGATTGAAAGGCTGATCTGGCAGATTTCAGAGCCTGTGTCCTTCCCGTTATGCTACGGTAAATTGGAAATGTGGATAACTAGAATGAGATTGGGGATTTTAAGCACAAATACACTAATAAAATGTATTGTTTAGGGATAATAATCATTGGCAGAAAAACTCTTCTGTTTTTTCCTACTAATTTTACTAATTGATTATTTCTGCACAAATACACAGATTTCTCATGCCATCTCAAAAGCAACAGTATATACCTGTAATAGTGAAATATTCAATGTTTCTGACCACAAACCATATTATATCTCATGTACTAGTCTAAAATGAAATACACCATTGCACTGATAAAAGTGAGTATATGAATTGCTATTAAGGAACCTCAGAAGGAGGCAACAAATTTGTTAATATAGTCATCAGACCTATGTCAAAATTGGAAAACTAGTTGAATATTTTTCACTAAAACAAATGTTTTGTCCATAGTCAATATGAAATGTGCCAACCTGGACTTCCTGGCTTGTCTCCAAAGCATCTGTCAATTCTCTGTGGCAAGATGTCCATTGGCTGACTCCCAGGTCCTTATGTAACAGAAAGAAAACAGCTCAAGCAAATGCACGCCCTTCTCAAATAAGAATTTCTGTTGTGTATAAATGTCTTTCTTCCAAGGTCTTCCATTATATTAAATGCTTCCACCTCTAAAAAGGTGCTTTTAGTACTTCATGAATTTAGTATTAGAATATTTCTTGAGAGTTGATGTAATTACCCTTTTTGGGTCATTTAGCATTTGTAGAAAAGACAGGTTAAAAATCTATGATTAAATTTTATTGGTTTAGCCAGGCCAAATGTCAACCAGGATGCTACAGTGTGACATTTTCTAACCATGGTTTTATTTATAGAGTCTAAACACACCGATGTTGTGATGTGGGAAATGACTGATGACAGCAAGAACATTATAGGAGGTAATTCTTATTGGATTAAGACCAATCCTTTCCTGAGATGGACTACACATGAATTTCTGGGACCTGAATCATCTCACAGTATTTTATTTCTCCTATGCTAATCTATATAGTATCCATTTTTAGCATGAATTTGTCAAGTTAGGATATTTTTGAAAGCTTATCATCTTTTAAAATGATATATTTCCACCAATATTTTTACAAGATAGAGATAATAACAGAAGTACTGTTTTGAGAAATAATCTAAATATAGAGTCTACTTGTAGCTAATTAAATGTGGAAATTTGATCTGGGTGTCTATAGGGCAAATTCTTCCAATTCTCTTGGCTTGTGCCTTAATATAGAACTGTGATGCAGATGATTAAAGCTTCTGTAGTAAGCTGAATGTTACATAGTTTGACTTAAATACACTTCACTAGCATCAGAGACAGGCAATTTAACAATCTTAGACAAACAATATTTCACTATTTTGATAATTTTTAAAATTTTGCTTTCTGTATATATGAAACTAATAAAAATTATATTATGTTATAGCAACATATTTGGTTTTGTGTGATTCCATATACAGTTTTGATAGTATAGTTTTCTTTTTTTCTTCACTGATTTTGTCCTGGAATTGAATTTTATTTAAATTTTGATTACACATTGCCAGGCATTACAGTCTGAATCAAATGTTTAGCTTGGTATAAAGTAGTTAACTGCAGAGCTAATTTTGTGAACTTAGAGACACTAATAAAACCAAAGAAAGAACATGCTTAAAATAATCACTAGACTGTAATCCTAGCATTTACATACTTCCCAGAGCATACAAGGTGCTAATAACTGTTATTTATATAAACGACTGAATGGTGAAGCTATGATTCAGCTACATCTAGATGATAATCACGGTAAGCTAAAATCAAACCAGAAAACCAATGGAAATATGTGTGTATGGAGTCTGGATTCATTTGTAGAATAAATTATGTACTCTATGTTATTTAATTTTTCATCCTTCAGTAGTGTTTTTTAACACTGTATCCTGGAGTGAAGGGTAAGGTCTGAAAAGGCAGTTAATATGAGCATTACATCAGGAGGACTGGGAATCTACTAGAATGGGGAATTTAAAAATAGATCAGTATTCTCTTTCTGCTCAGACAATGTAGCACTGAGGTTTGGCTGTGGGCAAGGAGATGGACTTAGTTCTCAAGGAAGCTTTCATATCAGTGATTCTTATTCCAACTTCACTTCATTTAGCAGAAAATGTTTTTTGTATAAATTTTAAGAAGTAAAAATTGTTACTTAGAAGCCATATACATTTTAGTATAGATTTATTTTAAAAACCTTAGGCATAGAGAGATATTTAAATTCATATATAAACATTTGTATATTACATATAGTATATATTTTATAGGAATAATGAGATAAACATATGGGCAACATTTTCCGATGCCAGACAGAAGTATATAGTAAAGACTCTGACAAGGGTCTACCTGTATCTGCATTTGTTTATGAAAAAAAAGGACCTATCTTGCAATTAGGCATTCCTTTTCATCATAAGTACCATGAACTCACCATTAGCTACTGAGTCCTGATGATCCAAGAGAATGTAAATACCATAAACAAGTGGGGATGTTCAAAGACATTCTGTTATAGTCCTTATTTGCCTGAATTATGTTAACAAGAATCAGGTGTCTAGTTTTAATAGCGTTAAAATAACTTTGTCCTGAAGTGAGAAGAGGACTTTAATATAAATGCTAAAGTGCTTTAAATTTCTCACAGATTTTCGAGGGCCTTGAAAAATAGTCTTCCTTCTTGTGAGCAATGCAATTCCTTAGATAACATCAATTCAGGAACCAGCCAATGAAGAAATATATGGCCAACCTTTCCACTTTACAGATGAGAGAGTGGAGGCCCAGACTGTCCACTGGTTTGCCCAGTCTCCAAGCTGGCTGGCAAAAGGGCACAAACTAGAATTTCTTACCTCTTAGTCCTCTCTGCTTTGCAAAATTTCACAGCCTCATACTTACACTGGCTATTGGTGTTTCTTTTCTTTTAAAAAAACACACAGAAACAAATACGTGCTATATTAAAGGAGAACGGACTAGGAATTTCCCACGCTGGACTGTCTCTGACCCCTGAACATAGCTATTTTCCACAATGGTACCTCCATCCTAGAAGAGATTTATTTTGGGTTCTCTATTAAATGATTTTACCTATAAAGAGAGAAACAATTCTATATTATGGCTTGTTAGTAGTTATAATGCATGTGGTGACCAAGGAGAAACCAATCATAATATCTAGTACAATTTCATGTACACAGGCTATGTGCTATAAATCTTTGATAATAATGGTGTCTAACATCTATTTGAAATGCTCTCTAAGTAAACACAAGCGTGGTTATGTTGTATGATCACATCTTATCTTCTTCAGACATAACCTTGGGGTAGAAATCTGCCTTCTGGATTGTCTTGGGTGAAGTGCTAATTACAGACAATGGAATGAACTATCTATCTCTCTACATCTTTTCAAGATCTATGCTTCTCTTACTCAAGAAGTTCTCCAGCTTTTTAAATCATAAATATTATGCCTTAGTATATTTTAAACTAATTTCTGCCTGTCCTTGTCATGTTCCACCCTCCTAAAAATGATGGGAGTTAGAAACAGGGCTGTAATACAAGTAGACCCCACTAGAGTGCACCATATGATCCAAAAAGCTAATTTAAAAAGTTTTTAAAGTCTCAGAATGGAATCATAACACTAATAATCATCAAGGAACAATTTCTGAACATTTAAGCAAATATGTGCATTGAAAAATAGTGGCTTGGAAAATTATTAAGAACAAGACACCAAAATTTATATTTACTAAATTTATAACTATTCTGCACCATGTGAGTTGGATCCAGGGAATGCTAATGTTACATTTTTTCAAAGGTAAAAAGTCATTTTAACATTTCTGTGTCAATAATAAGCAAGCACAGACTACTTTTTTGAATGTGCATACTGTAGAACCTTACACTAAAAGTTCGATCGGCATCTATTTTATGTTGTGATAGAAAGGTGAGGAGAGGTTACATGCTTCAGGACAAGAGAAAACAAAAGCAAACAACAGAAAACGAGCATTAAAACAGAAATCATGGAATACTAAAGCATCTACAGGAACACAACATTAAAACTTAGTTTATGTATATAGGTGGTTTTAAATGAGAAGATAAATGCTCCTGGAGGTCTTGTGGGAAAAGGTAAGGAAAATGAAAAACCCAACTGAATGGACACTACAGAGATAGTGAGTGATGGGTGGGGCTCAGGAGGAGACGAGGCCATGGCAATTCTGGAATGGACACTGGAATCCTCTGGACTCTCAGAAACCTGGTTTTGTTCTAAAGGTTAACAACAAAAACAACAACAACAAAGAGTCGATATTGGAGAATATGCCACAGCAGGAAAAAGGAGAGACATTTTAACTTTTAAGGCAAGAAATTTAACTAGCTGATTCAAAACCCAGCACAATGGGTCTTTACACTGTTCATGCTTCTATCGAATCACTGAAATACTGCTTAGGAGACAAATCATATCCCCGGAAGCTACTTCTCAGGAGGAGACAGAGTGTGGTTAACACTTGGGAGGAAATGAAGGTTTATCGGGAGAAATGGCTCCTTGACTACGTGATTCTGAGCAGTATTAGAGAAAACTGCTAATGATTCCATTAAAAAATGCTTCTCCAGTTGAATGGAATTACAACTAAATATACCACATGTTGGGAAAACAGAGAGAATTTACAGAGGATCAAAGTAATTGGAAAGATGAGCGTCAAGAGGAAGTTGTGCTGTTACAGCAGCCATAAACTCCCCCACAAGTTTTAGATTAATTCTTATTTTAAAAATGATCTTTAGATGGCTGAGCCACAGAATTCATGTGCCCAGAAGTAATAACAAATCATCAAATCTTCATGCTTATTTTTAAACATAATGTAGTATTTTCACTGCAAAGGGCTTCAGATCAGCCATGTATATAAAACATGAATAGTCTAGTTTAACTCCTGCAAAGGCAATCAATGACATATCACAGCTGCTGAACATGGTAAAATGGGCAGATGAGTTTGCCAGTATTGAAACCAGGATTATAATCTGAAAAGGAAACATTATTTGATAGTTGAAGGATGCCTCTCTGGATAAGAAAGAAAAGAAAATTTAGACAGAAATTTAAATGTTCTAGCAATGTCTGGGAAGATGCTAATAGAATTGAGTGAGAGGCTATAGACAGCTACTTAAGCTTTGTGGTCTACTGGGAAAAGCAATAATTCCACACTGGAAGGTAGGAGGTCTCATGGTCAGGATAGGGATCTCCAGGTAAGGGGGCGGGGAATCTCAAGAGATTTTTAATATGGAAATGCCTACAGAAAATCTCACACTAGTGCATCCAATCAGAATGGGACTGACATTCAGTGGGCTTCACTATCCTAGAAAAACCATAGTATTTAGAATCCAGGGTGATTTGGGAACCTTACTTTGGGCTTGTATTTTCACAGAATGACTGCCTTCTGGATACTTACTGCATGTTTCATCCACAGGAATACAATAGCAATTTACGAACAATTTAAGTTGAATCGAAATAGAAATAGCAAGAGCTCTGAGACAACTTGGTAATTGAAATGGTTTATTTTTATTTTTTTAAAACTTGGAAAAAATTTTTCAAAATATATTAAGCATGTTGTTTTCATTTATCACTTCTTAAGTCTTAGTCATTTTGCTTTTGCTTTCTTTGCCTGCTTTGACAATTTCTCAAAGGTTTTATAAACCAGTTGAAGTTAACATGAGGCCATTCAAAACATACTTCTAAAAAATTATGTCAGATAATTTCAAGTAACTAAATGCACAAAGTTAAAGAGCAGTCATATTATTCTATGAAAGGAAAAAGGGGGAATGAAAATAATTACTTGAAAGTAATTTTGTTAAAGATATCTATGACATTTTTGCATGAAAAAAAAGCAAACTGCCAACAATATGTATAGTCTGACCTTATTTAAAAATGATAGATAGATTATAGATAGATAGATTACACATGTCAGAGTTTAAGCTGTAAAAAGAAATACCAAAATTATTTTATATTAACAATACTTATATACAAGTGGTATATTTGCAACTGATTCTTCTTTCTTTTTACTTATTTGCATTTTTCTTATTTTCTACAGCTATTATGTATTACTTTGAAATAAGAAAATAATAAAATCCTCTCTAAATCCAAGGTCTGTGAGTTTAGTACCTATGTTTTCTTTTATGAAATTTATTGTTTCAGGTTTTATATTTAGATCTTTGATCCATTTTGAATTAATTTTGATGTATAAAGCAGGGAGGGGCAGAAGTAGGTAAGAATAAAGGGGGTCAAATATTTGATGACAGAAGGAAGTTTAACTTTGGGCGATGAACACAATGAAATATACTTATGACGTATTATTGAATTGTACACGAGAAACCTATTTAATTTTATTAACCAATGTCACCCCAATAAATGTAATAAAAACAACCAAAAAAATAAAAAAGAAAATAATAAAAAACGCATTTAAAATAAAACTACTCCTTTTCATGTAAATGCCCCTGGCATAGCTTAGGACATCATTGGTGACTCAGAAGGATACTGTTGGATCTGACTGCTGTATTTTGGGAATTTTTTTTTAATGAGTCATGGCAGTTTACTCAGAGAGAAATAGGGCAGGCATTTTTCTGGTGGAGCTCATCACTTTAGGCTCGCTCCTCTCCCCACCTGGCTCCTCTAGAGCACAGCGAATCTTTTACAAAGAGGCCTCTTGACACGTGAGTTTCTTTCTCATCTGCATGATTTACTTTGTATAGACCCTGCTGTGCCTAACTTGTTTGACTCCCACTTTGCCTAATTATTTCTTTTCTTCATTCTTATCTCTAGCCTTCACACCTCAATTTTTGCCTTTTAGGTAACAACTTGTATATTTCTGGCAGGCTTGGCTGTGTTCTTACTAGACCTGATATCCCTCTCTTTCTGAAGAGCTCTTGAGCGGTCTTTCAAATGACAAAGGATTGGGGGTGGGGCGGGGCGGAGTATAGCTCCTGGCCTGGCTGACCTGTTTGAACAGCTCGATTCAGGAGTCAAGCAAACACTCAGCACTGGGTAGAAGTCTCAGCTGTAATGAGATTTCTCAGCTGATGGAGCGGGCGGGCATGGTGAAAGAAAAGTGCAGGTGTGTAATACCAGGGAATTAGGGTGAGCAGTGGTTCCTGGGGAGGCCAAACACAAAAAAGGCAGAGCCCTGGTACTCATATCATAGAACTGATGAACTAGGCAGGTTAATGAAAGATCTCAGAATAGAGACTGAGATAGGCAGGTGCTCAGTGCTAAAAACTAAAGCACAGCATAGCTCAAATACAGGAGCCCCACTCTCAGAATGCAAATACTACAAGAGGCAAGTTGAAACTCTTAAGAGCTGGACAAGAGTTTAGGGATTTAGTTACCAAATCTCACCAGAAGGAGAATGAGGTAGATAGTATTGGGAACTGGGAGAAATGAATGAGCGAAGCCAGGAAGAGGCTTAGCGAATGAGTAGGGAGTCCAGATCGAAACTCCAAAGGGAAAAAGGACCAAGAAAAAATTAAAGTGGACCAAAATCAGAGAATTCTGGATGATATTGAGTATTACTCAACTGTATTAACTCATTTGACATTAAATTTTAAGTAGCCAAGTAACTTACATATTTGTTGTACAAATTCTAAGTTATTTCAGATAAAGTCCTTTTATGATACCATCCCAACTTGGTCCACTACCCCTCTCACCCGCCTCCCCCCACCACCCCAGTGATATCCCAAAGGTATCATCATTAACTATCCTTCCTGACTTTGTATGAATTTATATGCAGATTTTTAAGGTTAATTATCCCCAAGAAAGATCTTTCCAAATACTTAACAATTAAAAAACTGACTAAAAAGAAGTAAGCATTTTGTACCCACATTGAATGGCTTTCAGTGAGGCTGTCTTACTATTGCTTTTCCTGGAAAGTGAGCTTGTCATTTTAGCCCATATGCATACTGTATTAGATCATCAGAGGCAGTGCTCAGCATCTGGGCTATGGCTTCATAAATAAGCAGAGGCCCAAACATAATGACAAAACAATACTTCTGAAGGTATTTAATATTGATATTAATACCAATTCAAGTAGACATTATTAGAAAAGCCAGACATTTGTTGAAATCCTTGCATTTATTTTAGTATACTCTTGTTTTTATTTTAAATTACAAATGGAGGCAAGATGGTATAATTTCAGTGTTTGGAGACTTGGAGATCCAAATCTTAAACACGAAACATGTCATTGGTGTAATGATGTGACGTTATGTGACTCACATGCCCTCCTTTTTGCAAACCAAACTAACTTGAGAATTTCTTGCTGTAAAATTTTATCCATTTAGTTTAAAGATTTGGTCCTCATAAAAATGTAAATATTTGCTAACATGAGTTATGCAATAAAGCCTTGTCTACCATGGATAGGTGAGAAGAGAGCATGAAGATGCTGGGAAAGAAGCAGAAGAGATAAGGAATGAGCCCAGGGTCAGGAGATGGAGCCACGAAGACAAATGTGATCATCTTCTTGATTTGCCTGTGACCAATACCACATCTTTAGAATGAGTTTTATATTTTCTGTAATTCCTTTAACAAATAAATGTGCAAATAATGCTGCTGGATTCCCTATGACTTTTAAGAGCTGGTCTCCAAATAATTTTCTTTCATAAGAAAGTAAAACAGATAATAATTAGCAACAGTGAAGTTTCTTGCTGTATGCAGACAGTATCACCAGAAATTCCTATTTTAAAATCTACCTAGGAAGACACACACACACACACACACACACACACACACACACACACAAAAGCTAAGTGTGAATGGGAATATTTTAAAGGAAGAATGATGGAGAATTGGAGAAATTATTGAAATTTCACATTTTTCATATTTTGCTTCTTGATAAAAACAAAGGATTGTGTGAATAAAGGCATGACAGATTTTTCTTTTTTATTTCACATTAATTTCATATATATCAATTTATTACTTGTCCACACACTTGTGTATAACTTAAAAAGATTTAAATTTCTCTTTGAATTTATTCAAATTATGAAATTACAGCATATTTTAGTCAAATACAATAAATATTAATAGTCACAGTACCAGTAAAGAACCTTGAATGTAGAATATCATTATGAATTCAGAAAAGACATCCAACTTTAAAAAGCATTGAAGGTTATTCTGGGCCAAATACAAATCCTTCAAGGGTATTTGGGAAACATTACTATACTGGTGGAATCACGAGTAGTAACTGTCAGATGCAATCTTAGACTTTTTGTGAAGAAAAATGATTCCCCCAAATTCTTATCTTTATTTTAAAATCCAAGTACAGAATTATAAAGGAATATATTTTCCACATGTTCAAATAATAGAAAATTTACAGGCACAAAAGTACACATTTACTATTTACCCAAAAGAATTCCCCATGTCTCTTCCCTTAAATCTCTCCCACATACCAATTTTAAACTTCAGCACATCAGTAAATAGTCTTTCCACAAATCATGTATGCCCTTCTACGTACTCTTCAACTTGATAGTCACCACATTCCTCTAACCAAAGTCCTCGGGTCCCTTAAAAATTAAAACATGATTAAAAATACTGACAGGACTCTTATAAAGATTGAGATAAAGTAATATGAAGAACCTAATATAAATCCTTGAACTAAAAACCAAATATAAACTCCTGAACCCTTGAACACCACACTGTTGTTTTTTTTTTTTTTTTTCCCCCTGTAACAAACCACTTAAAACAATTACCATTTATTTAGCTCATAATGCTGAAGGTCGGTAATTTGAACTGGGCTCAACTGAGCCCTTACACTGATTTGGGCAGGCTTGACTAATCTCTATGGTCTGCAGCTGGCCTCCAGATCAGCTAGAATTTTGCAAGGCATTGACCGCAGGTTCATTGATCTGCATTTCCTAGATCCGTCCTTCAAAATCTGACTTTTAAAAAATCGTAGCAATGTTTTCCTATTTCGGGTATCCAAACTCTTCACTGTGAACCTCTGAGCTTACCCACAGAGGCTCTGTGATCGTATTTCTAAGAATCCTAGATGTGCTATACGTCAATTATATCTTAATAGACCTGGGGGGGAGGGGAAGAATCTTGGGTATGATTTGTGTATACCTGGACTTTTAAAGACATTTAAAGAAGCAAGTGATTTACAATGATTGTCTCTCTGAAACTAGTCTTTTGTGCCCTCTTAACTATATTAGTTCCAGTCTAAACACCATTTTTTTTCATAGAGAAATAAAAGGAGAGCTCAAGAGTCTCTGTCCTTTCTCTGCCATCTGTTAATATTATACCATCTGCCCCAAGTCTTGACCATATCTCCGTTTGTTATTCTAGTTGTTTCTTTAGCTTAAGAAAAAGATCGCTCGAAATCCTTTACAAATATTGTTGGCATTTCTAAGATTCAGCACATCTTACACTTGAAGCTCTCTGATATTATTTTCCTAGGTTTATGTCACTTTCACATATTGATCCTTGAAATTCTAGAAATTTAGAAATTTTACATTAGTAATTGCTCTTGTTCCTGTGTCAGTCTTTTGTGATATTATAGTGTTAATAATAACAGAGTTATTTAATGTTCTCCATTTACTGGAATGAGGCTTTCTGTAGATGACTAGAGTTGTGGGCTTCAGTACTATCATATCTGCTGCTGCAAGTGTGCATGAATCTTCCATCTTCTACAACTAACTGGACATAGTGTGGAGTACTTAACAACATCTCTTCTGTTTTGTTTCATTTTCTCTCTCCTCTTTTCAACTCAGTGCCCTTCAAGCATTCTCAAAATCACAGATTTCCACGTTTCTAATTGTCCCATATTTTCCATCTGCTTCATCTGGGTCAAGTATGCCCTTGCATTGCTTGATTTTAGCCTCAGGAGCCACGAGTGATAACTATAAAATCATCTTTACTTCTAGTGATAACATCCTAAATTTTTTTCATTGTCCATGATCATACAGGTATCCCAGGCTATAATTATTTTTCCTTCCTCCTATACATCCTCCCTCCTCTTTTTCTCTTACCTTTCTTTTATCAAATGTTTGTCAAGTGATTACTACATGCCAGCTGCACAGGATATATCAGTAAAGAGGAACTTATAATCATAGGAGCTTACAGAGTTTCATCAAAGCTGAAACTTTTGATAGTATTTCAAGTATTTATTTGTACAACTTAATAAGTAAGTATTATTTATTGAGTTCCTAGAACATACAGAGCACCAGGCTAGGAATAAAATAATCAAAGTAGTGGCATAGTGTGGGGTTGGTTTACTGAAAGAAAATAGTCTTTGAAGTCAGATAGGCCTGGATTTAAAACCCTGCACCAGTACCCTGCTGTTAGGCTTAGGTGGGTCTCCTCCAGTCTCCTCGTCTACAGAAGAGTGATTACCATATTGTAGGATGGTTATGAGAATTAGAGATGTGTGTTTATGTATGTGTCTATGTAATTATCTAATCTGGAATAAGACTTTGAATATAGTATCCACAGGATGGACCAAAATATAGTCTATATCTTATCTATAAAAAGAGAAACTCATTAGTTTCCCCAAATTACAAACCTCTTTGAACTGGATATTTCCTTTAAAATGATATGCCAATTTTCTTTCCAATAAATTGAGCGAGACATGGGTTTTTCAACCTAATATTCCACAAGAGGAGTCATTAAGTTTTAAGTTTAACAATTGTACAGTTAACTATTGTTATGTTGTTTTAACTAAGAAAATTTTATGTAAAATACTCGAGTGTGTTTTGGGAAGTATTTAATGATGTGTCATCCTTTTTAAATCATGGACAAGAATCATATAGGAGAAAATGCTACAAACACAATATTGATTTAAAGTTTTAAAGCTCTCTTGGAATCTTTATTAAAATCCTACCACATGAATCACTGTAGGCAGAAAAACTTTTCTGGAATTATAATTTTTTTTTAATTGGCATACAACAGGATGTTACCTAGCCCTCATTTTTTTCAAAGTATATTTCATAATTGGGTCAGTTTTCAGAAAACAGGGCTGATTTTTCCTGTGGTCAGTTTTGCTTACTAGCCAGCTGGAATCTGTATCTATAATGAATACACCTCTGCTTCACACATCTTCAGGCCCACAAAGGTTATCCACTGTCATCAGTAGCGGGCATGTCCTTCATCATGGGCCCTCCTTGCTTCTTCTCTCTGCTTCACCTTTGGCCTAGTCTGGTTTCTGGACCTTGCATTCATCAGTTGTGTGTGATTTGCATTCCTGACTTTGAGAGTTGTGAGTTCCTGGTCCACATCTTGATTCATCTCCAAAGACTCTGGCTGGCATTTGTACAAATCACTCTTTTCAGTAGTACAAACCATATCATTTGAACATTCATTCACTCATAAATATTTATAAATCAGCTAATATGTGTCAGCATCCTGCCTTGAGACCCAATTCTCAAGCTTGTTCCTTATTCCTCCAAGGAGAGATTTAGATAATCCTTTTCCCAGCCCCTCCCATTTGTAGTTAAAATGATGGCTTCCAAACCTGTCATTCAGTCACCCCCAGCTCTTGAACCAACACAGAGATGCAGCACTAATGGTGGACTGAATCTGTAATTGGTCTTTCTGTTGTGGACCGAGCATATCCAATGTACCTGGAATGAACTCACCACATTGCAATTCTCTCTTATCTCCTATATGTATTGTATGTATTGACCAATCCATACAATAAAGTCTATGTCTCAGTTTTCCCAACTAGTAATTTATTCTTCCTCCCAGGCTTGGGAGGTGGCCTCTGCCTCATGCCAGTCCATTTTGGGAGACTTGACTAACCCAGCTCCTGCCAGTATGTCTCCACCATCTCTACCACAGTGAACTGTTCTATGCACAATCACTCACATGGAGTCTTGTCCTAAGCAAACTGGACCATAGGCTTCATTTTAAAATTGCCTATGGTTGGTCCTAGCCATCAGATTGGATCATTTGTAACACCCTCTAAAACCAAAATTCACAACATTGAGCATTTTTAGTGGGTTCCATTTTTTTTTGAGATTCTTTCACTCTCCCTTCTGTTCCCATTCTGTTGAGGTTTTCTTCTTGACTCCCACCCAGCCATATTGTTCAGCAACTGTATGTCTCAGGCCTGAGCTGGTCTGAGTTCTGACACAGCAAATACTAAGATAATCACATAACTCATCATTCAAACAAGGGCAATTTTGAAATTAAAATGAAGTCTTATTAACTATACAAGGGCAACGGGTATCAACACGAACTGTTCCAGGCAAACCAGGTAACCCTAGCAATAACAAACATGATGATAAATACCCTATATACTGATTCTGTGACTCCCTCTTTCAACACTAAGAATGGCCTCATGAGTAGCCCATCATATTTTTTAAAATCTAAATATTAATTATACCAAAACAAATGGTCATTTTTGTTAAACGTGCTGAAGCATACTAATGAATGCTATCTAACAATTAATTACATTTAATAGATCAACTCATTTATTTGATCAGTGTCTATTTTGTAGCTAATGTTACCTGTCACAGATGCTAGCACTCAGCAGTAGCTCAAAATATGTCTATTGCATATGACAGGTTTGTAAGTTTACATTTCTGCACAAAATAAATATGTGAGGGGAGCTGTGTTAAGATTTAATCATAATAATCATAATAAGTCATACGAGGATACATGTAAATGAGGGTATTTCACAACCCCAGTCCTCAAAATCTTCTAAGCCAAAACCTTTTCTTTTACATTTTACAATGCAGAACCTTAGGCTTAAAATGGGTACTTGTTTGTATCTTTAAATAGACATGGGATTTGGAGGTGTAACCTGAGAAAATTCTGTCCTTATGCAGAGATAGTTTATCTATCCTCTTCTTGTGGAGATTAGAGTATGCCTACATTAATGTAAAACTACCCGTGAATATCTTTCCCAAACTTTACCATAGAAAAATATCTTTGCCAACCAATGAGTATTTTCTTGCCTTTAATAACATACCTATTTATCAAATGTGAGGGTTATTATATTTTATTAATGTCCTGGTGGCCTTTGTCACAAGAGAGATTAGCTGTTTCAGTGCAGTATGGAGCTTTAGAGGAAAATCATTATGTTTTCTTTGTTACACAAAGCTACCCTTCTTCAGAAAAGATTTGGAAACAGATTTCATACTGTTTATAGCAACAACAGCAACAACAATTCCACAATCTAATGTAATTACATTTGAGGTATGTATTTCATTTGAAAAATCTTCCATTTTTCTCCTTATGACAGTATTCTGTTTTGTTTCAAACATTAATAAGTGAAGTCCATCTCTGCACTTTCCAAAGAGTTCTTGGGATGTGCTGATATTCTGTTGTCAGGTTAATGAGATGTAGGTCATCTTATTGAGCTTTTTACTGAAGCAAGTACATTTAAAGCAAAATTTTTTGTCAGATAATTTTATGACTAGTGTCGTTCCTGGGGGAGAAGTGAAGAAATAGCAATGAATTCAATATGCCCACTGCCTCCTAAAACTTCCAAGTTTATGCATTTTAAAGACTGTATGTTAGAAACATGCCGTTTGAAGCCTACTTCCCATAGCAGTCAGTTTGTCCCATTAAGGAAAAGGTATGATACATGGCAGAGAATTTCAACAACCTCATAGTCTCATAAATTTTGGTGTCATTATCAGAGAGATTAGATAAGATACTTCTCAGTGAATATATCTGGACAGTATGCATTATGGTCAGCAACCAAGCCCTGGAAAATGACTGCCTATATTTAAATCACAGATCAGCTGCCGAATAGCTATGCAGTCCTGAACAAGTTACTTAACATCTCTGAGCATCAGTTTCCTCATCTGTAAAATGGTGATAATAATTTTATATACTTCAGAATACTAAAAGGATTATAACAGCTGTAAAGTGTTTTATAAGAGTGCCTGGCATAGTGTTTAATAAATATCGGACATTATTAATATCAAACATGCTCAACAGAGAGGGCAAACCCTTAGCAAATATACTGCCAAGAGCATTTACTTACACATATGTACCAAGAGCACACTCTCCTGTTGAACTCAGATACAAGCACCGAATCCATCTAACAGAACCATTCTGAACAGAGTGCCCCAACCAGCCACTCATTCCCATTTGACCCATATGAAACCTATGTCCCAAGGGAACGGACCTCTAGAAATGTGCTCGCTCAGGAACACATCCTCAAAACGCATTAAGAGAAGAGTATATAAAGGCATTTGTGGTGGTTTTCATGGTGTGGGAGGTGAGTTGTCTGACAGAAATAGGGAAGGCAGGCTCCACTTGGCAGGCTCTGACATGCAGAACTCCCATTGCAGTGGGAGATCACATGCACATGTTTAAACTTTGACAGTGATTATGTAAAATGCCTCCCCTGGATAAGACTGCAACTGATATTTCACAGAGGTTTTGTCTGTAAAATGATCCCCTGCACTTTACACCCTTCGTCTCACTTCCTTACACATGCTTATTTTAAATCAGATGTGAAAAAAAAAAAAAAGGCACCAGGCTTTGTACTCAGGGCCTTAAACAAGTCAAGACTGACCTCATGAGAATTAGGCACTGTCCATAAGATCTTAGAGGCACAGATTGGTTAAATATATCCATTAGCTGAAGTTCTTTTAGCATTTACTTTGTGTCAGTAACAAGGCTACTCCTGAGTGATGGAGAAATTAATACGATATGGTTCTTTCAGAACAAAATTTTAATAGGTGAGAAAGATATATAAGCAAATAATTATAATAAATTATGATAAAAACATGATAGGTTTGCTGTTAGACTAATTTCAAATGGATACTAGTACAAATAGAAAGGATAACTAAATGCACTTCACAGAATCATATAAGTGGCTGGTGGCATGGTAGAGACCAGAAATAAGTGCTCCTGCCTTCCTGTCCATTGTCCTTATCTCAACAACACTTAATATAATTTAATACTTTAGATTTACATTTACACTATCTTATTATGCAAATACAAGTTGCTCTCACATAAATAATCTCATTTTTCCTGAAACAACTGTGCTCTCCTTTCTGGTTCGGTTAGCTGAAGCATGGGTATCTGCACACACTCTAAGTGTATCTACTTTAGGACAACATCAGCACTCTCATCGCCAGTATTAAGGAGAAGCATTGGGATAATCAGGAGTTTCTGGAAGAAGAAATTATAAATTTTAAGAATGGCCAATCGATATAAAATTTCTGCCACCTGATGGTTTTTCAGTTATTTGAATGCCTGGTGCAAATCCCTTATCCCTAAGTGTGAAGAAGACAAATGGTGGAAATTAACAAAATGAGCATGATAGTTCAATGTAAGGGACTATGACACAGAAAAAGAATGTTATAATGTTTTATTATAAGTGATAAAAAAATTTACATTTAGGACTGAATTTTTGAGATGTGATAACATACTTTCAAAAAATGCCAATATTAACTAGAAGCAAGAAATAATTAGGGGGAAAATATCAATCTACTGCTTGCTTGGGCTATTCCGTACTAAGTAATGCTTCTAAAATCAAAGTTATTTCTAAAGAGAAGTTGCCAGTGCAAAAGTGAAAATTAGAATAGCTGTGTGAGAACTGAGCAAAGGAAAGAAATGCCATGCAGGTGGATTCAAAAGATTTGAATAAAATTTGAGGTAGGGAGCCATCAGTTTTGTTTTTGTCAGAAATCTAAAAGCATCTTAACAAAAGTTCTTGAATCCTCTTTATTACAAAATGGGGAGTAAATCAATGAATTGAGTGACGTGAAAGAAACAATCAAACACATTCTTTTTTTAACTTAAAGGAAGAGTCATCTTAAAGAAAGGACACATTAGAAGCTCAAGTAAGGAGAATAATTTATTTGCTTGTCTCCTTTAAAGATCAATTCTGTTTGCGAAAATTGATATATGCTCTGACAAACATTGTTTCTCTTCTCTGGGACCAAAAACAACTATAGTTTTGTTTTGTTCTCCTCTCACAGCATTAACGATTTTGACATGGTATATATCACATACCAAATGAAACACAATGTACTAAATATAATCATCATTCAAGACAAACAAATACTACCTTCACGTTGTGGTTTGGGAGAAACCACAAAACAGCGTGTCATTAAATAGTCAGCACATTTCTTTGTTTCTCTTTGTTAGGAACTGAGTACTCCACTGGAATATACTCAAATTGTAAAGTTGGTGTGTTTTCCCTAATAATACACCTGTTCTCTAAATAGAGCTGCTTCTATTTAAGGAGAGACTAAATTAAAGTTATATCCTGCTATAAATTCTTTGTTTTTTGAGTCGTCTTACAATGTATTGCTATTACAAGCAAATGATATCGAGGCCAAGAAAATATGACCTAATGTCTTAACTCTTTCTTGGTCAAATTAGTAATTCATGACACTTAAAATTTTAATTGGTAAAAGCATAAGTCTGCAAATATTCTCCCCTTTCTTTTTTGAGGCCAACACTTTGTATTCTGTGTACTCAGGATTCTTTATTTATGGAGGCAGGAGAACTGGGTTCTAGTGTCAGGTTTGCTGCTAGCTATGATACCCTAGTTAGGACATAAGTTCACTGTCAGTTTCCTAACCTGTAAAGGGAGATGTTTTATTATAGGGTTCCTAAGATCTTCCTATGAAAAAAATTCTCACTCAGTTCGTGAAATTATACTGTAACACATTCTCTCAGCATTTCCCTAACCACATAAATAATAACCAAATATATATAAGTCAGAGATATTTGCAGGTCTCATAGGACATGTAAATCAACAAGTAGATCATGATTTAGGATTGGGTCTGGATCAAAATTATTTAGAAGCCTCTATCAGTTTCAGGAAAAAAAATAATTTTGACTAAATTTAAAGACTACAGTGATGTTAAAAAGTTAAGACATGGTTTGGTATGTCGAGTAGTTGAATTTCAACTGGTCTTCTGGAGGTTTTCTAGTGAAGAGTCTCTAAAAGATAATTTTCTTGTAATTAAAATAAGCAAAACTATTATATATATTGAAAAACTGCTTTTCTAAAATCTCTCAGAACTTTTCTTCAAATTCCCTCTGTTTGACCTAGGGGAGGAATAGATTTGAAAGTTGGGACCTTGAAAAATGGAGCAAGGGGGAAGAACTGGTGATAGTGATGGTGCCACTTCTCCCTGAATTGGTTATAATATGTAATAGAAACCATAGACTATGTCTTGTGCTTAGGTTTTTTTTTTTTTTAAGTAATAAACTTTATTTTTTATAGCAGTTTTAGGTTTATAGCAAAACTGAGTTAAAAGTACAAAGAGTTCTCATATACTCTCTATGCCATACACATGTAGTCTTTCTGACTACCAACAGCCACACCTGCCAGAGTAGCACATTTGTTACATTCGATAAACCTACAGTGATGCCTCATTATCACCCAAAGTCCATAGTTTACATTAGAATTCATTCTTGATATTGTGCAGTCTATGGGTTTTGAAAAATATATATATATCCACCATTGTAGTATTGTACAGAATAGTTTCACTGCCCTAAGAATCTCCTATGCTCTGCTTATTAACCCCTTCCTTCCCACTAACCTTCAGCAATCACTAATCTTTTTACTGTCTCCATAATTTTGCCTTTTCCAGAATGTCATATAGTCAGAATCATACAGTATATAGACTCTTCAGAATGGCTTCTTTCATTTAGTAATATACATTTAAGTTTCCTCCACGTATTTTCACGGCCTGATAGCTCACTTCTTATAACTGAATAATATTCTGTTGTCTGGATGTACCACAGTTTATTTATCTGTTTACCCACTGAAGGACACCTTGATTGCTTGCAAGTTTTGGCAATAATGAATAAAGCTGTTATAAACATCCATGTGCAGATTTTTGTGTAGATATAAGATTTCAATTCATATTAGTGAATACCAAAGAGTGTAATTGCTGGATCTTATTGTAAGGGTATATTTAGCTTTGTAAGAAACTCTCAAACTGTCTTCCAAAGTGACGGCACCATTTTACAATCTTACCAGCAATAAAGGAGAGTTTCTGTTGTTCTACATTCTCATCAGCATTTAGTGTTGTCAGTATTTGGAATTTTGGCCATTCTAATATATGTATAGTAATACCTCATTGTTCTTTTAAGCTGCAATTCCCTAGTGACATATGATGTTGAACATCTTTTCATATGTTTATTTGCCATCTCTATATCTTCTTTGGTATTTGTTCAAATCTTTTGACCATTTTTTAATCAGGTTGTTCATTTTCTTATTGTTGAGATTTAAAAGTTCTTTGTATATTTTGGATAACAATTCTTTAACAGATGTTTCTTTTGCAAATATTTCCTCCATATCTATGAACTGTCTTCTCAGTCTCTTGACATTGCTTTTCACAGAGCAGAAGTTTTTCATTTTAATGAGTTCCCGCTTATCAATTATTTCTTTCATGGATTGTGCCTTTGGTATTGTATCTAAAAAGGCATTGCCATATACAAGGACATCTGTATTTTCTCCTAGTTCTCTTCTAGGATTTTTATAGTTTTGCCTTTTACATTTAGGTCTATGATCTATTTTGAGTTAATTTTTGTGAAGGATGTAAAGTCAGTATCTACACTATTTTATGCATGTCATGTCCAATTGTTCCAGTACCATTTGTTGAAAAGATCATCTTTGCCATATTGTATTGCCTTTTTCTCCTTTTTCAAAGATCAGTTGATTATATTTATGTGGGCCTATTTCTGTCTCTTTCTTCTGTTCCATTAATCTGTCTATTCTTTTTCCAATACCACACTGTCTTGATTGTTATAGTTTTATATTAAGCCTAATTTGGGAACTGTTAGTCCTTCAACTGCATTCTTCTTCTTCAATATTGACTTGTTATTCTGGGTCTTTCACCTCTCCATATAAACCTTACAATCAGTTTGTTGATAATCACACACATACACAAAAACTTGTTGGGATTTTGATTGAGTAGAATTGAATCTATAGGTCAAGTTGGAAAAAACTGATATCTTGACAATATTGAGTCTTCCTATCCATGAACATGGAATAACTCTTCATTTATTTAGTTCTTTAATATCTTTCATCAGAGTTTGATAATTTTCCTCATATAGATATTATACATATTAGATGTATACCTATAAATTCATTTTTGGGGTGCTAAAGTAAATGGTAATGTGTTTTTAATTTCAAATTTCACTAGGTCATTGTTAGTAAGAGATTAACTTCTGTATATTAACACTATGTCTGGCAGTCTTGCTATAATTACTTATTAGTTTCAGACCTCCTGGTTTATTTTTTATTAGTTCCTCCAGATTTTCTACATAGATAACCATGTCATCTGCAAATAAAGCCAGTTTTATTTCTTCCTTCCCAATCAGTATGCCTTTTATTTCATTTTCTTGTCTTAATGTGTTAGCTAGGACTTCTAGTAAAATGCTGAAAAGCAGTGGTGAGAGAGACATCCTTGCCTTGTTCCTCATCTTAGTGGGTAAGCTTTGCATGTCTCAACATTAAGTATGATGTTAGCTGTAGGTTTTTTGGTAGATTTTCTTTCTGAAGTTAAGAAAGTTCCCCTCTATTCTTAGTTTACTGAGAATTTTTATTGTGAAATTTTATTATGGGTATCAGATTCTACCAAATGCTTTTTTTGCATCTAATGATATAATCGTGATCTTTTTTCTTCCTCAACCTGTTCATGCGGTGGATTACATTGATTTTTGAATGTCGAATCAACTTTACATAACAGGGATAAATCCCACTTGGTTGTTGTGTATAATTCTTCACATACACTATTGGATTTACTTTACTAATATTTTGTTGAAGATTTTTGCATCTATGCTCATTAGCGATATCGGTCTATAGTTTTCCTGTAGTGTCTTTGTCTCATTTTTGTATCAGGGTAATGTCAGCCTCATAAAATGAATTAGGAAGTATGCTCTCTGATTTTATCTTCTGGAAGAGATTGTAGAGTGTTGGTGTAATTTCTTAATAATGTTTGATAGAATTCACTAGTGAAGCCATCTGACCCTGGTATTTTTGGTTTTGGAAGGTTGTTAATTATTGATTTAATTTCTTTAATATATATAGACCTATTTAGATCATCTGTTTCTTCTCCTGTGAGTTTTAACATACTGCGTCTTTCAAAGAATAGCTCTATTTCATCTAAGTTACCAGATTTGTAGGATAGACTTATTCATAATATTGCCACTATAAAAAATAGCATGAAGCTTCCTTAAAAAATTAAAAATAAAACTACCATATGATCCAGCAATTCCACTTCTAGGCATATATTCGAAGGAAATGAAAACAGGATATTAAAGCAATGTCTGTATTTCCATGTTAACTGCAGCATTATTCACAACAGTCAAGATATGGAAACAATCTAAGTGTCCATGAATGGATAATGAATGTGTGGATAAAGAAGATGTGATACATATATATACATATATGTATATATACATATATATGTACATATATATACATACATATATATGTATGTATGTATGTATGTATGTATGTATATATATACACACTACACACACACACACTTGAACATACACACACTTATATATATACACATATAGATGTATACATCTTTTTGTGTTATTTTGGTAAGCACATATATATACACATGTATATCTATATGTGTATACATCTATATGTGTATATATATGTATACATATATACATACAACAGAATATTATTCAGCCATGAGAATGGACATCCTGCAATTTGCGACAACATAGATGGAACTTGAGGGCTTTATTTTACTGAAATAAGCCAAACAGAGAAAGACAAATATTGTATGAGTTCACTTATATGTGGAATCTAAAAAAAAGAAAAGTCAAATTCATAGAAACAGAGTAGAAAAGTGTTTGCCAGGGGCTGGGGTAGGGAGTGGGACAGGAGAGGTTGGTAAAAGGATATAAATTTTCACCTGTATGATGAATAAGGTTTGAAGATCTAACATAAAACATAGCAACTATAGTTGATAATACTGTATTGTATAATGGAAATTTGCTAAGAGAGTAGAACTTATATGTGCTTACCAAAATAACACAAAAAGACAAATATGTGAGGTGACAGATATGTTAATTAATTAGATGGTAGGAATTTTTTCACGATGTATATGTATATCAAATCGCCACCCCCCATGTACACTTTAAATTATCTTACAATTTTATTTGTCAATTATACTTCAATAAAGCTGAAAAAAATATATATGGAATTTTCCCTGAAATTCATTCGATTTTACACAGCACACTCATTATTCTAGTTAGCAGTTTTCTGGCTTCTGCTTTTTATATGGAAAGAGTTCAAGAATTAAATGTGAGTCTTCCTCTCATTTAACAAGTCAAAAACCACCCTTGTGGGAAATTTTGGTTCTCTCCAAACAAATTTGCTTTGGGGACTTTTCTTTTCCCCCAAGATAGTCTTTCCATGACAACTATCACATAGCTAATGAATTTGTGCTAACACCTAACATTTTATCATACATTTTCAAATATTTCCTAAAAATGTATTAAAATATTAGCCATGTTTCTAAATCATTACTTCCTCCAATCTCTTTTTTAGTCTCACATAATTATATTAATTTTCATTTACCAACTAGTAAGAAAGTCTTTCAAGATATTCTTATTGACAAATCCATACAATAGTAAATAAGAGTTCTTCTTGGCATTATAAGTCATAATGTCAATTTTGCAACAATAAAATATTCGTTCAGATACAGAATTAGAAACTCTTTGTCATTCATTTATGATTTTACAACTTTTCTCTGAAAGCTTTTATATTTGATTTTTGCATATCTTAAAAACATTAGTAATCAGCTTCCTAAAGCCAAAAGTATTTCTTGACTACATTTATTTTTTGCTATTAAAGTTTGCTTTTTATGAATTACATCTGAAGTTAAATAGAGTATTTAACATTTTTAACTTTCTTAATTTCATCGTTTTAGCACCAGGAATTTACAGTGCTCTCTCAGGCCTCTGTTCATTTGTACATAATTCACAATGACAACACAACAGAGGAGTGGCCAGGGTGAGCCCACAGAAGGGAGGAGGTGATAGGTATCAGGCTCCCAGGGTCTGGGCTAGTGAAAGGAGGAATGGTTTCCTTGTTTCTCTCTGGCATGGGCTAAATCCTGAAGCAAGCAGAGAAGCCTAGGAAAGAAAGAGCTGGTGGTCTAAAACAAGTGTTATTTGCTCTTTTGTTTTCTTTCCCTCCTATAATTCCGCTCACTAATTCCAGTGTGTGGTTGTTTTTCACACACCAAGCAATTCTTCAACACCAGCTGGGTGTCCTACTATTCAACTCAATTCTGACACCATTCACCTGGAGATGGCCTCAGATCCCGCAGGTTAAGGGCTCAGTCACACAAGACTGCCTCCCTCCCCTGCCACTTCAAATGCCAATCATCACAAGCTCAGGTTGGCACCTTTACTTCTCACCTACAAGCTATAGATCAGATTTACAACAATCCCCTCCTTGAGTTTGCTAGAGAGACAAACAGGACTTAGAAAATGTTTACTTACTAGACTACCGTTTTATTATAAAAGCTGATAACTCAGAAACAGCCAGATGAGAGAGATGCATGGGCAAGTTATGGGAAGGGTCATGGAGATTCCAGCCAATCTCCCCAAATCTCCATATGTTCACCTATCTAGAAGCCCTCCCAACCCCACCCTTTTGAGTTTTTATGGAAGCTTCAATACAAAGGCACAACTGGCCATTAGTGATTGATTGAACCTGCAGTCCCTCTCTCCTCCTCAGAGGTTAGGGGTGTGGCTGAAAGTTTCAAACTCATAGGGTCAATTCTCTTAGCAACCATCCCTGATCCCAGTGTATGGTTCAAAAGTCATCTGATTAACATAACAAAGCCATTTTAGGAAATTCTAAGGGTTTTAGGAGCTCTGTGCCAGAAATGGAACAAGATTAAATATAATCCTAAATCCCAATGTCATACCTCTTCCTCTCTCCTCTCCTCTCTTCCTACTTCAATTTTACTTAAAGGAACAGATTTTCATTCAGATTAGTTCCCACAAATATTTAATATTAGAATACAGAGAATCCACCCCAGAGTTGGGACACCAGAAGTAGTAGGAATCACAGAAGTCTGTCTGTCTGTCTCTCCCTCTCTAGCTTTCTGTCTCTGGTTGTATGACTTTTTTCTCATGACATATGTCTTTCTTTGTGCATCTGCTCTATTTACATCTCTATTAACTGACTTCTCATTACTATAATTTCTGCTTCCACTAGGCCTGTGTCTTTCTTCCATGACTTACCTTGGTGTGTACAGTGGATAAGAAACAGAGAAGAGATAAGACTTCCTCTTTAGTATCTAGGGAGAACTGTTTTAAAGACTCTCCAACTCCCTTTACAAAATCTTATCCACTTTCATCCCTCAAACACTTTCCCATCAGACCTCTCTGCCTCCTAGTCCATTCTCCCATGCTCTATTTTTCTTTCTTGGCTGCTCTGCTCTCCCATCCTCTGCTGACTGATATTAGCCAGAAATTCCTCACTCATCTAGTTAGTCAGTATTTACTGATTTCCTCCTATGGTCAGAAAGGAGAATGTGATCAAAGAGCAATCCCTCCGTGGTGCCACAACCACTCACTCCAGCTACAAGACAGAAGAGCAGGGTGGGACTGTGCGAATGCACCAGAATTAGCAATCAAAGAACCAGCCAGTAAGGCTTTACTAAACTCAATGTGGGTACCAAAGCTTTACTGGTTCTCACTCTGTAGGAACCAGAGGAGGGCTGATACAGGTTTCCAGATTTTACTGTCTATGATCAAGAGCAATGGGTGGAACAAGTATAATTTGGGACTGCTTCTTTTGAAAGCCCCTCTGGCCTATCTCACCTGCATGATTTCTTAGATCTACTTTCACTTTCCAGTGTGTCAGCAATAAATAAAGTTACTATCGAAGGCTGAAAACATATAACTTCCTCAGTATCATTAGTGGTTACTCCACCCCTTCTAGAAAAATAGTTACTACATTCAAGCGTAGTTAGATTTTCAGTCATAATGATTCCCTGCCAACAAATTTCTTGGCTCCAGTACGATGACCAAGGACTAGGAGAGAGAGAGGGAGGGAGTGGAGAAGAGAGAGAGGGAGGGGGGCAGAGAGAGAGAGAGAGAGAGAGAGAGAGAGAAAGGAATAAATTGAGAGGGGATCCTATATTGAGTTTTATACTAGAATGGCCTCACTAGAATCAAGCTATATCCCTCCGTCTTATAAGGCACCTCACCTCAAAAGGTCAAGCAAGGTATTTCTAATTCATTTCTGGAAAGGAAGCAAAGCTGTGTGTGAATTCAGGTCGACCAATGAAGAACAATGGCAGAGCACACCAGCCTCTGCTTCACAGCGACTGGCAAGCAGGGCAAACAGGGTATCAGTACACCTAATGGTCTGATGAAACGCTTCAAGGTTCCACTCAAGCACAATTGGGAAAAATTTAACATGGTTGCTAACAGCTGGGAAATTTAATATCTGACAAAAAAATTCCAGAGGGTGATATCAAGGCCAGGGGGTTTCTGTTTGGGCTAAAGCAGAGCAAAGGCTACAAAGAAGGCAAAGCTGTAAATCTTGCCTGGAAAGCAAAACATTGACATGTGGTTATGCATGGAATTCTTGCAGCCAACCAAACTGGACTCCCTGAGAAGTCTGGTAAACAATCTCTGTCTTGGCTGTTATGTCACAGCAATATAAGGTGGCCAAAGACAGTAACAAAAAGGTTTTCTGCAGTTTCACTTAGGTTGCCTTCTGCCTCCAACCCCCAAACTAGCCGTTTTCACTAAAGAGACCATGCCCTTTGGATCATGATCCCTCCAGCTCTCCCATCCTCTTCTTCCTCATTTGTTCAGTCAACTACATAGAATACATAAACATTTTACTATACGTAGGGCAGGTGAGTTAAAGCTACATAAATTTGTAGTAATACATTCCTTTGACATAAGTTGACACATGTGATGGCATTTTATGGCAATTTGGAAGTCCTCTCCTGATTTACTTTTATTTCCATCTTTCTTGTAAAACCAGAACTATTTCTCTCAGTTTCCTTGGTTAATGAGAAAATGAAATTATTTCTCTTTGAGCTACAAGTCACTCCTGGTTCCAGGTCATATCCACTTAATTGCTTGAATCTACTTGAATTGTCACTTAATTTGCTTATAAAATTATCCCCAATTACAAATCCCTGGATCAGAAATTCAAAGTTACTCATGCTATAACCACTTCTTATTTTAAAAGCTCCTCTAAAAGCTCCTAGTTTTTTCTGTCCAATTTTCCAATGATTTCTTCCACCACCTAGGATCTTTTCAATCCTCAAGGAGCCCCATCTCCAAGGCCGACATCTGGTCTGTACTTTCTACTCAACAACACATCATCATAGCACCTCTTCAGATTGCCCATATGAATTGTGTTACTGTCTAGTTTTCCTTTGATTTTGTGGGGAGATGGGGGTTTATTTTGCACCATGTAGTTAAGCCATATTGGCAAGATGAATGGGAGTTAGGGAGGTTGAAGGAACTGCAATGTAAGTATAGAAGGTCAAACCTGTCAGAGGGAGAGAGAGAAAGAGAGAGAGAAAGAGAGAGAGAGAGAGAGAGAGAGAGAGAGAGAGAGAGAGAGCGTGTACACAGAGGAGAGGAGAGAGATCCTCTGTAAAAAAAAAACTACCACATGCAGCAATATTTACTTCTTTCTAGTGACCTAATATGTTAACTTAATAGAGGCAGTCATTTTCCCCTTCGTCCTGTAGAGAATGGTGCTAATATTTTTTACAAACCTGGACAACCTATCTTTTTATTCTCTAATTCTTCCCTAAATAAAACTACAGTCATTTCTGTCTGAAACAACACTCTCAACAAAGCCATGCCATTTCATTTGTTTAATTACAATGCTTATTTTTACCAACACCCAGTGGCTTATTATTGAAAGGACATTTTTAGAAATCTAACAGATAAGCGAATACATCCTTAGATTATAGACACAGCTCTCTTATCTTGTTTTGTACAAAAGGAAAGCACTGATCACACCTCCATAGTTTTTTTTTTCCTGTTTTTATCCAGTTAAATGCATTTTCTGGAGAAGTGACACATGATTCCAAGTTTTTAAAACCTTAACTAGATTTTCCTTCTTGGGCATTAATGTGAATATCCTCTGAAAATCTGTAATGATATTCCATTCCTTTTTCATGCTTTAAAGTATGAGCAAATAGGCAAAAAAAAAAAAAAAAAAAAAAAAAAAAAAGTGTGGGAAGGGTGAGATATGGGCTGGCTAGCAAATAACTGGAAGGTTATAACAATAACTCAGCAGGGCTTTGATTTGGGAAACTGCACAGATGACTTCACTAGTGAAAAGTTCCCAACAATTAAGGAAGAAATAATATGAATCGTACACAAATTTTTTGAGACTATAGAGAAACAAGAAACATTTCTCAACTTGTTTCTGATGCCAGCATAATCCAGATAACAAAACCTGAGAAGGACATTCTAAAAAAAAGTAAATGATAGCCCAATCCATCTCATGAACAAGACATAAGAAATCTTTTAAATAAATGGTTGAATATTCATATGAAAGGAAAATGAACCTTAACTCTAAACTCACATTTATTCCAAATGGAATATAGATCTAGACATAAAAGCATTGAGAATAATAAGGCTGGGAGAAGAAAACATGGAATAGTCACAGGAATAATTTTGAGCTTAAAAAGCTGGCACAAAAGAGTACATTCTATATTTTTTTCATTTTATAAAGTTCAAAGAAAGATAAAACTAATTTATTATGATAAAATTTTCTTTTTAAAAAAGATTCTAATATATATCTCAATTTTAGAACCACTTAAAGACAGAGGAAGTAACTGGGGTCCCAGGAATTGAGGTGATTTGGCACATTCTCTTGATTCCTAGCTTTGTTTTACTTGTGTGAACAATGTTGCCTCTGCCATTCAGGAAAAAAATTCCACCAGTACTTGATTACATGTGCTATGCATGGACTCCCAAATCTTAAGCTCTTTATACCATCCCCAGAAAACTCACTCAATGTAGATTCCATAGACTGCCTGAGAGATTGCTTTCATTTGAGTAAGTCAACATTTTTGTTTCTTTATCCCATGAAAAATTTCTTAGACAATTCCTATTATTTTTATTTACTTTCTATTAAATTTATTGGGGTGACATTGGTTAGTAAAATTATATAGGTTTCAAGCATATGATTGAATAAATTTATATAGGTTTGAATAAAATTATATAGGTTTCAAGTATACAAGTGATTAATATATCACCTGTATATTACATTATGTGTTCACCACCCAAAGTCAAATCTCTTTATGTCACTGTACAATTTCTATTATTTTTAAGTGGCAATGCACATAAAAGTATTCATAAATAAACATGAAGGAAGAATATACGTTTCTCTAATGTCGTTTTAATATTAGTTAAATCAATGTTCTGATAGTCTCCAGAGTTTATCTTTCTAATTTTTTTTTAGCTTCAACTTTCTGTTGATTTTTAAAATCATTTAGAAAGATTCTGAAAAAAAACTCAGGAAAAGGAGAATTTCTCTCTCCATTAGGAGACTGAGAAACATACTGTTTTGTCTATTAAAAAATGCTTATGAAGAACAAAGCTGGAGGCATCACTCTCCCTGATCTCAAACTATATTATAAAGACAAAGTAATCAAAACAATATGGGACTGGCATCAAAACAGACACATAGATCAATGGAATAGAATAGAGAGCCCAGAAATAAACCCACACATATATGGTCAATTAAGTTATAACAAAGGAGCCAAAAACATACAATGGGGAAAGGACAGTGTCTTTATAAATGGTATTGGGAAAACTGGACAGCCGTATACAAAAAAAAAAAAAAAAAAGAAAAGAAATTAGACCACTATTTTACACCATACACAAAAATTAACACAAAATGTATTGAAGACCTGAATGCTAGACCTGAAACCATAAAACTACTAGAAGAAAACAGAGGGTTAAGCATGACAACAGTCTCAGCGATGATTATTTGAATCTGACAGCAAAAGCAAAGGCAAAAATAAACAAGTGGGACTATATCAAACTAAAAAGCATTTGCATGGCAAAGGAAATCATCAACAAAATGAAAAGGCAACTCACTGAAGAGAAAAAATATTTGCAAATCAGATATCTGATAAGGGGTTAATATTCAAAATATATAAAGAACTTATACAACTGAACAGTAAAACACACACACACACACACACACACACACACACACACACACACAAAACAAACCAACATTCAGATTTGAAAAATGGGCAATAGATCTGAACTGACATTTGTCCAAAGAAGACATACAGATGGCCACTATACACATGAAAAGATGCTGAACATCACTAATCACCAGGAAAATGCAAGTCAAAACCACAATGAAATATCACCTCAAGGCGATAGAATGGCTATTACCAAAAAGATGAAATAACAAACGTTGTGTTGGCAAGGATGTGGAGTTTAAAAGGGAACCCTTGTGCATTGTTGATGGGAATGTAAATTGGTACAGCCACTATGGAAAACAGTATGGAGTTTCAATATTATGCATCTTTATGTGTACTGCAGCATTATTTTTCAATAAATTGCCAAGATATGGAAACAACCTAAGTATCCATCAAAGGATGAATGGATAAAGTAAATGTCACACACACACACAGAAAATCTTACCATTTGCAACAACATGGATTGACCTGAGAGATATTATACTAAGTGAGGTACTTAAGACAGAATAAGACAAATACCATACGATCTCACTTATATGTGGAATATAAAACAAATAAACAAACAAAACTTAAAGATACAGAGAACAGATTGTTGGTTTGGGGTGGGCAAAATGAGTGAAAGAGGTGAAAAGATACAAATTTCCAGTTATAAAATAAATAAGTCATGGGGATGTAATACACTGCATGGCAACTATATTTAATAATACTGTTTGCATATTTGAAAGTTGCTAAGAGATCTTAAATGTTATCATCACAAGAAAAAAAAATTTTCTAACTATATGTGGTGCAGATGTTAACTAGACTTATTGTGGTGATCATTTCACAATGTGTATATATGTGTGTGTGTGTGTGTGTGTGTGTGTGTATATATATCGAATCATTATGTTATATGTTAATATAACTAAAGGTAATATAATGTTATGTCAATTATGTCTCAATAAAAAATGCTTATTATCTTCATTCAGTGCCTTAATTCTACATGACAAGATGATAAAGGCAGAAAATGCTCATGTTTTCTGCTTTAGGTATGAGTAAGTAGAATGCATCCAGATTAATAAAATTCAAGAGTGTCACAATATAAACAAAAAGTTGTTTATCACTTTGCACATCTAGTAATTAGCCATCACAACAAATATCTCAATGAAGGAAAATCAAATGACATACTTATGTGTCAAAAGGATTTGAATATTCATAGCTGAAATCCACAAATGTAGAGACAGATAACTCCTGGAAAACCCCAAACAAAGGTAAAAAAGTAAGAAAGACTCGTGAGTGACCAACAATAATCAACAAATTATTTTGGTGCAGATAACTCCTCATATTTTTTTGCTTTTCTGAACTCTTTATTCCCTTCTAAACTCCTTGTTCTCCTCTTCCTCCAAGTTCTCCTTCTTTTTTGCTTCCAGAGTGTTGTCACCTACACAAAATGCTCAGTGGGTCTAGAAATATGTTTTCTTATTAGTTTACCTAAATCCAAACTATTTTTCTATTGGTGAGAGCACTGGTTCTTAACCTGTAGCTTTTCTTTATCTTGTAGCATATCAATGGTGCTAAAGCATAGCCATCCAATGCCGTTTTCTTTATAGTTACTATTTCCTTGTATTTCTCAACATGCCTGATAAATCACACCTGCTAGTGAATTCCCTTCCACAGATATGCCATCCTAATTCATAGCCAGAATTCTATGCTCTTCCCATCACCAGTACTGGAGTCCTCATTGCCAGCTAGGCAGTGAGTGATCTAGCTCCAAAACCCCACCTTACTGCCTGTGTTCTAGTCCCACTCCTGGTACTGTCTCAAGTTGGCTTCTCTGTGTACAAAAATCAACAAATCAACATATCTGTCAGGAAGAGGCCAATTGGACATAAAAAAAATGCCAAACTGTGGCACAGAATGACAAAGCCTGAGCCAATCCTCCAGGGAGCTAGAGCATAGTACACAATGTTCATCATTGTGGAGCCACACTGGATCCTTATATCTCTGCCACCATCAGTCACTGCATGTGGCTTCTGAAAAGGGAATTCTCTTGAGAGAGAGAGAGAGAGAGAGAGAGAGAGAGAGAGAGAGGTGTCTATAGCTGAGCAAACCCAGAAGATGCTGACAGTTGGTGCCTCAAGTCCTTCCTTGAAGGCAGTTAGTTTCTAGCACAGAGATCCATGAGGACAAAATGCAGAATAGGTCAGGTCTGAAAAGGATCCCAGTCCTACAAAATTACCCCAGATGTCACTTGAAAGACTATAAGTTTCACTCAGGCCTGATCTTAATTTGTAGCCCAGAGTGTGGGCCAAAATTTCCCCACTTACTTTGGAAAATACTTCAAAATCTCACTGACTTAAATACTTGGTGCACTATAAGGTCACTAAAATGGCTTTTTAAAATGTACTTTTGAAAGAGATTTCTAGTTTGGTTTTCAAAAAGATTACATATGAAAAAAAGTTTTGGAGGGAAATGGTGTAACGCTAAAAGTGATTTAATATTATCAGGGGAAAAGGATTATTGAAAAAAATTCATAGCAATATGTTCAAACTTAGGCCCTGCTTTAGATATTAATCTTTGAGTTTACGAGGTATTGCCAGATACTAGGGATCTAGAGATCGTTTTCCAAAAAATCTTTAGCCTTTTTCCTATCTCCCTAAATGCAAACCAGGATCTCATAAATCTGAACTTTAAATTCCATTATGGGCACTGAAAAGCTTTAATTATTAAATCTAGGAGACATTTAAAAATTCCTAATTTGGGGACATTAATCCCTTTCTCTCATGAGAGTTTTCTAAGTTTTGTCTTACCATGAAACTGAGCTCCATGTTACCACTAAGCTTTCCTTTCTTGAAACAGCTGTCATTAACTAGCAGAGCAGCTTAAAACAGAAAAAAGTCCACTAGGCAGAGCATGGATTTACTTAAGGACACCAGAACTTGGCTGTGAATTAATTTGAAGTCAATTTCCTATGCAGTAAGCTTCACAAGATCACAATGTGCTCTTCTGATATCTGGCCGATAAAGGTATTTTCGATAATGTTTTAACAACAGGAATGCTAAACCATTATTTTTGATTACCTTGTCAACTGTCAAACCAAATTCCTTAGTTTTTCTGGTGGCCAATAAGAATTTCATTAACCAATGTTGCCACAATAAATTTAATTTTAAAAAAGGATTGTTTTAAAGATATTTCTTGAAATAAAAATAAAAACATAGTTTAGTATTATAAATTTAGAATTTGTGTCATTGATTAATAATCCAAATACTATGATTTGTTCCTATCAATGATGTAAAAATGGAATATCAACTTTATTGTAGAAGTTCACATTTCATTCAAGATACGTATGGAGGGTCTAAGGCCATGCTACCCTAAACACTCCCAATCCTGTCTGATATCAGAAGCTAAGCAGGGTCGGCCCTGGTTAGTACTTGAATGTGAGATCACCTAGCAAGACCAGGTGATGTAGGCGTGGAAAAAAAAAAGATAAGTATGGAGGGTGTCTTAGGGTCTATGACTCACAATGAAAAGAAATGTTCCTCTACAGCACTAATAGTATTCTTGGAACACTTCCCTTTGTTCAATTAACTTGATTAGGTACTCTTCAGATGCAAGGTTTCCTCTTATTAAATTCACACCACCCAGAACTTTCTTCAAACAAAGCAAGGTTAAAATGATATCCTTGGTCTATCAGACGATATCTAAATTCTTTTCACTTTTTCTTATTGCTTCTTCTCTCTCTTTTTCGCCTCCTCAACTAGAGTGCAAGTTCCTTTGGAGAAAAAAAAAAAATTCAAACCTTGCTGCTTTCTACTGCCTTGTGTGCTGGGCATTAGTCCAGTGGGTAAAACAGTTCCCAGGGCCTGGAGGAGTGGGACAATTAAATGTAATTTTGTAATTTGGTGGGGTTGAAGCTATATTACATATCAGCCTGACAGGCCTATTTAATTAGTTCCAGTGAAAAGGGAGGAGAAAGATGCAGTGTCAATAAAATAGAACTTGGTCAGCAAATGTGATTCATGTCAGTAATTCCCCCTCCTCCTCCTTCCAGTTCACCATTCAACCATCTTTTCCACACTGATAGTCACAATCTGGCAGTTGTCTCTTCCCATCTCTGCCCTACAGCCCAAAGACTCAAACTGATAAAACTGTTGGTAGGGAGAAGATAAAGGAGAGACTTTTTCAGCATCACTAGCTCTAAGTCTCTCACCTCTGCAGGAGTTGCCTTAATAGTAGGGGATAAAACAATAGACATCTGAAGCTGCTGGAGCTTCATAGTTCTCTATGACCCTAGTCCTAAAAATAAGTGTTTGACAAAAATGTAGACTCTCAGGACCCACTCCCTTTCTACTGAACCAGAATCTGTGATTTAACAAGATCCTCAGGTCATTCCCATACACAGTAAAGTTTGAAAAGCACTAGAACATCCTTTATTATGTGCACCAGAAAACTGAACCTGAGGGAAGGTAGGTTATCTAAACAAAATGTGTCAGTGAAGATTTGCTGATCGATTAATTCACTGACCCTGGAAAAATAACAACATCAACATGTATAATAGTAAGAGCAGGGTTTCTGCTACTAGCAAAAGATTTACCAATAACTAAATGAGAAACCCAATTACCTATAATACATGGGAGTTTAAATGTGGTTCATTAATATTTTACAGTATTATCATAAGACTTACTCAGTAAATACATTAAATGAAATAAAAATATTATTTCTGTTTGTGTGTTTGTTGCTTTGTTTTGGTTTTGGTTGGGCTAGGTCATACACAATAAAAGACGAACAAAAGTCTTAGTCATTAGCCAAGATTCCTAAGTTTTTATTCTCTTTATCCTTGAAGTTTCTACCTAGTCTGTTATTTCACCTCCAGTTATGTACAGATGCCCAGATATGTTTATACTTGTTAATAAAAGGTAATACACACTCTATATGGGAATACAGGAGAGTATTTCAAAGACCAAAAATTACCCACAATTCCAACCCTAGAAAAATACAGTTAACATGTTCATGTATTTTCTTCCAATTTTTTATGTAGTTAAAATGATACTATTTCTATTGTTTAGTATACTGATTTCTTTTAAATTATGACAAAGCATATTATGATAATATTAGCTGGAATATAATCACAACTATAAAATCATACTCTACAATGTCATTTTTATAATCATAACATTAATAATTGCATAATATTTTACTGAGTACTATAATTTATTTAACCATTCCTTCATTGGTGGATACTTAATCTACTGGCAATTTTTATTTTTCAAATGAAGAGGTGAAAAATCATCATTGTGAACAAAACTTTGTTCATACTTTGGCATAGAAGCATTATAAAACCCTTGATACAAACTGCCAAACTGAGTACCAGTCTTTACTATAAGACTGACCAGCTCATCAGAAACTCACAGACCCTTAAGGCATTTACTAATTTGATTAAGGACAATCAAATTTCATTGTGAAAATAGGAAATTAAATTTTTATATTGTATTTATTCTTCTGTAAATAATTTATTTTTCCAATGCCCATTTAGCTACTGAAGTCCCTGGCATTCTCCTCATTGATTTGTATGTGATATTTATAGTTACATATATTTGAATCTATATTGTGAATGTTTTTTAATGTACAGAGGTTTTTTGAAGAAAATTTTTATATAGCCAAATCTATCTTTTGCTTACTAAATTCTTTGTTTGCTTCTAGGCTTAGAAAATATTCTCCTACTGAGAGATATACTATTTATTTCTATTTTTGTTTAGTTATTTTCTGTCTTGGCTTTTAGATTCAACAGTTTATTCCATTTGGAATTGATTGTGGTATACAATATGAGATGAGAATATAAAGGAATTTTTCCAAATTATAAGCCAATCATTTCAGCACAGTTTATTGAATGTTTTTATCTTCTACTCAATTGTTATATTACACACACATAATTCTATTATCTGTTTCTGGGCTACCTATTCTTCAGTGGGCAACAATGTTTTTACTGTTGTAGTGCTATGGTATGTTCACATATGTGATTGGCAACTCTTTTCTTGCTGTTTTCCTATATATTTTGTACATATTTTCAAGGTTTTGGCTGTTAATTTCTAATGTTCTATTATAAAAATTTGATAGCTATTGCACTGATTTTTTGGTATTTACTGAAATTCTTTTTTGCTTTGTACAGGGTCAATTTTTGTAAATGTTTAATGTGGTCTTAATAAGAATGTGTCTTCTCTGATTGGAAGGCACAGGGTTCTGTACGTATCCCTTAAATTAAGCTTTTTATTTCATTGTTAATATCATCCATATCCTTACTAATTTTATGTCTGCTTGATCAATGTATTTTTGAAAGCTGTGTTAAATCACCTGCTATGATTGTGGGTTTGTCCAATTTGCTTATTATTTTCTTGGTTTTGCTTTACATATTTCATGGCTATGTGGTTAAGTACATAGAAGTTTACGATTTATGTCCTTGATGGATTTTACTTTCTATTATTATGCCACAATTCTTGAAACCTATTAATACTTTGGTTCAAATTCTACTTGTAACACTGATATTGTTAATTAAAGTAGTAATAGTGCATCTTTTTCCATCCTTTGATTTTCAACTTTTCTGTGTGCTTTTGTTTATATTGTCTATTGAAAGCAGTAGATTGCTGGATTTAAGAATTTAATAAGATAATTATATTTCCTTATAATTTATGAGTTTCATCCATTGGTATTTTTCTTAATTATTGATATATTTGGATTTATTTATACACTTTTTGGGGTTTTCTTTATATCACTCTTTTTCTTTACTTTTTTTTTCTGTTGCCTTTTTTTGAACTGATATTTTTCACATTTCCCCCTCTTCTTCTCTGCTGATTTGGAAGCTGTAGATTGTATTTCTACCTTTTTGGTGGTTATTCTCAACTGTTTATGTGTGTAAAGATTTCTAACAAAGTCTGATTTTTTCCAGTACTTCTATCTGCCTCTCACATATAAAAACCTTACTGAAATTTACCTATTCTACAACTATGACTACAAGCTTGTTAATGTTATCTAGAATTTTATTTTTCCTTAATAAATGCAAGATTATTAATTATGTTTAAATAGTCAATTATATCCAATAGTTCCTTTCATCATATTCTGAGCTTACAATTGTTTCCTGGATTCCATGCCTCCACTCTCTATTCAGTGTTATTAATACTTTTATAATCTAGAAAATATCTGTAGGGGATAAACTCTTTCTGGGTATGTCTGACTACCTTCTTTTAGTTTTACCCCACTTTTGTGTAATAGTTTCACCACCCACACCATATTAATTTAGCAGGTGTGCTCCTTCAACATTTTAAAGCTGTTAATCCTATTGTTTTCTAGTTTCCATGATTGCTGAGGAAAAGTTTGTGGTCCATTTCAAAATATTCTCTTTCAGTATATTTTGCCTTTTCTTTAACAATTTTATTTTTGTTTAATGATCTTCAGTTTCACAATGATACATCTTGCTTTGAATTTATTTATTCTGCTTGATAGTCATAGTGTACATTTTTATGAGAATTCATATATCTTTTTTCAGTTCAGCTATTATTTCTTCAAATATCATATTTCCTCCATTCCTTTCTTCTGGGACTTCTATTACACATGTGTTAGAGCTGCTATACCTACTCTGCATGTCTCAATTATTCTTTAATATATCTTATCTCTTTATCACTCTGAGTAAACTCTTCAGTACCATTTTCATTTACTAATTCTCTCTTTGACTAGATCTAATCTGTAGTATATTCTATTTTAGAGTTCTTAATTTCAACGAATATTTTTCTTTTCATAATTTTTAAATGTTTATTTTTTCATGCCCATTTAATTTATTTTTACTTTTTACATTGTATTTCCTTCTTATTCTGAATTCTTCATTTAGCTTTTTTAGCATTATACATTTATTTATTTTAAAATTTTTGTCCAACTGTTCCACAATATTATATTAATCTGAAGTCAATCAATGTCTAATTGTTAATTTTGTTAGATGGACTTGTGAGATGAAATTTCTTCATGCATTGTAGAAGTTTGGTCCTACATCTGAAATTAAATCTTTTCATGTATGGTAGAATTTTGCTTATAGGCTCAATTTGAATGCAAAGTTTTGGTTTTTTGTTTTCGTAATTTTTTTTCATCATTCTTTCCTTTGAGTTATTTATTTGCTTTTGTATTACATTTTATTTTGAATTTCTATATGTTTGAAATGAGTGAGATGGGGAAATAAGTCTTCATTGGTTAATTCTTTCATATGTCTTCTCTTTATTTATCTATGATAATTTTGGAGTAAATTCCTCTCAATGTCTCTGAGATTATTTTTAGATACATTAAAACTTTAAATTAATTTGGGAAAAGTTGATATCCTATTTACACTTCACAACCAGAAACATGGACTATGTGGGCTTCTATCTAGTCAAGTCATTTTTTCTAGCTCTTAATAAACTTCCACGTTCCAATGTATTCTAAAGTAGTTAAACCCATAATATGCAAAACAGGGTTCTTGAGCAATATTACTAACTTAAAATTCCTAGAATGAAGCCAGGATGCAAGAACTTTCAGACTTGATGTGATACTTTGCCTCAGTCCCTCCAAGGTTTCTTCTATCAATTAATGCCACTCTTGATTTGTTTCTTGCCATCAAAGGATGCCATGAGCAGTATTTCAGGCTCTGTAAGGACATCTTCTTGGACTAGTTTCCTACAGTTGTCTGTTTCCTTTTTAAAGGACAATGTCAAGGCCCAAGGCCAGAAACATATGGCCATCAGCCAAGAACAGAATTGGCCTATAGGGTAGAGCAGCAGTAGTTGTTGATGGGAGGCCTGTGTGGGTGTGTGTATTTGTGCATGCTAAGGACACCTGCTTATAAATATTTGGAGAAATAAAGTTTTTCTCATAACCGTCAAGCTCTGCTTCCCCTACTTTGCTTTTTTTTTCATCATAAAGTATTTTTTTCTGAATGCTAATTATCTGGTAGGGGGTGTAGGAATTATAGCATTCTAATAAATAAATGTCATTATGTTCATACTTAATTCATTTAAAGTTGATTATTTATCCAGCAATGGGAGCTTCAAATGTTTTTGGCTACCAGCATATTATAAGCTTGAACCTAATTAACTCTTTTCATTTTAATTTGCTTATGCCATGTCTGCTCTCTTCAAAAGAAATGTCACTTGGCCTACCAGTCACCAAGGAAAAATAGATTTAAGACAGAAAAAATTCATTCTGAGATTTTCCAAAAAAAAAGTTTAAGAAATGAAATAACTTCTGAACTATTTCTTAAAATGACAAATTATGTATACCCATATGTGATATATATGCATACTTATATGATTTTTTTCCAAAATAAAGATCCTTAAGTTTAAACTGAATCAGAGTGTCAAGATCTACAAAATTTCTGGTGACAACAATAACAAAAACAAAATCAAACCAAAACAAAATCTCATGAGACAGGAAGAACAAAGCCAAATTATCTTAAAATGAAATATGTGCTATGTGGGTCATCTCTTTTGGAGTCACAAAATCAATTTGCCACAGAATACAATAGTTTCAATCATGCATTTTTTAATTAAACTAGTTTAATACAGTACCCAATTACTCTAATTAAAGAACTAAACAGTATTTATAGACACTTCTTAAGAACTTTAAAGATAGATACCAACAATTACACTTAAAATTACACATTAAAAGAAAAACCCTAAAATCCAATAGATTAAAGTGAGTTATTATTCTAGGAAGTAACTTCTGAAATGTTAGTAATTCCTCACTGAAGTGTGCAACACTTCAAGGGTCATGAAAAAGACAAACCAAAAGAGATTCAGAATATTCTCTGGCTGAGTTATATATCCTGTAATTTGCCACCAATCATTGAAACTAATAATAAAATAAAATGCTAAAAAATAATAAAACATGGGTCCTCAAAAATTACAGTAATAATCCAAGTCTTTGAATCTGTTTATACTGAATGCTTATAATGAATGCTGTCCTAATGAAAACCATTGAAGCAGGAGGCAATAAACATGCTATTACATTGGAAAATTTTGAGATTAGGTCTTTAATAATCCATCACAGAAAGTTCTTAGTTCAGAAACAAGCTTTCAGAAGAATAAAAAGAATCCACCTTAAACTGTCTTAAGTATACCTTTCATTCTCAAAGACCCGAAACTATGTGAGTCTATTGTTCTTTCTCTAGGTTCTGCAATATTCCATCAACATTCCTTCTGAGGATTTAAATGGATTTAATTTTTACTGGAATGAAATTTAATAAAACAGTTCCTCATTGCAAAATGTCTGTGATTGGAATAGTTACTATAACACAACTTTCAACTTCTCATCCAACTTTTCATTAATAGAGGATTTGATAGTAGCACCTTTTCTAAGTCATCCCTTAAATCCTTCAGTATCAACTCTCTTCATTTCAGCTGCTGTCATTCTAACATCTTACCCAGCCCTTTCTTATTTCTAGTAATAGCATCTCAGTTAATCATAACCATGATACAACGGAGGAGTAACAAGTGGGTTTTACAGGTTCAGGAAAGCATACCAAGTTGTGGATTTCTCGAGAGGATAATCTGAGTTATTGACTTTCAGCATTGAGATAGGTGTTAACATTTAGTCCAAGCTCTCACCTTCTGTGTAATATCCCCAAAAGACTGTATACAGCATCTAGCTAAACCAGTTTAATTCTAAAGAATTCATCATCTTTCATGACAGACCATTTTGTTTTGAATATTCCTAAGGTGACTACTTAAAGGGACTCCTGGATTTAAAAAAAGATTGTCTTCTCAAGATAAAAGCACTTAACATTTTTGAACATCACTATGACATATACTATCCTCATGTTGGCTTCTCATTTCCAAGTTAAGCATTGGCACGTTCTTCAGTTTTATTCCCTCACCTTTTCTTACCTGAATGTACTTCGATTTGCCTGTATCCTTCTTAAAATGTGACTTTTGGAACAAAATAAGTTGCAGACATGATCTGATTGATGACAACCGAGATGAGGCTGCTACCTCTCTATTGTAAATCCTGTTCTTGTGGTTTTTCTCCATAAAATGGAATTTGCTTTTGGGGGAGTAATATCAAATTGTTATTTCATTTTAAACATATGGTGAATTAAACTCCCTGGGCCTTTTAATCTGATGTGCTGTCAAGCTGGTTTCTTTAGTACAATATTTATCTTTTTGGATATATATTAAGAAATTTACATTGTTTTCTTTTGCACTAAAATTAACTATCAAAAATAGAATTAAAAAATACTTAAATACCAGCAATTCTACCAGTCTAAGCATGTCAAGTATTTAAATTTTTTCCTTGACTTTCCTATATGCTTAGCAGTAATCATATCATAGATAACATTTTACATTATTTCATTTCACATTATGTCATAAGTATGTTTCCATATTTCTACATGGATTCCAACATTTTCATTCTTCTAAAATTTGAAAAATTTTCTATCAAGTTGATATATTACAGTTTCATTAAGCATTTCCAGTTTTTATTATTATAAATAACCCTATTTAAGTTCCTTGGAATAAAGTCCCAGGATTATAAGGTTAAAAGAATACCTTTATGAATTCACAGTACCATTGCCTAACAGCTTCCAAAATGGAAGGAGATGCTAGGTTTTTCCTAACTCTCCGAGAATGACCATTTAAAGATATCTTTGTTTCTCTCAGATTATAGGGTAGATATTATGGATATTGATTGGGCTTAGCTTCTTAATGTTAGAAAAAGAAAAGCAGTTATCCTCCTTTTCTACTTTATGCCAAATTCCCTAGCAAATGCTATGAAAGTATCTGTTATAACCTGGTTTCAGCTTACCTTTCCCAGATCATTTCTTCCTACCCTCCTCACTTCCTCCAAGCAGAGTTAATACCTTCTACATGTGTATTCCAATAGCCTTTTGTACTCATGCATAAGAGAGCATGAGTAAGCATAAGTAAGATATAGTTTATCACACTGTTTCATAATTACCATCTACATGTTTGTCTCTCATCTAGACTGTGAAGTTTTCAGGAAAGTATGAGGTCTTTATTTTTCTATCACCAGCACTTACCAGTGTACCTAACACAAAGAATGTTTTATGAAGGAATAGAGAAACATACCCATTCCATCTTGTCTACAATGGTGTTACCATTATAATGGTATCTCACTATTTTTAAAGATGTGTTTCATTCATTATTCTTTCTTTTCTTTTTTTAAATTAATTTATTTTAATTAGTTTCAAGTATACAGTACATTCGTTAGACATTTATATAGTTTATAAAATGATCCCCCTAATTGCTCCTTCTCTCCTCTAGTTTTCCACCTAACCAATATATTAATGCTAACTGCATTCCCTATGCTGTGCTCCCCATCCTCATGACTATCTATCAAATACTAATTTGTACTTCTTTAACCCTTCATCCCATTCTTCCAGCTCCCAACACCCCTTCTCCTCTGTCTGTCACCAAATTGTCTGCTATATCTGCGAGTCTGTTTTTGATTAGTTTGTTCTTTTTGTTCCTTAGATACAGCATATAAGTGAAACCATGTGGTATTTATCTTTCTCTGTCTGACTTATTTCACTCAGCATTATAACCTCTAGGTCTATCCATGCCGTTGCAAATGGTAGGATTTCATTTTTTTTAATGACTGAGTAATATTCAATTGTATATATGAACCACAACTTCTTTATCCAATCTTCTGTTGATGGGCATTTAGGTTGCTTCCATATCTTGGCTATTGTAAATTGTGCTGCCATGAATATTGAGGTACATAGATCTTTCCATTCCTTATTCCCTATGTTAAGTATTTTTCCATGCTTATTCAGTCACTGAATCAATCATCTGTAGTGTGATTGTCCTTTGCCCATTTATAGGTTGGGATAGGACTTTATTTCCCTCATCAATCTGAATGTTCATTTTTATTTAGCAAATGCTTATATCACATTTATTATTTGCCAGGTATTACTCTGTGTGTTTTACAAATATTAACTCATTTGGTTCTTCCAAAAACCCTGGTGCCCTCAGAGGTACAGAGAAATTAGGCAGCTTGTCTAGAGTCATACATCCAGTAAGTAGTAAAGCCAGGATATGAAGCTAGGGACTTCAGAATCCATGTTCTTAATCTTTATTTTATGCTAAACTTATTTATATTTTAAAATTAACTTTTTGTAATATTTGCTATAATTGATCGACTAGTTTGTGGTTGTGCTTTCTATTTTAGCTATTTTGTTTTTAGTTATATTACTACTGAAAATAATTTCAGTATCCAAGACAATCCAGACCAAAGCAAAATTATGACCCTTAAAGCCCTTCTCCTTCAAATAGGTTGATTGTTTTTAATGATGATTTTCCAACTCTGGTATCTAGCATCCTAAAGTAGGCCCCAGGCATCCTCATACCCACTGGCTCCTTCTCTCCCCTGCCCCACGTGCAATCCTTATTGTGGAAATTTTACCTTTGTTTTTGGAGTGTAATTTACTTTCCTTCATTTTGCTAGAACTGAGATTTACTCATCTACAGCCATGGTCCAGAACCTTTTTGGCACCAGGGACCAGTGCTCCTATGAGAATCTAATGCCTGATGATCAGAGGTGGAGCAGAGGCAGCGATGCTAGTGCTGGGAACCAGCTTCAAATACAGATGAAGCTTCTCTCATTGCCCGCTGCTCACCTTCTGTTGTGCAGCCTGGTTTCTAACAGGCCACGGACTGGTACCAGTCCACAGCCTAGGGGTTGAGGACCCCTGATCTATAAAACTGACTTTCTCTATAGCTTTTTTTTTTTAAAGAATGAGATGTATTTCATTTCATTTTATTTTATTTAAATTTATTCATTTAAATTAGTTTCAAGTATACAGCACATTGGTTAGACATCTATATAGTTCATAAAACAATCCCCCAATTGCTCCCCTGGCTTTGCACCTAGCCATCATATTAATACTAACTGCATTCCCTCTGCTGTGCTCCCCATCCCCGTGATCCATAGCTTTTGCCAAACTCTACTGTTGGGAATTGTGCTGCTCCTCTGACTGGACGTCCTGCTCACCACGATCAGGCCACCTGGACACTACCAGGCAGACTGTACTTTCTGCTGAGAAACTCCTACTGCCTTGCTCCTACTGCCAAACGGCATGCTTAGCAACAATAAAAGGTTTCCTTTGAGCCTGAGCCCACCTCGTCTTTTGGATGTTATGATCTTAAACTGCTGCTTACAGCCACAGAGACCATGGCATTCCTTAGAGTGTTAATGCAGACCCCCACGCTCCAAAGCACAGCACAGGTAGATACAAGTCTATGCCCCACTTAGCATCCTCTGCCACATTTTGGCTCAGTTAGTTCCCATTGGCCACAGCCCCTCTGTAGGGATTCCAGCCTGCATGTTTGCTCAAAGGTTAAAAAGTTGTCCAACATTGAAAGACATTGGGACTGGAAGGCAAGTGTCATGCTCTTCCTTTAAAGTTTAATCTCATTAATTTTGATGTATTAATCTACCTTTCAGCATTCTTCTGAATATGAATTTTATCAATATATGCACATATATTTATCATTTACAACTTGATTAAAAAAAAGTCTCATACTTTCATCAAAACTGCTATCAAATACGAAACTGCTCACATATCCTCAAGGTCTCCTGTCTCATTGGAGCCCCTAAGGATCCACGCAGCTGTGCTGAGACCACGGGCACATGTCACTCTCTTGTCCGTCATGCTGCTATAAGAGGCTTTGGGAAATGCTATCCAGAAATCCAGGGAGATTGTTCATACAGATCTGCCTGATAAAATGATGTGTTTGTGTAAAGAAAGAAAAAAATGCTTCTAAGAATTTCACGATTTGTGTTTTATTTTTTATCTTAATCATATTTCCCTTCCATATTCAGAAGTTTTGTTGATGTGGGATATCCCTGAATGGCTATTGATCTTCATGCCATCCTAATAGTCCCTGCAGTTTTCAGGTGACCTACTACTAAGTTCCCTAGTTATATAGTTTCCCAAGGTTCCTCCATGTCTGGTAAATTTTTGAGGAAAACCACAAATATTTCAGAAGGTAGAATTGACTGTTACTTTATTTGGCTCATCAGATATTTCTTGATCACTAGATTTGCATAAAAATAGTTTTTCAGTAAATATAAGTAGGCAGATTATTTCTTTAAAGTCATTAAGGTCATAGGAATTATTTTTAGAAGAATACAATGGAGACTTTTTTATAAAAAATAATTTTGTCGCTTTCATAATTAAGCTATTTCAGCTGTTTATATAGATATATCTCTTTCCACTTTACCCCAGGTGACTTCTGTCTTCATATGAAAGACCCAGTCTAGTTCTAGTTGATCATTTCATCAACCTGTTTAAAATCAATTTCCAATGAAACTGGAAGCACAAAGTTCCAGATACAATTAAGTTACAGTTCAGTGGTCTAATCACTTACAACAGGGGACCCCAACCCCTGGTCCTTGGACTGGTACTGGTTGGGGCGAGTTAGAAACCAGCTGCACAGCAGGAAGTGAGTGGCAGGCAAGGGAGAGAAGCTTCATCTGTATTTGCAGCCACTTCCCAGCGCTAGCATCACCACCTCACTCCCCCTCAGATCACTGGGCATTAGATTCTCACAGAAGCATGGGTTTCTGGTGACAAAAACGTTTGGGACTGCTGACTTACAGAATTCAACTTCTGCCTTAGACATTATCTTGTATTAAAAAATAATTTTTCAGTGGCTCAGACATAAGAAAGTAGTTTCACAGCCATGATCTTAAAATTTGCAATGAAAGTCCTGAAGTGATTGTAGTCATAAATTCCATCTCGTCCAATGTTAATATAACAGGGCAAGTATAATAGAAATGAAAACTTTTTACCTCCCCTATGAAATTTTTAACATTTTCCCACTGTTATAGATTTTCTTAGCTTAACACACACACTACTTTAAATTAGTACTTTCTTTTAGTAAGCTCTCATCTTTTTCTCTAGTGTTCCAGAGCTAGAATCCTTAGTTTAACCCCTTGCCACCCAGAAAACAGGATCTAATACAGATTTCTATTTTTAGGCTTATGAGTTTCTAGGGCAATGTTTATCCTATTCATCCTGACTTTTGGTAACCTCTCGTTTCAGAGAACAAGACTGAAATGAATGAACATCTTGTAATTAGGAAATTCAGTAACTACCAAATTACTAGAAAGCATAAAAATGAGAAAGGTAGTGCTGGTTTTAGTTCCTTAAATGCAGTGTTGTTTTTCTCATTGATTCATTGGAACTACCAAGTGAACAACTGTTTCCTGGTTTTAAAAGTATTCTTTTATTTTAACTTGTCATCAAGAGTAACAGGTTTAAAACCTACTCCTCGGTTTGTGTGTTTTTGTGTACTGCGTGGGATCTTGGCCATTTCCCCCCAAAATCCAATCATAAAAGTAAACTGGCAACATATATGACTACCACCATAGTCACACACTTTTGAGTTCAGTTTACAAATGAGCAATTAGCACCTTTCCATACTTAGCTAAAGGGCAGTTTGTGATGTTAATCATCTATATTTTATCATAATTAATTTTATCTTAATTTAAGCATAAAGCAAAGCAATAAATTAAGAACATGTAGTCAAAAAGATATTTGTGGACACTTTAGGAAACATTAATGGTTTCATTTATATGTATTACAGAGTGATGAGTGCAATGGAAAATGTTAAATCCTCACATTGCAGTGATGAGTAAATTTTGCCTTGTGGCAATATAAATAACTGAATAAAATAAATTTGCCCTTTGCTGTGTGCTAACATAATTAACACGTGGTCATATACCATAATTAGCAACACTCACACTCTCAGGAATCTTGGAGTGTAGAAAGCAAGTGGATAAAAAAATATTATCTAATGCACCAAGAATTCCAATGTGCATGTGATAAAATGGTTCATTTTAGTATAGCAGGCATGGAATGAGATCTTTAGAATTTCTCAGTAGCAGGTGCTCGATATATAAATATATATCCAGAACTATACATTGGGCCTCTCTCTATTTGTTTCTCATTTTCTGTTACTCTTCTTTTTTAAGCCATTGACCTTATTGCTTATTCAAGAACAAGTTATCTGAAGTGACTATGTACTTATGATTAGAATAACCAATGTACATTATTTTATGCTACTATAAAATCCATTTCGAATGCCTTTTAAGATAGATGAATTGTTTATTCTGAAATAGATGGCATTTCAGCTGGAAGAGCTCCATCTATTTGATTATTTTGGATATAGAATTCATTGCCTCATACACAATTTAATGATTAAAAGCTCTATGAAAAATACATTTTGTGCAGTATACTTTGAAAGAATTACTTATTGACTACTGAGGGTCATCATCTGCTATTAAACAGGATATTTTGCAAAGTTTGAGAAATGACATATATCAGATAATCAAATAGCAATTTTCTCATTTGTTTCATTTTGAAGAATTAAAACATCATTTTATAATCTGTACTGCTATACTATATGTTTAGTGATTGATAAGACTCACTCCAATGATTTAACACTATACAGAAATGTCCAAATAAATTTAGGTTTACAAGCTGAACTTAGGCTGTTTAGTGCCACAAGGGCAGCATCAGTTTCTAATTGCTTACTATATGTGCAACATCTAGGATAGTCTGGCACATAACAAGATATCAAGAAAGGTGTTTGAGAACTGCAGGCCGAACAGTGTCTGAACAACAAACAAGAGAAATAGACCAACAGAGAAGGCTGGGAAGCTGCAGTAGCTCTCTGGCCTGAGGAGCCAGTAAGCGCCATTGTTCACACCCCCTCCACTTCCATTGGGGGGGGCTGGAGCTCTATTTAGGTGCTTTGGCCTTCCTGCATGATCACCTTACGGCTTTCCAGCTGCATTACCTGGAGCTTTCTGCTTCCAGAATAAAAAGGAGCACGCAGGAACCATAGGGCATCACCATACCCACCTGGCACCCTGTCGAGAGCTGTTCTAGACCAGCAGCCAGTGCTCCCGGCGCCATGGGTGCCTGTCGGGTTTCAAGGGGCTTCCCAAAACTACTCAGCACATAAAAACTACACAGAGATCTCTTCTGCACAAGACCAAATTTGGTACAACAAATAAGAGAGAGACTATATAGAGAAGACTGGAGAAACATGGGAGTTCTCTGGGGACTGTGGGAATCCCTGGGGTCAGAGGGGCTGGTGAGCACCTCTGGAGTAGAGGGTAGGCAGCAGCTCTATATAGATCCTCTGGCCTACTTGCAAGGCTGCTGCAATGCATTTCTAGACACACCACCTGAGCCCATTTGGGCCCAAACAAAAGAAGCAAGAGGGAACGACAGGGCATTACTATATACATACACCTGGCCTCCCCACCTGGAACACTGGATGCCTTGAGGCACCCCTCGGCTCCTAACTGCCTTCCAAAACCACAGGCACACACAGCCTACACAGAGGTTGCTTCTATGTAAGGCCACTTTTTTAAGACTAGGAAAGATAGCTATTTTGTCTAATTCCCATAATCAAACATAGAAACTCCAATAAAATACAAAGACAGAAGAATACCTCTTGAATGGGGAAACCATAAAAATATCCAGAAAAAAAAATAACCCCTAGGAAATGGAGATAAGTAATTTGCCTGATAAAGGTTTCAAAGAAAGGGTCATAATGATGCTCATCAAACTTAAGAATGGAATAGAGGAACTTAGGGAGAACTTAAACAAAGAGTTAGAAAGTATAATAAAGAACCAAACAGACCCTGACGTAAACAATAACTGAAATGAAAACCCCATTAGAAGGATTCAACAGCAGGTTAATGGATCAGCCACCTGGAAGACAGACCTGTGGAAATCAACCAATCAGAAGAGCAGAAAGAAAAAAAAATCTTAAAAAAATGATAATAGCTTGAGGGATCTCTGAAATCACATCCAAGTGCTCAAGGATTCACATTATAGTGATTCCAGAAGGAGAAGAAAGAGAGAAAGAGACAGAAGCTTTATTTTAAAAAATATTGGCTGAAAACTTTTCTAATGTGAGAAAAGAAACAGACATCCAGATCCAGGAAGCACAAAGAGTTCCAAACAAGATGATCCCAAAGAGGACCATACCAAGCCACATTGTAGTTAAAACGGCAAAGTTAAAGAGACAAACTTGAAGGAAACAAGAGGAAAACAATGAGTTTTATACAAAAAAGAAAAAAAACCCATAAGTCTATCAGCTTATTTCTCAGCAGCAATTTTACAGGCTAGAAGGGAGGGAAGGACATCTTTATTTTTTAAATTAATTAATTTATTTTTAATTATTTAATGTCACCACATATTTGACCCCTTTTACTCCATCTACCTTCCCCCTCTCCCTATCCTCTGGTAACCACTAGTTTATTGCCCATGTCCATGAAGGACATTTTTAACATGCTGAAAGAAAGGATCATTTGACCTAGAATAATTTGTCCAGCAAGATTATCATTCACAATTGAAGGTGAGAGTTTCCTGAACAAGCAAAACCTGAAGGAGTTCATCACAATTAAACCAGCTTTACAAGAAATGTTAAAGGGTCTTTTTTAAGTAGAAAAGGAAAAACTATAATCAGAAATAAGAAAATATAAGAAAGAGGGAAATCGCACAGGTAAAGTCAAATATTTAACAAATACATTGAATCAGACATTTAAAAAGCTACTACCAAAGTAAAAAAAAAAAGTATCAAAGTCAAACTACAACAAGTTAAGAGATACACAACATAAAAAATAAAAACATTACATTAAGTGTGGGAGGGAGAGTAAAAATGTAGTCCTTACAGAATATATTCAAACTTAAACACCTGTCAGCTTAACATAGACTGCTGTAAATATAGAATGATATACATAAACCTCATTGTAACCACACATCAAAAACATACAAAATATATACAAAGAACAAAGAGAAAGAAATCCAAACAAAACACTAAAGAAAAATAGCAAACCACAAGGGAAGAGATCAAGAGAAGAAGAAAGGAACAGAGAACTGTAAAAACAACCAAAAAACAATTAATAACATGGCAGAAAGTACATACCAATCAATAATTACTTTAAGTGTAAATGGATTAAATGCTCTAATAAAACGACATAGGGTGGCTAAATGTATTAAAAAACATAACCCATCTATATGCTGCTCACAAGAAACTCACTTCAAATTGAAAGACACATACAGATAGAAAGTGAAGGGATGGAAAAGATATTCCATGCAAGTAGAAATGAAAAAAAAAAAAAAACCTGGATAGCAATAGCAAAATAGACTTTAAAACAAAAAATGTAAAAAAAAAGACAAAGAAGGACATTACATAATTATAAATGGGGTCAATCCAAGAAGAGGCTATAACGGTTGTAAATATTTACACAACCACCATAGGAGAACTTAAATATAAAAAGAAATTATTAATGGATATAAAGAAAAAAATCCACAGTAATACAACAATAGTAGGGGATTTTAATACCCCAATCAATAGATTGAATTAATTAATAAGAAAATAATAGCATTAAATGTCACATTAGACCAGATTGAATTGTAGACATTGATTTTATCCAAAAACTGAATACATATATTTTTCAAGTGTACATGGAACATTCCCCAGGATAGATCACATATTAGGCTATGAATCAAGTGAGGAGGAAGAGGAGGAGGAGGAGGAAGAGGAGGAGGAGGAGAAGGGTGGGGGTAAGGGGAGGGAGTGGGTGAGGAGGGGAGGAGGAGGAGGAAGAAGAAAGAAAAAGAAAAAAGAAAGGTATTGATTTGTTTACTAGGGGAATCAATGAACTGATCAATTGTATTTATGACTGAACCATCACTAGATATTCTTCTAGGACTAATAAGAATTCTCATTGCCATATAAAAGGCATGAACCAAGGGTTCCACTTCAGATTCCACCTTAAATTAAAGGCAAACCGTATGATTTGCTCTGTGCCTTTAACTGGTTTCCGAAAGTTTCTGTCTCCTACTAATACGGTAAATCAGATTGAGTTATAATAGAATCTTCAGTTCTGACAAAATTATTTGTTCTATAATGACATGTACAAACATAGCTTATAACTAACCTCAGATATTAAGAAGGTCACCACGGGCTCAACAATAATACTATTTTGTGATCATCAAAATTTATAAATCATTTTTAATGATTTATAGGAAAATGCTTTCATTTTAAATAATATGGGAAAATTTGATCACAACCATTTTCTAATGATTAGAAAAATACACTGGAAATAAAGATACCAAAATAACAAGTGATTGCCTCTGGTAGGTAGGATTATTTTTATTTTTTTTATTTCTGCTTTCCTGTATCTTCCAATTTTTTACAACAAACAGGCACTATATGTGTGATTTTAAAATTTTGTGTTTAAAATATTACCAAATTATTATTCATTTTTCACTTATTTCAGCTCCAGATGATTATTCAAATCACTTCTGCAGCTTAATTAAGACCTATGAATTAAGACCTCACAAATGGCCAGAATAAAAACATAATTTTAACTGCATGAGTGTGTGTCAATGCTGTTCTGAAAACAGAAAAGAAGGCCTGCAGTAGAACTTGTCACCACAAAAAGAAATAAACATACATTTAGAAATGTTAATCCATTTCTCCAAATTATTCCTTTTTAAAAGATAAGAATGTGAATATCTCACTTTGTTCTGTTTGAGGGGCTGGGAGAATGGAGTGAAGGGTTAAAGAAGTACAAATTATAAGAATTGCTTTTATTAATTTTTCTTTAGAAAAGAAACTGCCATTTGAGGTTGCTGAAAGTTTCACTTCCTAGAGTTGGAAATATTAAGTTTTGTAACAAATTCCCTTTGTTTTGAGAAATTCACTAGGATGGAACTTTTAGTTACATAAAAGAACCTACCATTGTTCCTGGAGAGAATTGTGAATTCACCATAAATCTGAATATAGTCTCTGCAAGACAATTCCTTGTTCTGTTGGGTAATGCAAATGGCTGTATTTTCAGGCAGACTGTGCCTTTGCAGAGAGTTAGAGAACTGTTTTCCCAAAGTATGGCTATATATTGAATATTAGTACCCTTCACATATCGAGATTGAATTACCCCAAATTTCATAAACATATTTTCAACTATTCTGACTGCATTATTTGAGCCTTGACTTTTAGCCCATGCCCTGTGTCTTCTGCTAAAGGAATGGGAATTCCCAGGGTCAGTCTAACTGGAGCAGGAATGGGTGGGTCTGGGCCTTGGAGCAGGAAGGAATCTGTTGGCATGAGGCTAAAGAAGTAGGGTCCTGAAGTGAAGGAACAGGGAGATTTCTCCTTGGCTGGAGTAGTGATCTGGCTTCTAGGCACACAGGAATCTGTAGGGGGCCGAGCTACAACCTTGACAATAGGTTCTAATGTCCAGGGTAAATCACTTCGGCATCAGAAATTTTTATTTCCCAAACATTCAGTAAAGCCTTACTAAGCAACATTGTTCTTAACCTCAAAGAGAATTAGAAGTATTAAGAGGAAAAACTGTCTACATTAGGGGCAAATCAATCCAGCATGCACAGGGTCAAGTCTTATCAAAAATGGGCACAGGTGACTTGGGGAGCTCTGGAGTTCAAAGTGGCCACCAGGATGGGTCAGAGAGATGTGGAAGCATTCTCTAGTGATTCCTAGGAATATTTGAGGAAAGGAATCCTAGGAAAGAGATTGCAGATTTAAATAGGGCAAGTAAGAGCCACTAATCATTATGGCTTTTGAATAGTCAAAATAAATGTGTCCTGCAGCTAGAGAAGAGAGGTGTGTTGCCTGTGCAAATACAATATAGTCTTTATATTTTAAAACATAGTGTTTGAGACTTTAAGTCAATCAGATGACCCACTTTGAGTTCTCAGTTTTACTTGTTAAAATGTGTTTGGCAAACGCTTCACTAAGGAAAAAAAAAAAGGTTTCTATATTATCCTTTTAGTTCACTTATTTAGTTCACTTATTACTTCCTGATACTTTTCTCTGTGGCTTCACTAAGAGATTGTCATTCCATTCTTATAAGTCTCTCCCTGATGAAAAGTTCTTTCTTATACATTCTTCTCCTCCAACCTAATGGTCTCTGATATTTATAAGGAGAGAATTATACCCTCTGCTTCAAAGAACACATCATATTACTTCAGATAATAAGATGGGGTAAGCCAACCTTATGTTCCTGATGGGCTGTAGTTCATAAATTATCAAAATCCTATTAAGTCTCAATGAGCACACTTCTGAGGAAAGTGGCCTGAATCACTTCCCTCCTGCATATGCATTATAGCTTCCACCATATGGTTTTAGGGAAAAGAGCCCTGGTCATCACCTCCAGGAGAGTTTAGCCCTGAGTTGGAGCTAATAGTGGCAGGTGACTAAGTACCTCTGAGCCAGACAAATTGTCCAGACTCCTTTATATCGTTTGACCAGACTGGCTTCTCATACTTCTTGAAGAGAAGAGGCAGGGCTCCTTCATTATTGTCTACTGACGCCTGGATTCAGGCCATTTTTTGCATTACCTGTTAGGAGGGGATCATTTCTCTATCTTATCCTCAAAACAGGTAGCCTGGGGAGTCCTAATATGCTATTACTATTTGGTGGTGTTGGGGGGTGGCGGTGCATACAGGGAAGTCTCGCGGCTTTGTGGATGAGATGGGGCAGTCACGGGTCTACATAAACCTGTGGTTCTGCTCTTGACTTCTTGCCCCAGGGACTATGATTTTCCTCCTAAGGCAATATCTCACCTAGCCCCTTAAGGACTAAGTCTGAGCTCAGAGTACAGTTCACCCTTGGTTTGGGGGTGGGGGGAAGGGGGCGGTCCCAGGACACAGAGGTGTGTCCTGTGTCAGGGACACAGAGGTGGTGGTGGTTACTGGATCTGTGAGCCTTTGAGGGCTCTCTAAGGCCCCTCAGGCACATATGTAAGAAGTTAGAACTCCTCCCAGGGAACACAAGGGCTTCTGCCACAGAAGCACGTCCACAGAGATTGTACCTCCTTCTCACGTCAGGAAGATGCTTATTCACCTCACAGTTATGGACTGTAACTGCTTCCACTCTGTGAAGGTTGGAATTCCACTTCTTCAGGTATAAGGATCCTTCCTGTGTGGAAAGAGTCTTGTGTTTGTGACTCACTCCCATATTGTGCTCTCTTTTCTCTTCCAAGTTCCAATCAATCACCTCACATTATTTTTGTTTCCCTATGTCCCTTACCCCCATTTCCTGGTAAGTTTTTTCTCTATTTTTATACTTTCCTTCCTAAATTATTCCTTTCATCTATGCACTTTATTCCTCCTGGTAAGCTGCAGGATACAAGTCTGAATTTAGAGCATGCATAACCCTGAGCCAAGAGACAGACCAGCCTACACTGGAAGGATCACTGAACATTCATTTGTCCCTCCCTGCTTCCTGAATCCCAAAATTTGGGAATGGGATTGAGAAATCTTCTTTGAAGTAAAACCACTATGTGAGTGTTGTGAACACTAGAATTTGGAAAGCCTTACATCAACTCTAACTCTCCATCCAGGGCAAGGACTCTGTCCCTTCTATCTTTGTCGCCCAATGCCCAGAATAGTGTTTGATAAAAAGTAGGTGCTTGATAATTGCATACTGAATGAAGAACTAAACTAATGAAGATATGACCAAGTTGAATAAATAATAAAGTACCAGTTCTAGGCAAAACAGTAAAAGAGAAAATGTATTCAACTTTTTAGCCTATCACGTTTACCAAATTTTATCTGACCTCCCAATGGCTCCAACGCGTTCCACTTAACCTCAGTTATCCTCATAAGTGGTTCTACTGGGTCCTTATCCCACAAATGAAACATTTTGATTCCATAATTTGCTTTTTAAAATACTTTTAATAAAACTCCAGCTGCTCATTATTTCCTTCATCCAGGGCCATGGTCTCTGTCTTGTGGATTTATGAATAGTGTCTTTGAAAGACAATGGATTTTAATGTCTTTGCCATAATGAAAATTACAGGCTTCCTGGAAGGTAACCTAAGCAAAAAACAAACAAACAAACAAAAAAAAAAAGAGTGGGCAAATTCATTGGATAAAATATAGTACTTTATTTATAGCACCAGCTATAAGTCAGAAAATGTTTTCATTGTTGTTGTTTTTAAAGAAGCTACTAATGGTGATTTTCAATATTTCTTGTATATTTAAAACTAAACATTCATTTCATGTTATGGTTTATAAATTAAATTTTAAGCTAGAAAGAATAATAATTTACTTTTGAAAAAGTGACAATTAAAATCTTATTAATTACAAAATAAAAATTTTATCTTTAGTTTTTGCAACCAAAAAATTTTTAATGTTATTTATATTTTTAAATCCTGTAAATATATGATATATTATTACATATGCCTGATTATTACATCTTTTTCCTGCATGACCAAAAATATGTTTTTAAAAATATAAACCCACCTAAATAAATACAAACTACAATTTACCCTTGACAAAGATAAATATGAAATAAGAATAAGTGAGCCAGATAAATAACATTAAAGATTCAAATGGTAGGCCAAGATCTGAGATAATAAGGAAATTGGAAATCAGCTAACATGTTGGGACAGAAGTTTGGGATCACCAAGGGATCCCAGTGGAAAGAACAATTAGGAGAACTTATGGAATTTATATCTCAAGTATTCACAAAGAGAAGAGATTTTCCCTAGTCAGAATGACAGAACTGGATTGTTGCCAGAGGTAGGAGGATATAAAGATAAACGTTAGAATATCTTGGGCCCAGCAGTCCTTTATTCTTACACAATCTTCCTATTCATGTGGTCCTGTTATTTCAAACTAGTACATTAACTTATTTTTTTCTGTAATATAAAAATACGTATTTTTAATTTAGTTTCCAAGCTTGGGTGATAATCCAAGTAAATTTAAATCAATAATTTATTTTACCTGGACTATGACCACATGAAAGTTTGGTCCTTCTGAATATGGTTTGAGGGCCTTCGGTTTCTGACTCTATGACGGTATAACCTGACACTGCCTAATTCCCCTCCACACTTTTCTTTTCCTATTATAAACACAATAGGGCTTAAAAGTAATGAAGATACATTAAACAGAATAATCTGTATTTTCTTCAGGCTCCCACAGCAATAAACCCTAAGGAGACAGCAACAGCCAATGATTAAAAGACCAAGAAAAAGAATTTGTGATTCACATATAGGAAACATCAGAGAATAGCATTTCAAGACTGAATACGTTCTGTACAAATAAAAGATACAATTATCTTCTCTTATTAAAAAGGAAAAAAAGAAAATAAGTCAGAGAGCAGAAATATATACCTGGTTGCTTCCAAAGCAAGCATGGTATATGGTCTCTTCCACTCACTAGCTTGGCTGTGAGTAAAAAGGACTTTCAGGGCTGAGGGGCGCCACCCTGGAGGGCCTCTACAGTTCCTGTAGCCCAGTGTTCTGCTGCTGCACAGCCAACAAGCGGTTGTTGTGAGAGGGCAATATATTATCAAAAAGCATGAATGTAGGAGCATGTGTAAGATGTTATGGGAATATGGAGGATGGGTATCCAACTCAGCTTTTGAAGGGACAAGGCAGAGGCTGACTATTTCAAATATTCTGCTTCAGTACATCCCACTGAGGATTTGTACTTAATCCTGAAGTTAATGAGAATTCCTTGGAGAGTTTTAAACATAAGAGTGTGATCAGGCCTCTCTTTCAGAAAAATCACTTTGGCAACAATGCAGAAGATGAATTAGAGGGGAATGACATAGTGAAAAAAAAAGAGAGAGATGAATTGGAAGGCTATCAAGGAGAGAAATGGTGAGGGCTTGAGATAAGACAGAGACAGATGCCAGGTGGAACGTGTGAAGAAGAGAGGGTATTCAGGAGGCATTAGGGCAGTGGTATATTACCTGTGAGGAACAAGGGACGGGAAGGAGTCCAGAATAGAGTCAGCTGTTCTGCTTTGGGTCAGTGATCTTGCAAAGACACCAGTTTTTGAGGAGAGATGATGAGTTTAGTTTTTCATCTCAGTACTTGTACTTGAACATTTCTTTGGACAGCTGAGTCTTGAAACCTATTCCTGTGTCAATCAGGATAGATTAGATATTGTGTGAAAAAAATATCACCCAAAGTTTCAGTGACTTACATACAGGTAAATTATTCATCCATGCTCTACATTCTTTTTTTTTTTTTTTTTTTGAGCCAAATGGATTTTTTTTTTCAACTTTTCACAAAGATGTCTAGAAGGCAAGTAGTTTATCACTTCACCTCCTGAAATGACACAGCATGACAGACAGTATAGCTTGCTAGGATGCTGGCTCTTTCTTGTTTTCTAGAGTTCTTGCAATGGGCCCAGTGAACCGAAAGCAAAGCCCCCACAATATGTCCTCTGCAAACTGTAGATGCTCAGTCTACACTCAGTAGCACCAGCACTGCTAAAGTCGGGGTCATCTGTCCAGAAGATTCCACACTGGATCCCAAGATCCAGACGGGGATCCAGATGGAGTTTGACTTCCAGAGGCAGAGAATAGTTGCCACAGACGGAGGCAAAGCCTCTGACACTGCGAAGGTCAGATGTCTCGACTTTCTTAAGGGGAGGCAGGAAGAATAATGAGGCCAAGGAACCCCTGGATTACTGAAGAGACAACTTTTTAAAGAAATGCTGGGTCTCCAGTTCATACCTTCACAACAGAAGGACAATGCTTGAGATCCCAGACAAGAGCAGGGACAAGCGATGCCTGGGCTTACAGAACCAGAACTCTCTTCACAGTAGAACAGTCCTAATCTAAAATTCTACAATTTAAAATCAATGTCTTTAAAGAATGGGAATTCGTAAACCCATCAGACCAGCTGACGGGGAAATAGGAGGAAAAAGTGTTCTCTATTAAACAAAACCACACAAAAAACAACTCAATCCTCCCCTCCTCCCAATACCCCAGCACTCCCATCCCATTAAAAAAATATCATAAACGTCACACACACTTGCACACACTAAAATACGCAAACAAAATACCTAAGGAAACCTTAGGGATCACCTAAGGTTTTTTCATAAGCTCTTCAGGTGTTTTTTCTGGTTTTTTTTTTTTTTAGAAAAAAAATAAAAAGAGTCAAACTCTGGCAGCTTTGTCTATGCAATAAAAATTGAAGTCAGCTGATTTCCCTTTCCTCAGTCTCCTGGCTTACTAGTCAGTGTAGAAGAGTATCACATGTTCCATATTCTTAATGGGTCAGCTGGGAGCTTCCACGGCAAGCCCACTCAGGGAATGGCTAACAGACTGCTGCCTAAAGTAATGCCATGTATCATGGCAAACAGAAAGAGAAAGGTGGCCAATTGTGTGATGGCTCTTAAAGCTTATTGCCAGAAGTGACATATGCTATAGCCACTCAGTTCATGAGTAAGAGAAGGTCATATAGCCACACCCAACTTCAAGAAGGCCTAGAGGGAAGTCGGGAAAACAGAATGTTTGGAAAAGAGCACTAATTGCTACCCTTCATGGTTGATAATCATTGCCTAAGGAGATTCATTGCCAGTTGTATATGAATCCATGAGAAAAATATACCCTTAAAAAGTTACATGAAGACCTTAATAGCCCTTCCATCTCAGTCATTTAACTTAATAGCATATTAAGTTCATTCAAGGAAATAATATTTTTCGTTATTATTTTCCTTCCTACCCTAATCTGGTACATTCTCTTTCGCTAGTCCAACAACATGAATGCCACCCCATTTCAAGCATGCTTTATTCAACAAATATCAAACATTTATTATGTGTCAGGCTCTGGGGATACAGTTATAGGCAGACATCAGACAACATCCCTATCATCAATTTGCTAAAGGTCTATCAGGAAAAATAAAAATTAAACAAATAATTAAAGAAACAATTATCTACTTATGATTTCAATAAGGACTGGGAAGGTAAATACAGTGTGCAATGAGAATCTACGAAGAAGGGATAGTTTAGGAGGTGGGGGTGGCCAGCTAGTTGGAAAGTTGGTCAGGTAAAAGTCCAGAGAATGATTACAGACAGAGAGAAATGCTTGTGGGAAGGCCAAAAAGTAGAATAGCCATTGGTACTCAAAAAGGAAATGAAATAAAAGCGGAATGGCTAAAACAGAATAAGCAAGAGAATGGGACAGGGAGTTGGAGGTTGAGCCAGGGGTGAGATCACAAAGGTTGTCATAGAACAAATTAAGAAGTTTGCACATTATGCTAATAGGAAGTCATTGAAGTTTTAGGCAGGTGAATGACATCATCCATAGAGGGACATAAAGACATATGAGGGCTGTTCAAAAGGAAATTTACAAAAGCAATTATCAATGTATTATTGATAAACAACAGTGGCTCATTCACCTTCTTCAAGTCTTTATTCAAATTCCCTCCTCTGTGAACCTCCCACCTTAGACCACCCTACCTAAGATTACATAGCCACTTCTCCCATACCAGCTTCTAGACGCCACTTATTTTTTTCTATAGCACTCGCCACTTTCTAACATTTTAGATAATATTCTTATTACCTGTCCTCTCATGCTAGAATGTAAGCTCCACTGAGGCAAAGATATTTCTTTCCTAGAACGTGCTTGGTATATGGATACTCAACAAAATTTGTTGAATTCTTAGCATATCACATTATTATTTAAAGCTATATTGTAAAACAGTATATCCATCAGAGTGTCTGATTCAACAAACAAAGTTTAAAATATTTCCTAACTATTTGGTCCCCAGGCAAAACATATATTTTGTGAATTAATTCTTAAACATGAAAATTGCTGCTGTAGCAGAAATTCATTATCTACTTATTTAAGTTTATGGAAAAATAGTTTTAGCTGATAAAACATTCAAATACATTTAGTTGCTAAGAACACACTGAATGAATTTTAGGAAGAAAAGATTATGAAACTTGGTCAGGAATCATGAGTCACAGTGACAGCTTAGCTAATCTACAATGTAAAATACGCCTATCAAAATATACTGCCACGCTAATAAAATTTTAATATTTTCATAGCAGGGCAGTAATTAACCCTTTAAACCTGCTTTTAAAGGATTGTATTCTTACTTGAAGGTGTTTTAAGGACAAATATGCAGTTGGCAAGTTACAGTCTGTGACAATGTCTAGAATTCCTTGGAGAAAAGCCAGTTGATTTATAAAAAGTGCCAGGCAGTTTTCTTTAAATTTTTCTCTTTATCTGACCTCATATAATCAGAGAAACCTTAAGAGTTTCTTGGTTTATTTCACAAATTAAATTTTTCAGAAAAATTCATTCTCATTGTCAATATCATTACTACCCATGATTCCCATTCATTTATTTATTAAACTCACTTATTGAGCATCTACTATGTTTTAGGTATGATATTAGATATTGGTCCACTCATTCATTAGCTCATTCATCAAATGTTTATCTGTATTGCGGAGAGGCACAGATTTTAAGAGATAAAATGTTATAATTACATAGGCAGGAAGTTGGTTAATAAAAAAATACAGAAGACTTAAGTAAATTGAGGTATATTTGATTTTTATAAAAAGAAAACACCTCAATTAAATGTTAATTTGGTTGTACCTAAGGCTGAAAGCAAGAAGAGACTACGATTGAAAAATCTTCTTTGTATTCAACATGTAGCTATAAATATGTTAAATATAGATATATTAAACCAAATATGAAAATAAAAAAGTAATTATATTATTTTGATTATATCTTTAGCACTATAAGTAAACACATTTGCACATTATTAATAGTCAACTTTCTAAACCACTTGAAGACAGCTAACACCTGAAACTATAGTACAAGACAATATGACTAAAACAGAGCAGAGTTCTTGTTGCGTTTGATCTCTTGCCTCTGAAAACATTCTTAGAAATGGGGCTACTTTATTCATATTTGCAGAATCAGTGTTATTTCAAGTCGGAACCAACCCAGGTAGTATGTATGTATGTATGTATGTATGTATTTATTTGATAAATTAATTATTTTTTAGGCGAGGCAACCCTTGGTTGACCCCTCAGATTGCAAGGACCTCATTAGTTTACAACCCCTTATTTTTTTATTTTTTACACCTACAGCATCTGGTCTTGTTAGGTGGTCTCCCACCCAAGTACTAACCAGGTCCAACCCTGCTTAGCTTCTGAGATCAGATGGAATCAGGCTTGTTTAGGATAGCATGGCCATAGACTAAGGTAGTATTTAAAAATGGCTTTTAATTCCTGTTCTATATTTTCTCTCTTACCAGCATTCCCACCAATGTTGGAGTCCTGCCCTTGGCCCTGCCTGCTGACTGGGCTCTGCTTCCTTATGGCTCACTTGCCTGGATAACCAAGTACTGCTTGCTTGGTCCTCAGCTCTCACAGTATGTGCAGTTTAGACTGAAGCACCTATGCCTCAACCCCTAGAGATGGGCTCAGGTCCATATACCATTTTTTTCATCCTTCTGTAGTTGAACCAGCCTAAATAAAGCATTAGAATGTATTCAGCAACAATTAAAGCAATCTATTCTACATAAACTTGCTCATAGTTGATAAAAATAGACAAGATTATGCGAGAATATTCTTCTATGCATGCGAGAAAAATCACTCTATTAGTCCAAGATATCCTTCAGGATTATGACGGTGGCTCGTGTTATTTTATTTCTCAGATAATTCTGCTAATTGCTGTTCTTCCATAAGTTTCCATGTAGGAAGAGATTTGCTCCATGGAATGAGTACATCTCTACTGATCTGATTTCAGTCAAGCCTCTGTGAGGAAGCTCTACCGCAGGACCTGTCATCTACACTATGGGTCTAGAAGAAGCCAGCATGCACTGTTTGATAACAGGTACTTTTGTTTCCTGAATTGAGGAGGCCAAGATGAAGCTAACAAAGTTTAGAATCAATGAGCTATAAAGCTCCAAAGGTATGTATCTAACATTCCAGATGACAGTGACACTTAAACCTATCATAAATGCCACCTCCAGCCTTTGAGATGGTCACTATGGAAAGCAAAGTGGCAACATAGACTTTCCTGCAATAAGTTCCTTGACTGTGGTCAGAACTCGGTCATTAAAATGATTGTTCCTACACACAGCTGCATGAAATTAGGTGGATGAGAATGAGGATATCAAAATGCCTCCATGATGGCCAGCTGAAGCTCAGACAACTGCAACTACAGAAAGCACAAAAGATATTTTAAGGACTTACTGATGCCTACCTAGTAAGTGGCAAGGCTGTGGGCCACTAAGGGATTATAGTCCCTGAAAGACAATGTACTTAAGCAGATGTAATCACCATTAAGGGCTTATAAGCAAGAGGTTGTTTATCTGAGGCAGGTCTCAAACAGAAGCAGCCACACAAACAATTACTATAGTTGGAAATCAATCAACGATATTTATATCTACAGTTCAGAAAGGGCTATGGCTCCCTAATAGGGACCATGTGGTAATGGCAATCAATAACATCTCCAAGTATAGTAGACAGCAACTAGCAATAAACCATGCAGCTGCCAAATAGCATCCCTCACTGGATAGCACAAGGCTGAAAGCTAAAGCCTCCAACAAAACTTCAAAGATGCAAACAATGGTATGTGTTATTGCAGAACTATAAACATTTTCAAAATTTCGTAGACTATGAATGAGAAAAACGTTCATATCCCTAGGAAACAATGCTACATAAATGCTAAGTTATTTAGCATTTGATTTACTTATTTATTTATAATTTATTGCTTTTGCCCACAAAATGAAAGCTTTAAGGTTTTCTTGTAATGTCAATGTCTGTTCTTATCAGCAAAGCCCTGAGTGAACCTGACAGGGGCTGTAGAATAAAGTCAGTAACAATGGAAACAAATTGACTGTCTCTCCACGTTTAGATATGAGATGTGCCATTAACACTGATTGAGGTGTCATTAAATCAAATGCACATCTCTGATAATGCCCATCTAGAAGCATCTGATACAGAGACGTAACAAGACTTCAAGTCCACTAGAGATGATGCTGGAGAATTTCTTGAGTTTTGTTCTTAAGAATACATCTAAAATCATTCACAGTGACAATATATTTAACCCAGTTTTAGGTTAAGGAAGATAAAATATTAAGGTCAAGATGTCCATTAAGTCAATAATGGCCATAAATTTGGAGAAGTACATCAACTCATTCTTTAGTTTCTCCATGGGAAATAATTTGCACTCTAGCATTATTTTAACTCATTTTCCTACTTAAAAGTGAAAATGTGATCCTCCATCAAAAACTTGCTTCTCCAAACTAACATTTTTTTTAAAAAAAGGAAATTATATATTTTGTTTCATTATACTTATATTTGGGGGTTATTTTGTGAACTTTCTAAGATAAGGCTAACGTTAAGTATTTAAATAAACTATAAATGAAGAGTCTTCTAAATGTCCCACAATAATGCTCTGTCATATGTAATGACTCCTGAATATCTGAAGCATTAGTTCTTGGACAAAGGAAAGTACTTGAGGCAAGTGGGAAAAGAATTTAGTATTGCTAAATGCATTAGGTTCTAGAAAGCATAAGGTCTGACTTGTTCCAGACAAAATTAGTTTAAATAATAACATGGCATTTCATTCTCATCTGATTATACTGAATATCAAATATCCTAAACTTTCCATTTTTCTTTAATGTTCTCTTTATTGGAGAAACAGAAGTGGTTGACTGACACAATTATAGTTGATAATTATATAATTATAATTATAGTGAATCTAGATAATTATTTTGCATGAGGACTTTTTTAACAGACCAATAACACGTGTATGTTCCAGTTACACAATTTGAGGGGGTGTGAGAATATCAGATCTCCTCTCAGTGTGCTGCTGTGTTCCTGGTGTTGTACAAAGACAAATGCATAGCCTTTTATAGTACTCATGTAATGAATTATCAAGTGGAGCCCAAGTCATTCACCCTAAGCAGCTTAGAATGAAAACTGAGCTGTAGACAAATACAAACAACAACTGAAAATAGAGGAGCAAGTAAAATAACAAGAGGAAAATTTAAAGAGATACACACTAGACAGTGAGGTATACTGGCTAAGCTCTCATGTGCTTTTAAGTTAGAAGTTTGTTTTGGGAAATCTCCTTCTCCAGACAACTTTCCTGATTAATCCTCTCCTTTCCCAAAGAAAAATTTTCTCCCTTGAAGTCATCTCTTTAGATTGGATAAAAGAAAAAGGAAGGAAGGAAGGAAGGAAGGAAGGAAGGAAGGAAGGAAGGAAGGAAGGAAGGAAGGAAGAAAGGAAGGAAAAGAAGGAGGGAGGGAGGGAGGGAGGAAAGAAAGAAAGAATTGCTGTTGTAACAGCTTTACTGTACAGTGAATATTTGTATAAGCACATGTTTTCTACTTTAGCTTCCTGGGAATAATAGGAGCCCAGTCCAACCTATGATATTTGAAGTAATCTGTTTTTCATATCTCAGGAACCAGGTAATTTTTTAGTTTATTTTCTCACTTTAGAAATGATACTAATGAAATAATATATTTATATTATTTCTGTATAAACTTGAATTGTAATTCCAAATAAAGTAAAATAATAAAAATATAATGTAAAAATCATATAAAATAAAATAAAATCAATTACTCCATCAAAATTACTCACTGGGTACTATTAATCACATTTATTGGGCTTTTATTGTGTGCCCTACATTGTGCTATTTGCCTTATATGCCATTATCTTATTTGATGGCAATAACAATCCTCTGAGGTGGACATTACAATCATGCTCATTTTACAAATGAGAAAACTGAGCCTTAAAGGCTACAGAATTTTTCCAAGAGTCAGACAGCTAATAAGGGTCAATACCAGGGACTCAAACCAGGGCTTGTCCAATTCCATAAGCTGTTAGCTACCACACATTCCAGCCTATGAATTTTTAAAAAAGACTTTTCTGAATGAAGAGGTAATTAATATTATAGAATGAAAATCTATCATAATATTAACAACCTTTATCACAAGCAATGACTGCAGCAGAAAGACTATTGGATTGCACGTTTGACAACTGGAGTTTAGGATTGGTTATGCCATTATCTCACTGAGTGATAGAGGGAAAGTCACTTAAACTCTCCAGTCCTAAAATTCTTCATCTGTAAAAATTAGGGGCTAAAATAGAGTGTTGGGGAAGATTCACAGATCATATATAATCTGGGGTCTTGAAGGATGAATAGGAGCTTACCAGGTATATGAGAACAAATACTTAAACGAAAGAAAATAATTCACTCTTAATTTATGGTCAAGTAATTTTTGATCAATTGCCAATTATTTGGGGGTAGTTTTCAATGAATCTTAAGTGAATCAGTTAACCTCATACTTCTTCTGAGAGTATAGGTTTCTCTCTATAATTTCTTCACAAGGGTTTACATCCGTGTATCACTGTGGTAGTTGGTCCCTCAATGAACCTCCCAGTAATAGTACCTTTGCATCCGCATTGTCACTGTAACTTGCTTTTGACCAATAGGCCACAACAGAACTGATGCTGTATTTCCTTGGCATTAGGTCATAAGAAACCTCACAGCTTCCACCTATGTTTCTCAGAACACTTGGGATGTTCCTTCTTGGAAGCCAGCCACCATGAAAGAAATGTGACTACCTGGACTACTCTGCCATAAAAAGATAAGCCACATAAATATTGGTGCTCTGGTCAAAATCTCAGTTGAGTTCTCAGTGAAAAGTCAGCATCAACTGCCAGACTTGTGAGAGAATAAGCCATCTTGGGCAGTCCAGCAGAGACTCCTGATGACTACAGCCCCTATTGTCACCTGATTGCAATTACATGAAAGACTTCAAAGGAGAACTACCCAGCAGAGCCCTGTTAATTCTCAGAACTGTGAGAGAGAATAAAAAATTGTTTTTTTTTTTAAGCCAAAGTTTGTTGTACAACAATAGGAAACTGGAACAGCCACATTAGATTTAAAACAGGGAAGAAATATGAAAATACCATATTTAAATTGTTTTGTTATTATGCATATAAAATGTACATGTTCCTTCAAATATGACAGATGCCATGGAATTCATTTTTAACCTGAATGGTAGGCAGAACAAAACTTAATAAATATGTTTGTCCTGCCTTGGAATATACTATCTTTTCATTTACTTTTATTCTTAAATAACTTCGTTTCACAGATAAAGTGTTATACTTCCCTGAGATGATCTACTTGTTTGAATCCCAGTATTACCGATACTTTGTGCAATCTGCTAACTTCTTGCTACATTAGAATGCTCATCAGTTTATGGTCTCTTTCATTTGTCATATTATAAAGAGAAGCAATTTTTTCATCTCTATACAAGTGCATTCAAGATATCAAAATTTGCCCATTGTTGCCAGTTGCTTTTGAGTTTGGATAGACATGTCACATTTGTGTGTGTGGGTGGATATATTCCAATATAGTTATTTCTGCACCTCACATGTTTTTCTACTTTCAACAGAAAAGCACCCCTGGAATAAAATCACTCTACAGTTTTACCTTGAGAAGAACATTGCAGTTTTTGAAGAAAATATGAATTTTTAAACTCCACCTCAGGTTGCTACCTGAGGCAATCATGTTTCCCTTAGCTTTATTTCTTTTTCTTTAACTTTTGTACCTTACAAATAACCTGAAACCAAGAGCTTGAAGACATTTGCCCTCACATGTTCATATAAATTGTCAGTCTACATGTAATTATTATTGTTTCGGTTTTTCTCTATTAAATCCGAAACTCAAAAGAAAATATGTGTGTTAAATCAGAGACAAAAAAAAATTTGTACAGTGACATACATGTATATTGGCTCAGAAAAAAAAAGTTCATATGTTTTTCTAAAAAACATGTTTTGGATGTCTATTGTATTTAACCTCTGACCACTGAAATGAAAAGATATTTCAATCTGTAAAAATTCAAAGTCAGTACTTATTTTTGCTTAAGATTTACTGAATATTATTTTTGTGTGCCTGGGCCTTCAAAGGGAATACATTGATATGGAATCATTTTTTTTGTCTCAATGTACTTCTTTCTTTTAATAAATTTTCTGTATTTCAACTTAGTATACAATATTCATGGTTATATTTCTAACTTTTGCTAGATGTAGAACCTGGCCCTTCTTAATCTTTGCCACAGAAACTATGCTGCTATTTTCAAAGCTCAGTAAGATCTTCTTCCAAAACAACCAATAACATTCTAAAAGTTAGTTCTATCCTAGACATAATTTACTAATTTGTATGGGATACTTCTATAGTTGGGAGATTTGCAAATATTTTCTGCTATTACCCATGGTAAATGGATGTCCATGTCTGAGATACAATCCCATGCACAGTTCCAGAGACAAGAGTAGCACACTGAAGACAGACTATGGCTTCCCATACGTCTCAGTGCTATCTGTACATAACTTACTATGTGGACTTTAACACTAACATAGGATTGACTGTGAATCCACTCTAATTTATTTTTGAAAGTAAATTACTCACAGATTATGTTACTTTAACTATTATTGGAAACATGTTACCTGCTCAAAACCTCTGAACTAATAGCAGCATATGTGATATTATTATTGGACTATTGGAGAACAAGTATTCTCCACTATTTCCTTATTTCATGTAAATTAATTATTGGCATGCTGTTGTTCATAACATTCTCTAATCCTTTAAATGTCCATAGGATCTATTTGCCTTTTCATTCCTAACACTGAAAATTTGTAACATCTCTTATTTTCCTTGATCGGTCTCAGTAGGGAGCTTATCAATTTAATTGACCTTTTTAAAAAGGCAAGTTTTTAATTCTACGGATTTTTAGCTATTGTCTATTTTCTCTTTCACTAATTTTTACTCTTTATTATTCCCTTCTTTCTGCATGTTGAGTTTAATTTGTTCTTTTTCTGGTTTTTGAGGCTGAAACTTAAATAGTTGTTTTTAGGTCTTCATTCATAATATAAGTATTTTAATACTAAAAATTTCTCTCTAATCACTGCTTCACTTGCATCCCACAAATATTTGTGTGTTGCATTTTCACTATCATTCAGTGTAAAGTAACTTCAAATTTCCCTATGGGAAAGTTAGATCCATATTTAGAATGTGTTGTGTAAGTAACAAATATTTAGAGATTTCCAGATATCTGTTATTGATTTTTTGTTAAATTCCATGGTAGAAAGAGAAAACTATCATGAAATTTGTATGATTGTATGATTGTAATCCTTTTAAATTTATGAGACTAACTTTATGGCCTAGAATGTGATCTATCCTGGTCAATGTTCCATGTTCGCTCAAAAAGAATAAATTCCACTATTGGGTGGAATACTTATGTCAATCAGGTCAAATTGGTTGATATGGTTATTTTGAGTCATTTATGCCCTTACTGATTTACTGTCTACCTATCCCATCAATTACTAAAAGAAGAGTTTTGAAATCCTCAAGTGTAATTGTAGATTTACCTATTTCCCCTTTAATGCTACTAGTTTTTGCTTCAGCCTACTTTGAAGTTCTGTTCCTAGGTATATAAACATGTAGAATTATTACATATGCTGTTGAATTTTTAACATTATGAAATGTGCCTCTTCATCCTACCAATATTCATTATTGTGAAGTCTACGTTGTTTAATATTAATATTGCCATTCCAGCTCTTTTTATAAGATCTGTTTAGGTATAATTTACTATTAATGCAATTCACCAATTTTAAGAGTACAAATTGATAAGTTTTGAGAAATATATGCAGTTGTGTAATCATCATCCCAATCATGATATACAACATTTCCATGGCTCCAAACTATTAGTTTCAGCTTCTTTGCAGTCAATCTTCTCTCTGATCCCTGGCAGCTGCTATGCTTTCTAAGTTTTGCCTTTTTCAGAATGTTAAAAGGAATCACAACAATAAGTAGCACTTTGGGTTTTGCTTCTTTGTTTAGTATAATACATCTGCGATTCAGCCATGTTCTTATTGTGGTTCTTGTTATTGCTTAGTTGTATTCCATTGTGTGAATAAACTACTTTTTGTTTACCCATTTACCAGTAGAATAACATTTGGGTTTCTTCCAGTTTGGGGCCATTATATAAAGCTACTACAAGACTTGAGTACAAGTTTTGTTTTTAATGGAAATGCGTTTTTATTTCTCTTGGAAAAATACCTAGGTGTGATATTGCTTAGATCATGTAAGATTAGTATTTGACATTGCTAGATCAATGGTGGTCTTGGGCAGTCTTTCTTTAGTCACTATGCTTCAAATTAACGCTAGAGTCAATCCCAACAGTTATGAAATCACAACTTCATATCGAACATTGCACCAGCTGAAAGCAAGAACACCACAAAACCTTAATATCTATAGATAGACATTTTACAGTAGCCAGGAAAAAAGTCAAGAAAATTTACAACTTAAGTTCTGATCTTGATTCTACTTTGAGAACTTTGTTAGTTTAAGGTAAATAATAATATTTTAAAATGCCAACATGTGAAGTTATTAACCGAGCCCAAATTCCTGTTTAGAAACTAATGTATGCAATTCAAATATACCTAAGACATTCGAGTACTATATTTAATTGGCAGAAATTTACTTTTTAAGGGTACAAAGAAGTTTCCTTACACACCCAATCATTACTGTGAATATAATCTGGGATTCAATTGATGGCTTTGTTAATTATTCGTCCTTACAGCAGACGTTAGTATCCATTTAAGACCAAAGTGACTACAATTACCTGCCCACCCTTGCTCCCAAATTTAACCAACACAAGTACAGGCGCTCCAAGGAGCTGAGGACGCATAGGTAACGGGCGCGGATGGTCGGCAGAATCTGACATTTTAAATCGCCCTGCCCTTCTGGGCCACCGCTGCCTTTGACAGGAAGGCATGTGAGAGACAGAACGTGGGAAAGAAAGGGCTGGGCTCTGTAAGGAGGACCGCGACCACGCCCCAGCCTTGGCCTTCAAGGATAACTCCAGAAACCTACTCGCAGGGCTGCACCAACGCCCCCGCCGGCCCGACGAATCCCGCAGCCGGCAGGCAGGTGGGTGCGGCGCGCGCACACACGGAGCGTGCCGGGTGCGGATCCAGCAGGCGGAGGGGGCTGTTGGGCGCCTGGCTGAGGGTGGTTGGCTGGATGGATGTCGGCCTCCCTGCCTCCCCGCCTCCCCGCCTCCTTTCCGTCTCCCGCTTGCCGGGGATGCTCGCGCGCGGCGCCCCCTTGCCTGTAAGCTCCCGGCCCGAGGGGGCGGCGTGTGTGAGTAGTTGGGAGGGGGCAGCCAGGCGCTCGGTGGAGAGCTCGCCCGGGTTTGTCCGCCGTCGTCACCTGACTCGTTGGAGCAGCCACAGCTGAGGTGGGGGCGGGGATGGGGACGCAGCGCGGAGTGCTGGAGAGACGCGGCGGCGCTGGCGGAGGAGGCGGCGGCGGGCGGGCACTGGCTCCTGCGGCCACGGACGGCGGGCGCAGGGACCGCGGAGCTGAGGGTGGGGGCCGGGCCAAGGCTGGAGGCATCGCGCCCCGGGGCACCGGGTCCGCGCGCGGCCACACACACCCACCCGGCGCGGCTTCCCTCGGCGGCCCAGGCTCCTCTCAACCTGCGGCGGGCGGCGCCGCTCCCAGGGCGGGGTGAGTGAGTACCCGCGGCCGGGACTCGGCTTCTCCCCCTCGCAGGGCCGCGCGGGGATCCGGAGAGGATAATCCTAGGGCGCGGAGAAGGGCAGCGGCCGGGCGGCAGTGGCACTGCGCGCTCGAGGGCGGGCGGGGGGCTGGGCTGGGCTGTCAACGCGTCTCTGCCCCGCCGCCAGGAAGGGCGAGGCGCTCAGAGACTCTGGCGCCTCCGCAGAGCGGAGCGGCCCCTGCGGCGGGGATTTGGGGGCGAAGGGAGAGAGCCCGGGAGAAGGGCGAAGGCGGCGGCGAGGAAGGAAGGGGAGGCGAGGGCATAACATGGCGCAAGGCTAGGATTATCTCCACTGCGACCGAGGGAGGACGAACCCATTGCAGCAGCAGCGCGAGGAGGAGGAGGAGGAAAGCGGCCAGGGCTGGAGTATCCGATTCATCCCCCCAAGCCTGCGGGCTGCGAGGAGGCAGCGCCGCGGCGGGGAGGTGAGAGGTGGGCACCCGGTGGGCGCGGCGCCCAGGGAATAACCCCGACGCACGCCGGTCTGGCACCCCGGGATCAGGTTGCAGGCAAAATGCTGATTGCCAGGAGGTCGCTGAAGGGGCGAGGCGGAACAGGGACGGTGTCACGATCCTGGGACGGGAGACCGCGCTGGGGTTTCGTGACGGACCTACCCTTGCTCGAGATCCCCAAGAGCGCGTCGCAAGATCGGGGTTTAGCTCTTTGCTGGCTCAGAAGGTGGTACCAGGGTGGGGACGGAGGGGAAGAGAGCCGCCGTGCGGCTGGAGGAGGCAAGGCCTGGATGCTCTGAGTGAAGGGTCTGCGGGTTAAAGCAGGACCATCTCCCTTCTTTCTCGCAGAAAAGGAGGCGGTAGACGCGGCCTGAGAAGATGTCGGGCCAGACACTCACAGATCGGATCGCCGCCGCTCAGTACAGCGTGACAGGCTCCGCTGTAGCGAGAGCGGTCTGCAAAGCCACCACTCATGAAGTGATGGGCCCCAAGAAAAAGCACCTGGACTGTAAGCATCTCTTTATATAAGCGGGACATGCGCATGGCAGAGGCGCTCTGGATGCAGGCGGCGCGGCCTGGGTTCTCTGTCCATAATGGTGCAGGCTTCAGAACTCCCAGCGGGGCTGCCCCTGAGCTTGAAATATCCAACTGTGGAAGTGTTGCCTTGGGTCAGCCCTGAAACCTTGTCTTTAAGCCATTTTTTTTTTCTTCTGTTGACTTCCAAGGTCTTGGTGGAGGGAAAAAAAAAAAATATATATATATATATATATATATATATATATATATATATATATATATATAAATATAATACTGTGAGATACCGAGAAATTGTACATTATGGATTAGGCACTTTTCACCTCTTTTTTCTTTCTTCATACACCCCTCCTCCAGGCTAGAGGAAATTGGGTTGCACAGTCATAACAACAATAAAAAGAGATGGATTCATAGAAGGTCAAATTTGTCATTCTAGTTGTTTCCTAAATACATTTTGGATAGTTTTTAAATAGTGTTACTTTTTTCAGTGTCACCGCTAAGATTTTATCTGTGAGTGTTGTATGTAGCCATACCAAAAAAATAAATAAATAAATAATTCAAGCTATTGACTGAGGAAATTGCACTTCATAGATAATGGCTATTTAATTTTACACTTCCTGGCACACTTCTTTGTCCCATTCTCAGAAACTGCTGAATGGAATGATTTCGCCCTGATCACAAAATGGTTGTGCTTTCCCAGCATTTGAGATAGTGTGATTTTAGATGAAAACATTTAATTTGTGACTTTTCCCCCATATTTTTATTTGATAGAAAAAGTAGTTTTGAATCCATATATTTCTGAAATAAATGTTTTATTTGATTAACAGTAAATCTTTTGTTATCAAAGGACAAATAGGGACACTTAGAAAAAGGCTTGAGGCTCCTTCCTTATAAGTAATGCTACATCACATTATATTCTGAAGTTGCTGTTCAGTCTTTTTGACCTGCTTAGGATCTGTCCTGTTATGATGTTTCTTGGTAAAGGTCAGCGTTCGCAATGAGAAACACAAGTATAGTGTCCCATTTCGCTTCTTTTGACCATTTTCTGGTTCTCTTTTGCTTTGAGCCTTCTACAGTGTCTGCCTTGTGCAGCTGAGAAAATGGCACCAGCATTAAAATGGACTCTAGTTCTATTATCTGTATAAGCAAAGCTTGATGAAGCTTACAACTGGATATTGCAAGGGTTATCCAGCCTTGTGAACCTGTTGTCTCATAAAATTGAATAATTTCACTTCTAGAAGCTTGTCTGAGGGGAAAATACCATTTTTCCTCCCTTGAGGGAATTTTTAACATTTGTTGATTATGGTGTCATGTGTTATATAGGCAGTACAGATGAGAGAGGCCACCAGGGCCAGGGCACCTAACAGAACTGGAAATTATAAATTCATGACCAGCTCATTTTGCTGCAGCATGCTGAATCATTTAGCCATCTTTCCATCAGTTTCCCCAACTCTGGAAGGATGACTCATGTCTTAAAGGTATGTGTCAGTCTAGCAAATCCTCATAATAAGAAAACTATAGGTTATGGATTTGCTGAATGCTATGAACATGATAGAACAATATATTGATACATTTCAGAGAACATTCGTAGTTTGAGCATTTCATTAAAACATTTCAAATAAAGACTTACTTCCACATCTAAATATGTAGTCACCTTAATCTTTTACATCTGGAAAAAATCTCTTAAAATTTTTCAGGGTAGGAGGTTTTCCAATATCTGTAGCATATGTTAGTGAGTGGGGTGATTTTGAAGATGTGGAACACAGGGGAAAGATTCTGTATTTAAAGAAAGGAGCTGAAGTAGGAGCTGATACTGAATTATTAATATGAATAATCATATGAACTAAACGTTTATTGAGCAGTTACTATATGCCAAGCACTGGGCTTTACATTATTAATTTATCACTGCTTAATGGGTTCAGGGAAGGTAATTAACTTTCATAGCTTTTAACCATTGCACTTAATTGCCATTGTAGTTTATTTAGTAATGTTCTCTTTTTTTTGGGGGGGGGGGAGGAACCATATTAGCCTAAATAGTCTAATCTTCACCCATCCTGTTTGCATTGCTTTGTGTGAAATCAATCATCACAACCCACACACTCTTTGCACACTCTATGATATGCATGAAAAATTTTTAATTCTGTTACTTAAAAAATGAGTAAAAGCGAAGTACTGAGGAGTATTGGTTTTTCTTTTTAACATTTTACTTTTCCACTAAACATGAAATAAATTATATTCGGTTAAAACCAACCTTAGGACAGAAATTGGAGGATAGATATCATGTTACTGATATGTACTATTTTAAGAAAAGATGATACTGACAATCAATATATAGTTATATGTATTGTAAGAGGGCATCTTTGCTCAGAATTCCTTGTGAAGTTATTTTAAATAATAGTAGACTACCTTAGTAATTTATTCACAGGTTTCCAGTAACAAACCAATTGTAAAAGTGAGTCAGATCTGTTATTAAAACATGCAAACACATGGCTCAGTTTCCCTATAGACACTAAAGCATCTTTAAGTAGTGTTTTAATTTTGAAACTATTAAATACTAACTGGGAGGGAAAAAAGCACAAAATGTAGAGTTGGGGATTTGAAACAGAAAAAAAAAGTTATTAATTTTATTTGTGTATAACTTTCTAGTTTGGAGTTTGGATTGAAAGATTAGAAGAATAGTGTTTCGGTGATTTTTTTTTTTTCAATACAGGTTAATGGAATGGGATCAAAATCTTTATGAAAAGTGCATTTAATGTTTAAAGTACTGGCTTAAAGCTAAATTTTTTCTCTAGGTTGACAGGCCAAGAAAAATCATTAATTATAAAATTATTAAAAATTTATAAAATGATGCTTGATGGTACATGATTTATACATTGGAGAAACTATTTGTTAGCATCTGGGACAGAATTATATATGGTGAGAAAGTGGAGATAAACTCTACGTATATATTCTCAGATTTTTTTCCCTTTTTTCAGTAATGGTATATTTCTTAGAGGAAACATTTATTCAGAAAAGCTTCACTGTAATCAGCAATTATATATTAAATTTAAAGGTTATGATTAACCTTTATAATAGAAATAATGATTATATATTTTAAGGTACTTTTGGATTATGTAAAACTTTGATTCCATTACTGTACTCTAATAATATTGCCCTGTGCCCATGAAAATTAAACACCTAACCAATGTTATTGAACACTAGTCTTTCTGGGTCCATCTGTACATCCTCACTTCTTTTCTCTTGTAACTTTGTGTACCTATTTGATAGTAGGTAAAACATACAAGACTCAGTGAGTGTTGCCTTCTTGGTTGCAACTGTTTTACATTTCAGTTGCTTTTCTTTTTCCGTTTTATAGTTGATGGCCTAGGGGATAGCCCAAGTCAGATAGTAAAGTGACAAGATCCAACAGGGCACCCAGTACCTACTCAAATGCTGTGTCAAGATTAAAGAACAACAAGAAGAAAAATAGTTGGCAGAAAGTAATACCTGCGGGAGAGTTTTTTGCAGCTCCAGTATAAGATTAATTTTGGTTAATAGCTCTCATCAACAATATGCTTTATTGTTAAAATACCCTATTTAAGATAATCAAAATTCCAACTTAGGCATTACTATTAACATCAAACCAAACCTTATGAAAAGCCAAATTGGTTATCAGTAATTTTATTTTATTTTATTTTATTTTATTTTATTTTATTTTATTTTATTTTATTTTATTTTATTTTGGTATTCTAAACCTCTTGAGGATTTTTAATAATGAGCTTATCCTGCATAATAGGCAAGTGATTCAAGTTCTGAATCCTGTGTTTGAGAGATACTTTCATTTTATAAATGATTTTTTTCCTCTTATACTAAGAAAAGACTGTATTTTTTATAAGAATATCTGATAAAGGTAGAGTGACATACAGTCTGTGTTTTGATTCAAGGCAAATATTGGCAAATTACCACAAAATTTCTGCTGCTTTAATTCTATTCATAAAGTATCTGCTAATAAGTAAAAAATCTTCTGAGTAAACATAAGATGAAAATTTAAACCTAAAAATTTCTTTGCTTTACATAAGCTTACTTAGTATGTATAAAATCCATTTTGATTTATAGACATGCTATTTGCACATGAATTCAGTTAATATCAAATCTGTATTTGTGATCACTTATAGAGCTTTCTATAGTGCTGAGATCAAAAAAGTAAGCAAAGTTTATTGAATAAAATTAATTGGAACGATGTATAAAAGTTTACTGAACACTAGATCAGCTTTCAATATGAGACTTATACTAGCTTATTTTAAATATACTTTTCTTTGATTCCAGTTATTCTCATTTAACTATTGATTACTGTCTAAATATACCCTTAAGTTTTCTTTATGAAGGCACACTCTGTTCCTTCTTGATTTCTCAGAAGGAGATGGTTTCGAACAATCTATTATTTTTTTAGGCAGTCAAGAAGAGATGAGGAAAATACACTTCTGAAAGGCTTTCAGGCCAATCATTTATTATAAATCTTTAAGGGGTCCAATATATGTGGTCCTGTGATGTTTTTTGATGATGCAGGGGGCAGAGATCAGGTGAGATTTAGGGCATGGCAGGAGCCAGGGAAGCAGAAGAGTGGCAAAGAGTCTTTGGCAATAGTAGGGAACTTACTTCAGAAATAACTTGAAATAATTAAGCAGGCTTTTTATCAGCCAGTGGAACAATAAAGATTTCTTTCTGGATCTTTTTACTTCCTCATTTTCAGAGAAATCTTTTTGTGTGCGTGTGTGTGGTATAATGTTAAATATATTTGAGTCATTTTAGATATTTTTTCCCCTTTGGCTATCAATGTGGTTAGCAGATATTTTCTTAAAACTAGTATAAAATTGATAACTCAAATTGATTTTTTTAAAGTTGCTCCAGTTATTTAAAAAATCATATATTTAGAAAAATATATAAAATTATTTATGTAGTAAGTCAATTCATATGTTAATTCCAGTATTAGCTTGCAGCGTTTTAAATTAAAATCTAGATTGTTGGTACATTGCCATATTAGTTTTAATGTTTAATAAATGGCTGCTGAAGTCTTATTTGTAATTTAATCTAGGCACTTGGATTAAATTAAATTAAATTAAATGTTGCCATGGATCTCTTTCTTAGCTTTTCACAAATAAATATCCTTTAAATATCTTACCTCTTCTCTTCAAATTGATGGATGCTAGGATAGAGTGTTCTTTGGAGCTTATCTTGGTTTCAGTAACTTTGTAAAGAGGGTCGGAAGTGATATATAACCCTATTCCCTCAGGGCTAAGGGTGCTTTTCTTATAGTATTGTATTTTAAGTGACTCAACATTTGAGCCAGCAGCTACCAAGAGAGCCTTCAAATATAGTCGCAGTGCAGTTAAACAATTTGAAAATCCACATTTATTGTAAATTCTTTATTCTTTACAGAGGAATATGTTGCTTACTTCTCAAGGGAAATGTTGGCTGTGTTTTTTCTTCGGTGTTTACGTACGTGCTCTTTTGTTTTTCATAAAAAGGAGAATGGTTGAATGGTATGCGCAGTGCCAGTTGCATGAAGACCCAGAAGTAAATGATAGAGTCTTTCTTAGAGCACAAACCAGAGAGAGAATTGTACGCTGAAGCCCACAGCCTTTCTTTCTACAGCTGTTTTCCTGCTCTCCCAAGTGTATGAGGATCTTTCTTGACCTCCCATGTGTGCACAAGGTTTCTCTCTTACGCATCTTTAAGGAGGATCTAATATCTTCTAAAAGATTTTATGATGTGCCATTCCTGGCTACTCAGGACAGAGAGAAGCTGGATCTTTGCCTGATGTGCATGGTTTTGCTTTTTGGCCCGATCATTTGATTATTTTCTTAGAGTTAGCACTTTTATTTAAATTATAATTTTCCTTATTCCTATATCATTTATTCTCTGTCATCTGTATGTTATCTTACTGATAAACATTTTTTTTATCTTACTGATAAATATTTGCAAGTTTCTCCATTTAAAACAAACAAAACTACCTACACACAACTCTGCTTGGACTCTATGACCTCTTGCAGCAGCCAACCTTGCTTTTCTTTCGCAACCAAACTTCCTGAAACAGTAGCTCACCATTCCAAAGAAAATAAACACAGCTGTACCCCTCTTTGGAAATTGTGCCTTTGAGTGCCTTAATTTCGAATACTAGAGTTCCTGTAGAGTACTAGTCATTGCCCACCCAAATGCCCAAGCCACTAACCTGAGAGGTATCCCTCATTTCTTAACTCCAGAGATGATTAATATTAACAATAATGATTAAAAACTCTCTGAAATCTCTTTCATTAGCTATTTTCTGCCTTCATTTAGATCAGTAATACATCTCATCTGTAATATGAAGATTAATGATAGTGCTGACTTCTCTTTTGGTGAGGAACAAGTGAAATAATGCATGTAAAATACCTAGCCCAGAGCTTGACACATGAATGTGGGGAAAATATCAGTTATCACTACCACTACTCCTGTTAACCATTACTATACTAGTACAATTGCTATTATTGCTACTGTTGCTAATACTGGTACCATTACTGCTACTGCCACCACCATAGCAACTGATATGTAATCCTTAGTGATTTGCCTTTACCACTTCTCCATGCTTGTTTTACGCCCCCTCCTTTCATTTACTTCATTCAGTTTTTACTTTAATTCCAACTTTCCCCTTCAGTACTTTGGAAGCCATAGATATATTCTGTTCTTTAGCAATTACCCTTAAAATTAGAATATGCATACTTAAAATCTAATGTAGATCACTATCTCTTTTTTCCCTCCCAAATAAAAGAAATTTAGAAACTTTTAACTCCAATCACTCATTTCTTACTTACATGCTATTATTGTCCAGTATTTTAATTTCATCATAGTTTTAAACCCCAAAACTAGTCATTATTATTCAGTACAAGCAGTGTTTATTTAATTATATCCACCTTCTTTGCTCAGCATTTCTTCACTATGTCTAAGATTTCTTTTTTCTTTTATTAATTTATTTTTCAATTATAGTTGACATATGATATTATATTAGTTTCAGGAGTACAACACAGTGATTAGACATTTATGTAACTTAGGAAGTGATCACTCCAATGACTCTAGTAGCCATCTGGCACCATCTGTAGTTATTACAATCTTATGGACCATAGTCCCTATGCTGTACTTTACATTCCTATGACTTTTTATAACTGACAATTTTCTTCTTGTTTCACCTCTTTCACCCATCCCTCATCAATTTGTTCTCCGAATCCATGAGTTTGTTTCTGTTTTGTTTGTTTATTTTGTTTTTTAGATTCCACATATAAGTGAAATCACATGGTATTTCTTTGTCTGACTTATTTAGCATAATATCCTCGAGGTCGATCCATGTTATCACAAATGGTAAGATTTCATTCTTTTCTATGGCTGAGTAATATTCCATTATATATATATATATATATATATATATATATATATATATTCCATTATATATATATATATGTATACATATATATATATATATATATATATATATGTACCATATCTTCTTTATCCATTCATCTAATTGATATACACTTAGGTTGCTTTCACATATTGGCTACTGTAAATATGCTGCAATAAACATAAGGGTGCATATACCTTTTCTAATTAGTGATTTGGATTGCTTCAGATAAATACTCAGAGGAATTACCGGGTCAAATGGTAGTTCTATTTTTAATTTTTTGAGGAACCTCCACACTGTTTTCCATAGTGGCTATACTGATTTACTATCACACCAACAGTACATGAGTGTTCCCTTTTCTCCACAGCCTTGTCAACATATGTTTGTTGATTAGTTAATGATAGCCGTTCTGACAAGTATGAATTGATATCCCATTGTGGTTTTAATTTGCATTCCCTTGTTGGTTAGTGACACTGGACATCTTTTCATGTATCTGTTGGTCATCTGTATGTTCTCTTTGAAGAAATATCTATTCAGGTTCTCTGCCCATTTTTTTAATTGGGTTGTTTGTTTGCTTGTTTTGGTGTTAAGTTGGATGATTTCCTTATATAGTTTGGATATTAACCCCTTATCAAATGCATCATTGGTGAATATCTTCTCTTATTAGTAGGTTGTTTTTGTTTTGATTGTTTCCCTTACTATGCAAAAACTTTTTAGTTTGATTTCATCTTATTTATTTATTTATTCATTCATTCATTCATTTATTCATTTTATTTTGTCTGTCTGTTTCCCTTGCCTGAAGAAACATATCCAAAAACTATTGCTAAGAGCTGTCATAGAGTTTAATGCCTATGTTTTCTTCTAGGAGTTTTCTGATTTCAAGTCTTACATTTAAGTCACTCATCCATTCTGAGTTCTTTTTTGTATATGGTTGGTTTATCTATATTACACAATTCTAGATTGACAGTTATTTTCTCTTTGAGGATAGCATTTCACTCTTTTGGCTTTCGTCATTGCTCTTAAAAAGTCAAGTATTAGTCTACTTGCTTTAATTTAATCTCTGTTTTTGTGGCTGCTTTTAAAATCATGTTTTTCTTGTCCTGTAGTGTATGTGTGTTTAGATCTAGCTTTCTTTTTATTTATCCTGTTTGGAATTTGTTGGGTTCCCTGAATCTGAGAATTTACGTCTCTCATTAGTTCTGGAAAATTCTCAGTGTTTCAGTTATATTTAATTGTTGCCTATTCTCTTTTTTTTTCCTTCAAATATGATTATACATATACTAGGCCTTCTCATTATATTCTTATATCTTTAAATATACCTTTCATAGTTTCTAATATCTTCTTTACTATTTAGCATGCTTTGTTTTTCAGATATCTTCCAGTTCATTAATTCTCTCATTAGCTCTGTCTTGTCTACTTTTACTCATCTTTAGTTTTTTAATTTGATTCATTTACATTTTTTCAGTTTTGAAGTTTTTCGAATTTGTTCTTTTTTTGGATAATATACATTTCTTGTTCACTCTTTTGAGTTCCTCTTTTATTTCTTTACCATTTTGAACACAATTCATTTTATACTCTGTATCTCATAGATCTGTTGCATGAAGTTCTATTTATGCTGCTATTTTTGCCTGATCCTCGGTAATGATTTGTTTCCTTGTATGTTTTGTAATTTTAGACACTGAGATCATGGAGGCTTGGACTTCATCTGTGGGAATCCTGGGAGGCCTAGGATCACATAGAGAGAATTTGTGTTTGCTTCTGCTAGGTCTCGCAAGTGCTACTATCTTGGAAGCATCTTAAGTTCATTTCTACTGTTAGAGTTTCTCATTTAGTGCAGGTTCAGGTCCATAATTTGAAAATCCAAAGTGCTCAAAAGACTTTTTTTTTTTTTGTAAATCATTTGGTGGCAAAATGGGACTCGATGTAATGATTATATTAACTACCACAAAGGTTCATATGTTGAGCTACAGAAATATAGCTGTCCAGAATATACTGGATAGAAGAATGCCTATAATATTTATCTAGGTTATCAAGTGTCTTTTTTCTTGATAGTCTACCTGTATACCAGAAATTAAACCGGCCTATTTCCTATCCTCTGTTCTTGCCCACCCCTCGCCCCTCTAACATACATACCACAGTTCATTCCTGAGCAAATTTGAAATTTATTAGATTCACTGTACTTTGAATTATTTGAGGGCCTTGGCAGTGCCATTTCTGCTTTAATATATTTTTAAAATCTCATTTATAAAACCTAGTTTTAGCCATTCCTTCTCAGTGCTTAGATGGGGCCTTGTGCATACATACCTGTTAGATCACTCAGAGAGCTGTGGTGGGATTTTGTTCAATATATATTTTTTTTCTTGTCTGCAGTTGCATTGAAGCTACCTTATCCCTAAAACCATAGCATGAGAGCACGTTTTGGTAAACATTTATTGAATTATTTTTTTTATTACACATTTCACATTTTCTGTATTTAGACCTTTTTTTTCCTTATAAAATTTCTATTTAAAAATTTTACCTTCACTTGCTAACCTTTCAAAAGAGCAAGGAATTGAACTTGATCCATTTTCTCTCAAGGTTACAAAAGCAATAGAAGTGTAATATTCAAGAAAAACAAATAAAAGAAACATTAAATTGTCAATATAGATAGTTAATGGACATTTCCTGACAGTCTCTCAACAGTTGCATTCTTGTGATGTAATAAATACTTAATTTAGGGAAAATTATATCTTGGATAAGAAGAGAGTTTTGGTTGTGGATTTCAAGCATATGTGTACATCTCTTGGTGCATAATGCCAATGATTAGATAGCAGATAATTAGGTATTAGAGAAGATTTTTTGTTAGCATTTTGTGTGTGTATAGGTATGCATCCATTTGCTTTAGTTTGTTTTGAGTTGGATACAGTTGGGTAGCATTGCTTCTCCATGTCCATTTTGTACTTTATAAGTACATACATTGTGAGTAAAGATAGTTGTGGAGAAAAGCATTATTTCACAGGTAGCTACATACTCTTAATTTTCACTGAAATGATATTGCGTACTATGTATATAGTGATATTATTCAGTAACATGATAACATTACTATTAACGACTTGAAGGTTTTAGAAAAGCAGTGAGGAAAGGGAGCAAGCTTAAGCTAAAGATTCAGAATGGTTTGCCTTTGTAAAGAGAGCAATAAATGTTAGCAGATTTAATTTGGCTTTTACTGACCTCTTTGGAGTAATTAGAAACTACTTTCAGTACTGAGGCTTTCAGTGGCTTATTTAGCACAATCCCATTTATTATTTATTTGTTTGTTTGTTTGTTTGTTTGTTTAACAAATACATGAGTATTTACTAAATGCCAGGAATTATTCCAGGAAACAGGGATACCATGGTGAACAAGATACAGCTCTTGGCATCAGAGAGCTTGTGACTTAGTAGGGGAGACAGAAAATGAATGAAATAATTACAGGTATTTCAAAAAGAACTAGGTTTAACAGGAAAGGCAAAGAGTACAGTGTAGATCCATTGCAGAGGAAGTGATGTTTAAGCCCAGACTTGAAGAATGAGTGGGACTTATCTAGGTGAGGTGAGGACAAGGGCTACTGCATTATCTATTAATCTAGGAAGAGGCTGAGAGAGAGCAAGGCACATTTTAGGAATTTGAAGAACTTAAGGGCTGCTAGAGAACTGAGTTTAAGAGGACCGAGAATGTTAAGAGCTAAGACCTGAGATGTGTGTACAGGCTCCCTATCTGGAGGGTCTTCTAGGCTGAAGAGAATCTTAGGAGTTGTCCAACCTCTTTTTACATATGGGGGAGCTGAGCCTCGATGATGCAAAATCACACTTTATGTATGTTAACATTGAATAATTCTTATCTGCCTCAAACAGGTACCCTAATGGGTCATTGCTTTGTTCACCTAGTTTTGATTGCTGTATCTTTGCCAGAAAATTTACTGTGTGGGTCATGTGGGAATTGTAAAATTATTTAAACACATATGTATATAAGTGTGTATGTATGTATATGTATATATGTACATGTGTATATGTACACACATATGTGCACACACACACACAAACACAACACAAACACAAGCACAGTCTGAATTCAAATTCACCATAATTGCAAACATAACCCAGGACACTTCTGATGTGATGCACAGCACAAATCAGTCCCTGCTGGTGTTCCAGGACTCATCCTGCTAGCCTGACACTTTTTTTATCTCTTCCTTTTCTTGTCTGTTACTTGGTTCTTGGGTCATGATACTGACACCAGAGAATACTGCCTATGTCATTGGTGACAATAAAAATGAAAAAGATTACAGACTTGTGTAATTTAGTTGAAAGTTTTCTAAAAACCATTTATTAAAACAAACTTTAAAGGCCATTTAGTTTGGTCTTATTATCGTGGAGTCATAATTTATAACATCTCTTAACTATCATCACTGAAATCATAGAATTTTATACATCAGTCTTAACTATTAAAAATCTGAAACAAAAACCTAAAATGCTTCTCCAAAATCTTGCTACATATTAAGTTTGTCTAAGTATTTTAATGCCATACTTCACTGGGTCTGTTTGCTAATATCAAAGAAGAAAACTAAAGTTATTAAAATTTAGGTTAAGGAAATTTCCAAGTGAAGAATTTTACCTTTCTCCTATTCTTTCCAAAGCCAGTTTTCACATTACCATCCTCTGTAATTCTTTTCCTCAAGATAAATATTAAACATATATCAGAAAAGATTCTACTGATTCCTCTGTAAGAGCTGAAATGAAATTTTAAAAAACTTCCTATAATCTCACTATCAACTTGATTAGCATCAAATTGTGCAATTTACAAACCCTTCATCATGTAGCTAAATAATTCAATTAGACTGTGGCTTAATGAAATTTGTTATTTTTGTCTACCTAATGCAACAAGGTTGCAGAATTTTCATGCTTTTCTAGTGTCTTCATTAAATACTGTAACATTTAACATTCTGGTTTTGGCTGCCCTTGAATGAGCATGACTGTAGCCGTGGAAGGGTCAATGGAAGGCTGATTTGAGGTTGTGCTAATGAACAGGCTGAACTGTTTATCACCGGCATCTTCTGATTACTTTGTGGTTTTCTATTTGTTCCGTTTTTCCCATAAGAGTTCTTATGGTTCCAAAGGAGTCACTTAATTTGTAGTTATAATTTGTTGCATTTTGTGAGGATCTGTGTGCTATCATAACATTACTGTCAAGGGTTGGTATGTAACTCAGTTGAATTGAGATTTGACTTTGGTCCTTCTTATGGATTGTATTAAGCATTTCATTCAGCATGCTGTGAACTCAGAAGAGTTTCTTCAGTTGAGTTCAGCATTACTTTTTCAGACAGAAAAAAGAAGAGTGTAAATTGGGCACTCAGTTGGTGGGAGTATAAATTGGTAGAAATGTTTGGGAGGGTGGATTGGTAATATTAATCCAAACTCTTGAAAATCTTTTGACCCAGAAATTTGACTGCTATAAATTTATATCAGATAAATAAATGAAAAAATAGAGGAAATGTGCATTCACATTATACAGGAATACAAAATTGATTACACCTAAATACTCAATTAAAAAATGTGTTCCTAAACAATCAGATACTGGAGAACCTTGAAAAATTAGATTTTTAAAGTATATTTGATGTGGAAAAACAATTTATGAGATATCTGGTTTTCAGTTTTTAAAAATATGTACATACCCACATTATATATTTTGGTAGAATATATGCTAATATGTTATCGGTGGTTTGAATGACTTTTACTTTCTACCTTATACCCATATTAATCATGACTTTTGAATGTGAGTTATAGGAATATAGATCAAACTATAGTTTGGGCAAAAAGAGGATCATTTTGGCCCTGGTAACCAGTCTGAGGGAAAGACAGGGATGAAGCTGAGCCTCTCTGGTACTTGTTCAGGATTCTTCCTCCACTTCTTTCTCTTGCCTCCATTCCACACAGTAGTTCTGGAGCACCAGCTTCATTCTCACAAACTGACTTTCTCAGTGGTCTGGAAACATGGTGGGCTAAAGTTTCCAGGCTCTCATCGCCACAGTCTCACTGAGAGTGAGGGATCTCTTCCTACAGCCAGAGTTTTATAGAATCATAGGGAAGAATTCTTATTTGCTTCACTCAGGTCATGGTTTTCCTGAGTGAGTGGCAGTCTCACCAGAACTGCCTATTTGGGTATCCCAAGAGGTGGTGGCCCGGTACAAATTTTATTTCTTGCTCATGTCACAGTCTTTTGTGGATGGCTTGTCTTATCTGGGGATTCCATCACTTAGGGTTTCAGAGTTCTCCACTAGACTCTATGCATCTGTCTGACAGAGGAAGACAGAAAGGGAGTACAGCTTTTCTTCGAATATGATTATTTATTTCAACTTTGTTTCATTATAACATTGGTGAGATGTTGTAGGAACTTAACATGGTTTATATCAATTAGCCTATGGTAAAATTGGTTTCATTATATGTCATTTTGCTTAAAGTTGCAGAACCTATTGACAGTGTTACGTGAGTACTTACTGTGCTGTAGGGGAAGATTTAGGTCCAGGACTAGACAACATTGCACCTGTATTTCACTGGCAGGAATTCAGTGGCCTCCTCAAAATGTAGGCGAAGGTGAGCTCAGAAGGAAAAAAGAAATGGAATGTGAACACACAGCACTGACTTCACCATGTCCATGAAAAAATAAGTTGGTTTATGGCTTGTCACCTATATCTTAAAAATATAAACACTGAGATTGCTAGAGATTTCATGGCCAAAATAATGTGATCATTAATATCCATCAGTAAGCTAGCTGCTGTTAATTTTTTTCTTTTTCAATGAGACAAGATGATTCTAGAAATGGATGACTAATGGTTGGCCAGTAGACTCATTGTATATTCCTTCATCCTTGGAAAACATTGCAAATTGATCCTGGCAGTCTTTACACTAAAACTTTCCTTCTGCCTCAAAGTGCATCCTTTGGATTTCTACTGTTAATTATAGGTGACAGTAAAGATGAAACAGATTTGCCATCACTTGTCTAGGCAATTTATCCACACTGAATACTAATGGAAACCGCTCACTGGGTTTACCTAGACTCCAAGAACTGGCATTCAACTTGGATGATTCCAAGCCTAGGATTTATCTGCCAGTGAGCTTGTCTTTAAAAGCTGGTAATTCCATGATTTGTGTGGTTAGGCTATGGGGAAAAGTTCTTCCTTCGTCTGTTTAATAGCAAAAGGGTGATTTTATATTTTGCATTTAACCAAGACAGTTATAGTTATTGTGAGGCAGGGAAAGGATGTTTCAAATTTTTGCATTTAAAATCTCAACTTTCTCCAGGCACCAAGTTTGAGATTAATCAATGTCTTAAAATGTAAGTTATACAAAGCATATTTGAATTTTGGTACCAAGAAATTTTCTTTGGGTTGCTATTCAGGTACATACGTGGATATGGTTTCTTTTTTAATGTAAGATGATTCTTAATTCACTTGTTTGAAGTATAATACATTAGTAGTCTGTCTTTGCCTTGTAAGATTTAAGTGAATTAAAGTAAAAGGTCTTTGGATGTGGCCCAGGCCTGGAGAGGCCTCATGGGTCTAGTTTGCCGACCTGCCCTGCATTTCCCACAGAGATAGAAGAGTGTCTGTTGTTCCTCAGCCTACCTTCCACTTTGCTGAAGGGTGGGCACGCTCTGACATTGTCTAAAGCCATAGGGAAAATGGTGGGCAATTCACCATCACCATTGCCAGAAAGAACAATTTATGGCTTTATTCTTAAGCTTCCAAATTGTCCTCATACTATATCTCATGTGGGCTTTTATTCCTGAATCTTGGCTGAACTCCTTAGGCCTAACCTATTAGCCTCTAAAGTGTTGGGCAGTTGCATTGCCTATCTACCTCCTCATTACTATAGTAATCGGTTATGAACTTTTATTTGGAATCAATATAATGAGTACCTTTTCATTCAACTCCATTCATACAATCACAGATAACTGCTAAAAATCAACAGCAGAAGAAATACTAGGAAGAGGCCATCCCAGCTTTGAGATATTTCTATTGGGGAAGTAAACCCAAATGTTCTTTCTTGCAGCCAAAGAACTTTACACCAAAAGCTGAATTGTATGTAGACTAACATCAAACATTTATTATAAGTTTCTGAAATAACAGTTTTGACCATAATTATCTCTCTCATGAATACCCAGTATTGAAATACTTTAAAAAAATGTAAGTTGAACTTGTCTTAGATTTAGATTAAGTTCCATTAATATTGTAAGTATTCTCAAATATTAGTTATTAATGGACAGAATAAATAAAATACTGCATTACCATAAAAATAAACTAGTTTTAAAAGAAAAGATATCCACAGGAGTGAGAGATAGGCTAACACGTTGTGCTTGGCACATGTATATGATCAATTGCTGTTAACCTCACAAATTCCTATGAGGTAAATACTCTTATTCCTACTTTACAGAGGAGGAGAATGAGGCACAAGGAGGTTAGGGACCATCCAAGCTCCCACAGCTAATGAGGGGAAGAGTCAGAATTTCCTCAGGGGTTCTAACTGCAACACCCTTTTTGTTTTCTCCTTTGCATCATGTTTCCTGTTTGTTGTCTGTGTCTCTAGTGTCATGGATAGCAATAATCCAAAACAAAACCGGTTAAAACACCATGTGATTGTTTTAGGGAATAAAAATTGGGGTGAGATCTAAAGGCAGTTTATTAGGTAATTAGCTAGACTGGCAAAAACCCCTGCAAAGGCCCTTTTCTGTCTAATGAGGGAAAGAAGTGGAGAAGGTGGGTCCAAATGACTATTCTTGAGACAGCCTTTATTTAACATATTTTTTATTAAATGACTTTGGGAGGTGGTAGAAGGTACAGCAGGAGTACTGATTTGTGATCAGAGGATTTAGTGTAAAATTCCAGGCTCTATTGATTTCTGGCTGTGATCTTGGACCAATTAACTTAATTTGATGAAGGGTAGGCAAGGGCTCAGTCTCTTTACTAAGGCATCATGGGGTTATGGCAACATTTTAAATGAATAGATTTGTTAAAAACAGCAATAACAACAAACTTCAATTCTAAATTACTCTATAAATTATTGTTATTGGAAGAAAAAGCCTTTGGGGCCTTAACAGCAATCTTTCTAGGTATCGGATACTATATGCAGCAATAATATGCAAAATAGGCCTAGCCTCAGCTGCTTTGTGCTTACCTTTGGCATCTGCTTAAGAGATGACAGTTTATTCCTAGAAGATATGAAAACATGTGGCTGATGAAACTCTCACTGTATGGGTTCATGATTTTGTTTTTGCTCTGTTGACCAATGTTAGCACTAATTATTAAAATATAACTTGTATTAGATGAAAGTCATCTAAAACAGATTATTGAGAGCTGGTAAATAGGTTTAGACTTAGCACTTTTTAGATATTGAACTTTTCAAATATAAATATCTTTTAGTAAAAGAGTTATTGCTTCTTTAAAAACAAAGTAATGACAGTTGTCCACTGAAATGTTTAAGACATAGAGGAAATGGTAAAACTATAGTAAGTAGAGTGAGTATTGTTTGGCCTAGATCTTTCATGGTTACAACTTTTTACTGTTCTCAAGTTATAATTGAAGATGTTACCAGAAGTGGAGAGGCATTAAATGTATTGTTTTGCATTAAACGTTAGTGAATTGTCCTTGAGAAAAGTTTTTTTAATATTTAGAAAAAATTTCAAACTTATAAAATTGATTTAAAAGTGAGATCAGTTTCCTGGTGAATCTCAATTTACATTGCATATACTAATAGTGAAGTATATGTGAAGGACTTTGACAGTTTTTAGTCCTAATAGAAAGATCAACGAAACTTAGTAGAACCATATAACAAAATTTAGTCAATAAATAATGTTAAGGATACTGATGCACATTGTTTGGACTGAAGACATTTTGAAAAATTGTTAGCTAGATAATTGAATCGTTTAAAATTTTATATGTAAGAGTTTGGTCCTTATAGATAGCAGTAAGCTATGTAGTTATGATTAAGAATTCATAACATTTAATAAATTAATAGACCAAATACCATATAACTTTAGGGAGGTTGTAATTCACAGAACTTGTCCAAGTCTTAAATAGGTCATAATTATGAGCTCTTTTATTTTTAAACAATTTGCATGTTTTTTGTTGTGTATTTTTTAAAATTGCTAAACTTGGCCAACCTCTATTAAAAGTGTGAAAAGGACAAAAATTTGTCTTGTCTTGGGAGTACCAATTTAGAGTTAAACTTCTAATCTTAAAAACCCAAGAATTAATTATCATAGTAGATCATTAGAGTTGACATGTATAGTTGACTATTAGCAATTTCTGCATCATAGTATGACTCATTATATATATCAAATTTGGTTATCTTATATAAAACTGTTTCATCGTAGTTTAGATAATTTTCTTTATGATATGAAAGTTCTTAAAAATAGTGCCTTTCCCACACTAATTTAATAATTATTTTTGGACTGTAGTTAATAGAACAACATAACTAATACTACCCATTTCATTTTTCTTAGAGTACATAGCAGAAAGATAATATTGAAGAGTTTTAAGGCATGTGATAGAAAAGCAAAAATTTTCAGTTGTAAGTAAGATTTACCTGTCTCTCTCGAGTCAAGGATTCACTGTTCCTGTTGCCAGACTTACTCCTACGAAAAATACGTAGGGTTTTGTTTTGTCGGCCTTCTCTCCTTGGAGAGATTTCAGTCAGTATAGCTATAACCACCCAAACCAAACAACATGTTCAGTGTAACTATTGCTTTACCAGAGAATTAAGTATTTTATTATTTATATGTAACTGAGCTGAATTGTGTTTTCTCAGACCTACAGACCTTTCAACAAGCACTTCCTAACTAACTTTGAGATCTCAAAATATGTTTTAATCTCTTTTTGAGTTATAGAGCAAAAGGAAGATAATGAGATCATAGATCCTTTAAAAATCTGTGTTAAAGGAGAGGTGCTTCAGAACTATGTTACATTTGTCTTGAATCACAAAATTATTCATTCTTCAAGTAGAGATTTGATCATCATAATAGTATTGGGAAGTACTCCCTGAAAAAAATTAAAATACTCAAGTTATTGCTCTGTGTCCATAATCATTAGGGAAACCCTCAGTATATGATGCTCCCTTTTATCTTTATATTCAAGGAAACTTGCCTCAAAGTATTTTTTATATTAATCATAAATGCAAAGAAAATTCAAAGTTATTGTTTAGAGCTAAGGTAGAGTAGAAGGAAATTGTTAAGATTAATAAAAAATTTAACATATAAAATAAGGTGATGAGAAATGGAAAGGAAGAAGTAAAAGGAAAGCAGCTCATACTAGGGTCCAGATACACTGGCCTCTTCCTATATCTGAGCTAGTCAGGCGGGTACCCACCTTGGCACCAGCTGTTCCCTCTGCCTCAAATGCCCTTTCCCCAAATAACTGTATGGATAAGTGAAGTAGCCTCTGCCTGAGATGGGCTTATAGCCTAGTAGGAGAAAATATATATATATATATACACACATACATACATACATGTATATGTAGAAAAAGAATATTATTAATCATATTTTTAGTTATATTTAAGTTATTTGGTACATTATGGTGCAGGTATGGTTTGGAAGTTCTAACCACAGTTACATTTTAGGTCAATTTCATCACAAACATATGACCCATTTAAGATATTATTATTATTTCCTGAAAGACATGAAATAATTTGCTGTTAATTTTTTCTTAAAACAATATTATTCATAGTCAGAGTATTAAGTAAGAACAACTAAATTCTTAAAATAATCATGTTCATTTGAAGTAACTTTAATTTATCACAAATACCCTTAAACGCCTCACTCTGCCTATGTTACTAGAGCTCATCAAACCCTAGTATGAGCTCAGCAAGCTACAGAGTTAATAACTGGCATAAATGAGGCATAGAATACCTGGCTAACTGCAGTTGAACAAATAATGTTAAATCCTGTATTATGTCCTTTCTTCAGGACCAAAACTTGATAAACTTGACTTTCATCAAGGACTTATGTGTTTGTATAAAAATTATACAAGAAAGCCAAAACCTAATGAATATGACTTAATCTTAAAGCAAGGCACTAAAAATGCCAAAATGGACTTTCATGCTCATCAACAAAAAAGAACATTATTGTTAATTAGCAAAACTACACAGTTATCAAACACACTGGTAACAACGTCTCCAGTTATTTCTAATTAGCTCTATAGAAATAGGCTTTCATCTCATCCTTTCTCAGTCTTATCCCCATGTGAAACAGCATTAAAGAAAAGTATGATTAAGCTTAGATGGTCAGTCCTGGTGTCTGAGCGATTCCCTGGGACTGAGTTTCCAGACCCCTGAAGACAAAGGGTAACATCCAAAATATGGACTCATTTTCCACTCCACCTTCATTGGCCAAGCAGCTGCCAAGAACAAAGGCCGCATCTCCCGATACCTGGCAAACAAATACAGTATTGCCTCACGAATTAATTGCTTCTCTGAGGTGCCCACAAGTATGTTTGGGGAGCAGCTTTGAGAACAAGTTGAGGAGCAGCTATTCTTCTATGAAATCAGAATGATTCCATGAAAGAATGTTTAGACTCTAATACATTACACTTGAAATTAAACTAGGCTACCTAAAGCACTATAATATAAAAGGAAAGCATGAATGTGATTTTGTCCCTATATAATGGTCTGGGCCCAAATAGGGCCCTAAATTTAAGTGATTTATTTACTGAATTAGTCACAAAGACCTACTAGCGACAGTTTTAAGCAAAAACCTTTGTCAGTTCTTTGAACAAAAGCGATTTTAATATTTAAGAGTAAAGAGAATATTTAAGATAAACTCATTACACCCTACCCCTTGTTATGAAATACCTCTGTGGCCAGGAACATTTAATAAACTAAATGGCGATTTTATTATGAGTTATATAAATGTGACCAGCTTATTCAGAAGAACACACGATATAATAAAAATGGTGCTTAGCTAAGTTACCAACTTACAACCTGAGAGACTTCATCTAATTTTGTCTGTTTTGCCAGTCTGATATAGAAGAACCCAATTATAAGATATAAGAAAAAATCAGTGTTGACTATATGATATGAAGGAAGGCTAGAATTTGACAACTGAGATAAAAGCAGAGTGCATTCCAGGTTTATAACAAATATTTAATGAATAGATCTGTAAACCAGGTACTGTTATAGATGCCAAATGGGTGAAAGATCTTTTCTTGTAGAGTTTATATTTGAGATGAGGAATAAGATAGTCAATAAGCAATAAACATAGTAAGTTGAATAAAAGATGTTAAAGGCAAAAAATGCTCTAGAAAAAAAGAGAGAAAAACACAGAGGTAGGAATTCATCCAGATTAGGTGACTGGATTTTGTGTGTGAGTGATAGGCCATTGAAATTATTGAGAGCAAGAGAATGATCAGCTCAAAGAGATGTTTTGGGAACTTCAGTCTCGTCAAATGCAGAGAGGATTGGAAAGATGTGAATCCAGGCGGTAGGACAGTCTCAGAAGACCAGGAGCAAGTTCTAAAAGGTTAGGAAGTGGTGTTTATAGGGAAATTGGAAAGAACAGATAGAGTAAAAGACATGAGGAACTTCATAATGCTTAGTGTGGCATCAACATGGTCACTAGTAAAAGGAAAAAGTCAAAGATGGTAGGAGTCTAGTTATGGCCCACAGAATGGTGAGGTAAGAAGTGAAGCGATGTGTGATCATCTTTAACCTGCTAAAATTAGGAATGACCCCTCTTTGTGTTGGGCCCTACTTTAGTTCTTTTTAATAAAAAAATGATGTAAATGCTTTCAGATAGTGAAAATCAAAGTGTTTATGATTTCCTCAAATCTCTCAGTCTGTGCCAAGCAACGCAGTAGGCATTGCTCCTACTACTACCCGTCTGCCACAGATAAGATGTCTTCCAATGTAGAAGGAGGCCTGGACCCCCGAGCCCATGTGACACTGTGTGTGGAGATGGCAGAGAGTGGTTTCCTCCAGCCAACTGAGGGCATAACCAGGCCACCATGTCCGTGGGGTATGTGTTCTGACCCTTATTGTAACTTTCTCTGAAGCATAAATTGTGGGTCTTGGCACGCAATCATAATTCTTGACTTGTTTACACACCGAAGAACAAGTTTTGCTCCTTTTTCCAACAGGACGTTAAAGCCCCAAACTAGTGTGATCTTTACACTAAAAAGGATTTTAACAAGGTTTGTGCAGATATTACATATCTTCTCACTTTTTTGCCACATGTTGGCTGTCTTCTGAGAAGGAGGCAGAGGTCTTGGTTCAACTCATTTTGAGAATGATTATCACAATTTTTCCCTTCATCTGTTCCTTGAGAAGGAGGAGTCATTACATGGCAGCTCTACAATTTCTTGTAACTGTGGTTAATGTCAGTGTGATTTTAACATATTAAATAGTTTCTATTTTTTTGAATAATAGATAGAGCTCCAAGAATTGGAGTTACTGTTGAAAGTTTTGGGGTTAAGGAGAAAAGGAGCATTTATTATGGCTCTTTCAAAATTTTATTTAATATCCACTGTATTTCAGGAATTTTGCTTGTGAAGCAGAGCTCACGTTTGAGTAAAGCACACAGATATGTGAATAAACCTGCATGATATTGTGAGATGAGGTCTAAAGGTGTGTACAGAATGCCATGAAAAGCACTGTATTTGGCAAGGGCCAGGGAAGTTTACGAAGTATTGTCCGAGCATTCAGGATGAGTGGGAACCCTCTAGTGGACAAATGGAGAAAGAGAATGCAAGGCCAAGGGAACAGCATGTGCAAATGCATATGAGTGTGAAAGATCATGGGGGTTCCTGTTTGGAGGCAGGCCATGAATGAGGAAGTAGGAGGATGGGGTTCCTCATCTGAGCCTCAGAATGCAGACTATGATTGAAGTGACTTTTCTCCATCCTCCTAATGATGGTTTATTACTAATATTCCAGATGCATGAAAGACTAATTTGTTACCTACAATGGCTGCTTTAGGGTATTGGAGAACCCAGATTTAGAAGGACTGGATTATATGAAACTATTTATTTCTATCAGTAGAGACACAAAGATCTATCATTTTTCTTTATCTTGAAGAGTTAAGTAAATGGGAGAAAAGAGCTGAAGAGAAACATAGGAAATAGACATTCTGTCTATCTGTCTCTCCCCTTCTCCCTCTCCCTCTCTCTTTCTCTTCTCTGGACTGTAGGCTCTTAGAAAAGCTATGAAGCTGCATATTGTTCCACTGAGCTTGGAAAGGTAGAAAGATCAGAAACAATGACTTTTTTTTTTTTTTTTTTTGGTAAAAATGAAAATGTGAGTCAGTATTGAGGACCTCAAGAGAAAAAGGGGCAGCGGGAGAATAGTTCAGGAGGATTTAGTGGGAACCTAACCATTGCTACAGGAATTATTAGGTTGAATCACATGAAATTGCTGATGGTAAATCATTTTTTGACTGACAAAAATGGTAATTTTGATAGTTCAACCAAATGTGTTCCTTATTCTAAATACGTTTGTATACTTTCAAATCATAACCCCTTCATAAGCTGAAACTGCTCTCTTTGATGAGATGTGAGAGTCCTTTTCTGTAAATCTTACTTGTTTACAACAGCAAATGCTATACGTGTATATTCAGTTCTTATAGACTGTTACTGATATAGCATAGTTATTTGCCCAGAACAGAAACTGGATAAAATATTGGTCACAAGTTGGGACAGCTTCCCCAGGTCCCTACTCTAGCCTGACTTCAGTTCCTGAGATCTCTAAACTCTTACTCTAGATAAGCAGTACTCAACAGGGAGCAGTTTTACCCAAAGGATAAATTTTACAATGTTTGGAGATATTTTTGACTGTCTTGTCTCAGGGAGGGAGGGTGCTGCTGGCATCTTGTGGGTAGAAACCAAGGAAGTTGCTAAACATCCTGAAATGCACAGGATGGCCCCCCACAACCAAAGATTATTTAGCTCAAAATGCCAGTACTGCCAATGTGAAGAAAGTTCTAGACTGAGCACCAGGGAACTTAAGGAAACATACACAAAGTTGTATATCATACTCCGAAGTGGTGAGCAGGAAAAGTTTATAAGGAGTTAGGCAGAACCGGGAAGAATATTTTGGAGAGAACATAAGGGAGCAAATGATGGCCAATATATCCTGCATTTGTGAAGCTGCATATGTGCAGGGCGCATGGCTAGTTTTAAAGAAGAGTTGGATCACCAAAGAGTGAGTTTTTGGTGAGATGTAACAGTGCCAAGTTTTTTATACCATTTGAATGAAAGGTATTGAAAATTAGAAGACCAGAAGTTATAGAATAGGATAAGAGGGAAGTAGGCCCAACAGAAAGTTTAAAGTTTTAAAACCTTACTTATTCCTTTCGAACTATATAGTTGATAGCATCTATTGCTATGATTACTACTGTGTGTAAAGTCCTAGACAGACACTGGTACAGGTATGAGTGGAAAAGAGAGTCATGATATGATAAACCGTTTAGTCTTAAATTTTTAGATTTTATTGATACACAGAGAGGTTTAGCTTTTTCTTTGATGTTAATTAGCTGTGTGACCCAGAGGTTTTATAAATATTTTTGACTTGAGTTGCTCTTAGCTCTGAGAGCTATAAAGCGATGTTAAGAAGTGTCCTTATAACGAACTATTAAGAAAGAATAATAAAAAAGCATTTTCTCTGTTATGGAAAAGGTTATATTTCGATTTAACTTATATTTATGAATAAAAATATAAGTGGACATGGGTAGTATGCAATTTTTTATTGCCAGTTATGAACACTGAAGCTTTTTAATTCTTAAAAATCACTTTCTCCTAGAACAATGTTCTGATAAGTATTTAAGTTCTCTAAGTATCTCACCAGAGTCTGTGTTAATCAGAATGTACCTGAACTGTAAGTGAACCATAGGACCAGAATACTAAAGAAACTAATCTTCGTTAAAATGTTGGTGGGGTCGAAATGACTGAATTCCATTCTGAAACATCAGAAATAGCTTTCCCTCCTAGCCCCTTAAGCTATAGTGGACTAGGAACTTGATTTTTTTTTTTTCTACCTGTTGGATAGTAGAGGGCAGTGTGGGATAGTCTGGCAGGGGTCTCAGCTCTACAGGGCTTGGGGAAAACAAAGATAGGGAGTCTAGAGTCTCAGGAGCTGACTTCCTCATTTGCCTCTGTTGCTACTACCTCTTCTATATAAATTTCTGACCCTTCTTCATTTTTTCCCCTGCATTCACTCATCAGTAAATGTAGTCTCAGAAACTTCTTTAAGCAAATGTAAAACCTTTTTCGTTTTTCATTTGATTTTTTTTTCCCTAGAAATTAAGAATATGAAGAGAGGCTTTTACATTCTTTTCATTTTACTTAAAAATTCTTTTCCTCTCTTTTCACTGTAGTAAAGGTAAAGATAAAGGTATATACATAGTGTATTAAGAGCTAAAGTTGTATTCCTGGTTATTTCAGAAATCTTTTTGAACATTTCCTTCTAGGAAGTTCTGTAGAAGTTTCCGAAGAACAGAAACAATAAGACTTTGGGTAAGGCCAAGGAGATGGGATAATGCTGGGAGGTGTTAACAAAGATTCTTATGAAGAGCAGGAGCAGAAGGTAGAGAAGATCCAGCCTTGGACCAGCTTTGGAGTGACAACTGAATAAGCATTTGGGAGACATCCTAGAGATTAGGCTGTAGATACAGCAAAGGAGAAAAGTCTCAAGCATCTGCCATTTGGAGATACTGTTTATTTTTGAAAAACATAAGTTTCACATATGTGGGTAGGGAGCTTGATTGGAACAGAAAACTGATGCCTTGTTCCTGCTGCTTGAGTCCTAACTATGAAACATGGCTTTTCTTTATGGCTCAAGAGCACTTGAAAAGGAGGTGTTGAATATAAAGAGTTAACTGAAGATGAAATGGCTGTTCTTTTCTGAGTACAGAATAGAGAGCGATGGGCTATGGTTAGAGCATGACAAACTTAGGTTAGTTATTTAAAAAGACGTGAGATCGATCAGCGTTGGTATACAGTAAACTTACTAACATGCAAACTCTTCTCTAGAGACTCTGAAAATACTCTTTTGAGAGAATTTAAATGTAAGCTCTTTTAGCTTATGTTCAGTCCAAGGCTCTGTGGAAAAAAAAACAAACAAACTTGAGGCCGTCATGGAAATAGGACATGAGTTAATTTACCTGACACACTTGAAAACTAGACATAGGTAGTTGATCACTGTGTGGCAGTAGCAGGAACTCAGTAACCCAAGCCACATGTATCTTCTAAAATCTCACCGGCAATGAAGTCGACAAAGGCCATCCTTCCAGCAATTACTGCCAGCTTAGAGAACTGGCTTGAAATTCTTTGTGAGTTGCCCAGAACACCATGATCTTCTGTTTCAGTGGTCTGTTACAGACATCATCTTCTACCTCTATAATACCATCCACTTTTTTATGTATCCTTTTAAAGTTCTGTTCATATAAATTTTCACCTGATTCTCAAAGCACAGGGTTCTTTTGAGAACCCCACGATAGTTTTTAGGAAAACAATTGGAAGAGGATAAGTATTATGGCTGGTGGACAAATGTGATTATTTCTATATCATGGATGAAGACACTAGGCTAAAGAAAACCAATGACTTGCCTACAGGTTACATTGTTAATGCCAGAACTAGCTGTGTACAGATCCTAAAAGGTAAAAAGTAAACTTTCAATTTTTGTCCTAATAGTTTTCTACAACCCTAGAGTCAGCTGAGGATGCAATATTTGGCATATGGACTGCTCACTCACCTGCTACTGCCAATCTCAAGCAACAGTGGGATATGGCTCTGGGTTCAGAGTCCTGCAGACAGGCAGCTGGGCACTCATGCTAGCTCCTGGAAGCTCTGTGAGTCATGATGCTTCAGTTGGGAGGCATCATAGTCAGTCTCCCCTCTACTCCAATTGGTCAGAAGAATCATAGTAATTTATAATGTTCATTTTGAAAAGTAGCTGGTGCTTGCATCTCAAACCAACTTATGTTTAGAGCATGTTGGGGGTGTAGTTTACCATGATACATAAATGTTGATATAACTCTGAGGACATCCTTTTATGTGTTCCAGACACTAGAAGTACCCTTAGATGTAGCCCAAACACTGCACAGGTCTTGGGGCTCCATGTGGTTGGGAGTGATGTCAAAGAAGAGAGTGAAAGTGGGTGAAAAGAGAAATAAGCACTTCAATACAAGCACATATCTCACCTCCACTGCTCTTTTGCAGAGAGTATAAGAAGCAGTTCATCCAGTTGTTCAGATCCTACCCACTTATTCTTGATTCTTCTCTGTGTCTCATGCCTCTCATCAAATCGATCAGCTAATCCTCTTGGCTCGACCTTCGAAATATCCAGAATCCTACCTTTTGTTTTCCTGCTTCTGTCCCATTGCCACACTGATACAAACTCATTATCACCTCCCACCTGAACTTTTAAAATAATCTTCTTGTCTCCCTAACTCCACTTCCTCCACTCAGTTTGTGCTCCATATAGCCACCATAGTTATTCTTGAAAATATAGGTTGAGTCATGTCATTCCTCTGCTCAAAGCCTTCAAACAATTTCTCATTGCATTTTAATAAAATAGCAAGTGCTTCATTTGACCTATAATGCATTGAGTTATCTGGTCCCGATCAATTCTTTTTCTGCCACTTTCTCTCTCTTTTGCTGTTCTCCAGGCATACTGGCTTTTTTTTGCTGTTTCTTGAACCCATCAGGCATGCTCTTAACTCAGAGCTTTGCATTTCCTGTTTGTTCTGCATGAAACATTCTTTCACAAGATGACTGAATGGCTGGCTTCCTCACTGCATTAGATCTCTAAATGTCGTTTTCTTGGGGAGGTCTTTTCTGATCACTCTGTCTGAAACAGTACCCACTATAACTCTCTATCCCCTTACTTTATTTCTTATCACATTACTTATTTCTGTCTGACATTGTAATCTAGTTGTTTGTCTGTGTTCTCCATTAGAAAGTAAGATCTATGAAGACGAACAATGTCTGTTTTGTTCACTACTGTATCTCTAGCTGATAGAACAGAGCCAAGTCTTTTTTAATATTGATAGTCAAAAGATGGATCTAATTATAATAGTGTGTTTGTATCTATCCCTTTTAGTGTATACTGTACTATATATAGTATAATATATATTCTCATATATCTATATATAGTGTAAGCAAAGTATCTTGCTCAGAGCTTGATATACTGTGTGGAGTGGATATAGTATATCAAATTCTGTGCTAGTACTTTGATCCTTCCCTTATAATGTATCAGGCTTTGTGCTAGATAGTTTGCTTGCATTACCTGCTTAAATAAAACAGCTGTCACATAGGTACTATTATTATCCCCATCATAGTAATGCAGAAATGGAGGTTAAGAGGGACCCCTGTGCTCCAGATCAGATAGTTCTTAAGTAACGAGTTATAATCAAACTGGGTGTGATGTGTCTCCAAAGCCTTAACTTGAATGACTTGACCATATACTGTCCATATACTGCATCTCCTAATTTTGAATCTGCCATAATTGTATAGGGGATCAAAAAACATAAGAAGGGGATTTTTGCAGTTTAAATTTCTACAAAGAACTACAAAAAAAGACAAAATGTATGTATTTTTCTTTGAGATGAAATTACCTAAATAGTTTAGAAACTAGATTACATTAAAGTTCAATTGTGGTAATATGGTAATATAAAACTACAAGTAAAGTTTTTATTTAGCTATATTGAGTAGATTAAGTGAAAAAATTTAAAAGTTCACATTTTATAACTTTCTATTTAAAAAAGAATTTATTTGAAGAAGGATAGTGTTATTAAGTTCTGCAAATACTATTTATCATATTGGGTGCATTTGCAAACTGCTCCCCTTTATCTCTATAAACTCACAGGTATTTATTCTTTTATTTTCTATTCCATTCATCCTTGTTTTCTAAGGTTAACTTTGGGGGTCATCATTTCTTACTCTTGCTGTCTTGACTTTGTTCTCATTTATATACCTCTTGGCACCTTCTTTTTAGGTATCCCTCCCAACTAACCTATTCAGGTTAGTCGCTATTTTCTTATTTTAGAGAACAATTAATTACAACTCTTAAAGTTGTTTTCCCATTTACATCTATTTCTTTTATTGTCTTATTTTGGTGATATCTTGCCTAGAAGAGATTTTCTAACCTATCTTCATTTCTTAAAACTACCAAAAAAAAATGATTTTGTGTAAGATGGAGAAACTAGACTTACATATACTTTCCTGCCTGAAACAACTTAGAAACTAGACAAAGTTTATCAAATAACTGCTTTTAATTTATTGGACATCAAGCAATAAAGGACAGTGATCCTTGAGAGATGGAAAACAAGGAAGGTGAGTTCTAGGATTGCCCCCAGCTCACTGCTATGAAAGAGTGTCCAAGCTATGGCAAAGGGTGGAGGACCCCAGCTGGATCCTAGTGATCTCCTGAATTGTGGAGATGGAGCTGGTTCCTTGAGAAGATTGATAAAATTGAAAGACATCTGTCTAGACCAGTTAGGAAAAAAAAAAGGAAAGAAGACAAATTATCAATATCAGGTAATTATGAGAGCTATCACTACTGATTCCACAGATGTTAAAAAGACAATAGGGAATACTGCTAACAACTCGATGCCAATAAATTCAACAACTTATATGAAAAGGATAAATTTGTTGAAAGGCACAAAACTACCAAGGCTCATTCAAAAATAAATAAATAGCCCTATACCTACTAAAGACATTGAATCATTGAATTTATGGTTAAAACCCATCTAACACAGAAAACTCCAGGCCCAGATGACTTAATGGGTGAATTCTACCAAACATTTAAAAAGGAAGTAATCCTAATTCTATACAAACTCTTCCATTAAATCGAAGATGAGAGAATGCTTCTCAACTTACTCTATGAGACTGGCATTATTCTGTTCCCCAAACCAGACAAAGACACTATAAGAAAATAAAATGGGGATATGGCATAGGGAATACAGACAGCAGTAAGGTAATGGCTATGTGTAGAGCCAGAGGGAAGATAAAGTAATCAGGAGGATCATTTCATAAACTATATAAATGCCTCACCAATGTACTGTATACTTGAAACTAATAATAAAATAATTTTTTTAAATTATAGACCAATATCTCTCATGAACAGAGATGTAAAAAATCTTACAGATTTTTAGCAAATCAGTTTCAATAACAGATAAAACATTATGACTAAGGGGGTTTATCCCAAGAATGCAAAGTTGGTTTAACATCTGGAAATTAATCAATGTTAATTCACCAAAATAGCAGACTGAAAAAGAAAAACTATATGACCATCTCAAGAGTTACAGAAAATATATTTGACAGAATTCAGCATCCATTCATGGTAAAACAAACAAACAAGGAAAAACCTCTCAGCAATAGAAGGGAACCTGTAAGAATAGAAGGGAACTTCCTTAAGCTGACCCGGCAATCCCACTTCTGAGTATCTAGGTATGTAAAAATTTAAAATCATTTCTCCATAAAGATATGTGCACCTCGATGTTCATTGTAGCATTATTCACAGTGGCTAAGATGTGGAAACAACCAAAGTGTCCTTCGATAGGTGATTGGATAAAGAAGATATGGTACATATATATAATGGAATATTACTGAGCCATAAGAAGAGATAAAATACTACCATTTGTGACAACATAAATGGATCTTGAGATTATCATGCTTGAGTGAAATAAGTTAGAAAAAGTTGAGAACCACATGATTTCACGAATATGTAGCATATAAAACTAAAAGCAACAAATGAACATGACAAACAAAAAACAAAAACTCATAGACACAGGCAACAGGTTAGTGGTAACCAGAGGGAAAGGGGATGGGGGAGATACATAAGGATAAAGGGAGTCAAATATATGGTGACAGAAGGAAATTTAACTTTGGGTAGTGAACATAAAATGTAATATACATATGACATATTATTATATTGTACACTTGAAACCAATATAATTTTATTAACCAATGTAAAAGAATGTATACCAATGGCAAATAAACTAATAAAAAGCATGTGAAATAAATGTGCAACATCCTTAGTCATCAGGGACATGCTAAGAAAAACCACTGGGAGATAACCATGTCATACCTGTTAGAATAGCAAAAATAAATAAACTAATGCTCATACACTGCTAGCAGGAATGTAATATGATATAAACATTTTGAAAGTAGTTAGGCAGTTTCTTAAATATTTCCTTTCAAATAACTTAACCATTTCACTCCTAGGCAATTACGCAAGAGAAAGAAAGCATATGTTCATAGAAATACTTTTACACTAATGTTCATAGCAGGTTTACTTGTAATAACCAAAAACTGGAGTCTCCCTAATTATACATTAATAGGTGAATGGATAAAAAGTTGGGGTATGTCCATATAACAAATACACTACATGAGTTAAAAGGAATGAACTATTGATACATGCAACAACCAGATGAATCTCAAAATATAATTATGACAAGTAAAAGAAGTTAGACTTCTTCCCTGCCTCCCTCAAAAAGTATAATTCTCTTTATAGAAAATATAGAAAATTAATATATGTTGACTTCCAGCAAATTGGTGATTACCAAGGAACAACAGGAGAGGAGATTGAGTAGGAGTGTTAGGAAGGAGGAATTATAAAAGGGATTGAGAAAACCTTTGGAAGTGATGGATATGTTCATTATCTAGATTTTGCTCATAGTTTTATGGGTGTATATGTTTGTCAAAAGTTAACGAATAGCATACTTTAAATATGTGCAGTTTTTTAGTATGTCAATTATACTTTAATAAAACTATTTCTAACACTTCCCAAACAGTACCATATGTGTCTACCCAAGTTCAACTAAGACTTTGAATTCTAAGGATTTAAAGATGAAAGATATTTAGCATTTAGATTCTCACAATTTTCAAGAATATTTTTCTGCACGTTTACATCTGTGCTTTGTTTTGTTTCTAATTTTTTTTTAAATTCTTTAAATGGAAACTATTTGGCGAGGAAGTCTAGTAGAAACTCATATAAACTACTGGTGAGAATATAAATTTGTGCAATATTTATGTAAAAACATTTTGTTAAGTTAAATATGTGCATGTCCTACAACCTAGCAATTGTCTTTTTAAGTATATACCAAGACTAGCAGCTTTCAAATTGTTTGGTCTCAGGACTTCTTTGTGTTCTTAAATTATTGAAGGATTGATTCAAAGAGCTTTTATTTCTGTGAGTTATATGTTTAGATACTTACTCTATTAGAAATCAAAACTGAGAAAGTTTAAAATATTTTTCAGTTTAAAATAATAATCAGCCTATTGACATTTTAACAGATAATACTTCTAGGGAAAAACAAAACAAAACAAAAATAGTGAGAAGAGTTGTATGGTTTTATATCTTTATACATCTCTTTAATATCTTGCTCAATAGAAGATGGGTACTCATATTTGTTTCTTTATCCCATCTGTTGGGATATATTGTTTTAATTGAAGTATGTGAGGAAAATCTGACCTCACACAGATATGCAGTTGGAAAAGGGAGCACTGTTTTAACAGCCTTTTCATAAAATTATGGATATTCTTCTTTGATATGATACCATAAACCTGTTAAGTGATATTTTCTTATATTTAAATTGCAATATTTAATCTGAAACCATGCCAGTAAACTTTTATACTGTTACATTAAAATCCAACTTTTATACTCTGTTACATTAAGATGCATTTGCACTTGTCTACCTGTACTTTAAATGAATTGATTGCATTATTTTGTAACATTCTATATAATAGTCATTTGGAAAATATTGGTTCACTGAGTTATTCACATTTTCTGAAATATTGACACATTTTGTTATATAATATCAACAAATGATACTCATTAATATCACCAATGACCTTATCAGAAAATTCTCAAAGAGAAACTAGAACATTGTCAGGATTACTAGAGCAGACACAAGTTTTCAAAAGTTCTAATTTTTATTTGAAAGAGTAAATTTTATCATTGGCAACCAGTGCTGTCATTCTTTTTTTTTTCCCTATTTATTTATTTATTTATTTATTTATTTATTTATTTATTGGGGTGGGGGTAAGCGACAGGCTAACTTAATTTTGGAAAAATAACTGCTGAATATCAAGTCTGAATCATCACTAGTTTGAAGTCTATCAATTGTTCTTTCAAGTAAAAAGCGTGGACTATGAAAAAAGTGGCTAGTTCAGCTCACAGTTCAAGCACATGATTACTTTTCCTTGAGATAGCCTTTGATCTTTGTTATGCATCAGAATTGCTTTATGCATACTTCCCATTTAGTGACAGAACAGGGTAGTCAATTATTTTTTATAAATGGTCAAAGAGCAAATACTTTAGGCTTTGGTAGCAGTTCCGGAGTTGTACATCCTATTTTGGGGAATCAGCCTACCAAGGCTTTCTATTGTATTTGACACCAGTGAATCCTAATTGTTTCATGACATTTTTGATGTTTCCTTAATTGGCTTCCACAAGGTCACTTTCCTGGGCTTCTCTTAACCATTCTGACTGTTCTTTCACTTATGTTTCTTCCATTCATCTCTTAAACATGGGTCTTTCTTAGCTTCGATTCTTCTTTCTTTTCTAATTTATAACATTTTCACAATTTTTTGCATGATTTCTGGGTTCCTTCTTCTACTTTTGTGACTTCAGTTCCCATTTCATCGCTGATGACTCTCAAACTTCTATCTAGGACAAATGTTTCTCCTGAGCTTTAGAACATGCCTCATCTCTATCAAACGTCTCAGATTAGATCTCCAACAGCTACTTCAAATGTATTCCTGTCCCACACAGTTTATATCTCCTTTGAAAACAACTTTCCTCCTATTTCAGTAAAAAGCATTTACTGGATTCCAAACGAGAAACCTTGAATTATTCAGATTTCCTTTTCCCTTTACCTCTTAATATCTATTTATTCACCTGCAAATCCCATCAGTTGTACCTCCTAAATATCTTTCTGTTCCATTCATTATCTCCCTCATCTCCACTGCCTTTTCATTGGTTTAGATTCACCTCATCTCTGACTCTCAACTGAGCTCTCTAACTTACTATTTTTCTGTCTTCCAGTATCTCCAGGCAGAGATGATTATTCCTTATCCTGTGCCTCTGCTTACCTTGAGGATAGTATTTAGTAGTTACTAAATAATGAGGTTGACTGTAAATGTGAAATCTTGTTGGTATTTTTCCAAGGGGTCCCCTTAGTTTATAAGCTAAAGTCCAGACTCTTTATTTAATGTCATGTGTGAGATCCCTCACTGGCCATTCCTTAGCTTTTTAGTTCAGATTCTGTCTACCACGTACCCACACCTAGCCCCCAGACCACCACAGTTCTCTAAGAACACACCACATCTTGTGGCTCCATACTTCATATATTTGCTAAAAATGTACTCCTCTCCCATGTCATAGCTGACTTTGGGGTCCTCCCCATGGATTCTTTCTCATAATGCAGTATATGTATAACAGTATTTACAAACATTTATTTTGGGTGCCTACTTTTTTCAGACCATTTTCAATCTTTATAATAGGCCTGAAAGGTAATGATAATTATCTCTGTTTCAAAGACAAGGGCACGAGTCAAAGAGACATTAAGCAATTTTCCTGGAGTCACATCTGGATGGGCTGAGCCGGGCTCTGGACCAGGGCTCTTTCTGCTTTATCATGTTGCCTTTTTTTACTCAATTCTTACAGGGGTTTCTCTGTTATCTGAGCATGTATGTGTCTTCTCTGACCAGCAATACATTTCTGTTCAGTAAATAAACAAATAGAAGAATTTATAACCGACAGAGAATTTCAGGTATAAAATAGTCCCATGATATAGTCTAAGAAAACAGTGTTATAATGTAGTGCTTTTTTCTTTTTCAAATGACTTTATATTTTTGGCTAAAATATGTTTTTTTGTACATTTTGTTCAACAAAGGTTTATTGTGCATAGTGCTCTGCAAAGTGCTGCACAGGAAACAGGTATTGGTATGACAGTTTTCATCCTCAAGGAGATTTGGTATGGTAGGAACTTATGGCAGATACACGTCTAATATGAACACTCAGTGAGAACAAGATGCCTTAGGTTTTTAAAACAGAGGGAGGTCACATGGGACTGCATTTTAAAGGGACCAGGAAAGATTTCTTGAAGGATGAATAAAATTCCAGTAAAGGAAAATATTGAGGGATGAGTGTAAAGAGGGTGGAGATAGTGACTGGAATTTAAAATAAATATAAAGTAAGAAATAAGCCTGGTTTGGTCCATTTATAATTCAGGACAATTATTGATACCCTTTAGTTGAGAAGTTAAGAGCTATTTCAGTGGTAGAGTATCAGCTTTTTTAAACCTTATTTACTGTGAAATAGAGATGTGCATAAAGCAAATATATAGCTTAATGATTACTGAGGGTGGATTTTGAATAAGGAAAAGCATGAGTTTGACTCTGCATTTGTTGCATGGGATTTCTTAGGGACTCTGCATGGTGGGTGTGGCCTGCAAAAGAATTCATATGGTATTGTTTCTTTAATCCTCACTGGCCCAGTGTGGCTTAGCTTCTGTTCCTTAGCACGTGATCTGTGGTTGCCTCAGCTAACTTTCTGACAGTACTTCCCACATTTCCTGAATGCTAGGTAGTCCCTACTGGCCACTAGATAAAAGAAAAATTTTCCTGAGATACACCTGGAATCATACTGATGCTATACAGATGTGGACAGTGAATGTATTATAAAAGTTCACTCTCTTAGAAATTCAAGTCAAATTACAGTAATTTAATACATGCACAATTTTCTATGAAAATTTAGATGGGCAGAGTGGAATTCTTTCCTCTTTTGCTTACTTTTTGCTCTCATTCTGCCACTTAGCAGCCATCATGATTAAAATTCAAGCGAATTAAGCTTTAACTATAGTATTTCAAAAACATTTATGTTGTTGACTTTAAGTGTTGCATAGAGTAAGTGTCCACATGTTTGAGACAATTGTCCTTGCAAGATAACAAATATTAATGTGAGGCTTAGCTTTCCTGGAGTTTATAATTTTAAAAAATGGAATTGGTACCAGAAAGGAGAAAAAAATCAGAAGAGGGTACAAAAGAGGATTTAATAGTAATAATTTTAAAAAGCTCAAGAAAAAAATACTTTGAGTAATGAATAAATCTGTGTATCCATAAATACACATGAGAAAATATTTTTTGAAATTTTACTAGCTATCGTCGAAACAATTTTGGACTCATGTTTTAGTAAGCAGGTTTAAATGTTTACATTTTTAAATGAATTTTTGTTATGATGATTGATATCAGTAATTGAAATCTTCTGTTTTTGTAGATTTGATCCAGGCTACCAATGAGACCAATGTTAATATTCCTCAGATGGCCGACACACTCTTTGAGCGGGCAACAAACAGTAGCTGGGTGGTTGTATTTAAAGCTTTAGTCACAACACATCATCTCATGGTGCATGGAAATGAGGTAAACTAAGTAAACTTTTTTTTTTTTGCTTGGGGAAGGGAGGCTTTTATTAAAGAGTTTGGTGATTACTTAAGGCCTTTGCATTTGCACCAATTAGGGGACAAAGAAGAGGAAATCTATGGTTGAGAATCATCTAGAGTACACTTTTAATCTTCTGTTTAGCTATTTTTCAAAAAATGAATGTTAATTGGACATTTTCTTAGAGTTATTGAAGTATTAAATATTTTCGATACCTAAAATGTATATACCACATAAATATAATTAGTGGGCAAAAATGTTAGGAGAAGGGAACAATACAATAATTTTTCTCATAGGAAGTGCCTGTAAGTGAAAATTGCTTTTATAAAAATTTTTAGTTTTGGAAAGTATTAATAAAATAAAAATCACCCATTTATATGGGATGCCTACTGAATCCTATTAAATTGCGGTGTTTCTGTTATATACAGAAATGAAAGGTTATACAATTTAGTTCTAATTTAGTGAGTATTATTCAGTCTTTATCTCCCCTCAGAGAAAGTCAGCAGACTGAGAAGCTTTATAACTGAGTAAGAGAAAAGAGATCACAGTGAGAATACGCAAAAAAAAAAAATTCCCTCTAGTATCAGAAATTATTTAAAGGTATGATTTGAGAATATTGGTGGTTAATTCTAATTTTTGTTTTTCAGAGATTTATTCAGTATCTGGCCTCTAGAAATACACTATTCAATCTGAGCAATTTTTTGGACAAAAGTGGATCTCATGGTGAGAATATTTATGTTTTATCATTTTTTTACTCATGTTTTTAATGCAGTTTTTTTTTTTTAAGTAAGGTTATAAACTCCCCTGGGTGTTCAAGAAAAAATATAAAAATATATAGTTTATAGTAGTTTTAAAATATTTCATTGTTATATAACTCAGCATATGAAGTATAATGTCAATTTTATTTTGTCTTTTTCAGTATTTATCTTAAAAAGTAACAGTGGGTATGCTAGACTCACAGTAGTTTTTTTATGAAGGTACAACAAGCAATGAAATGAAAGATACTTTTCTAATTAACAAAAAGATTCTAGTCTTAAAGGAGTGTTCATTGTAACTTGAACTGCAGTTATTTGTTCATTCATTTTATTTACTGGTTGCTATTATGTGTAAGGCAAGCACACCAATCAAGTGAGTAGTTCTCAGAGAGCTACATGTATTCAGTCTGAAGCAGGTGGTTATTTTAAACAGTGAATAAAATGCAAGGAAAAATCAGAACAGACATTCTGTACAAGGACAGTAGCATAACTAAACTGAATAGTCTTGGAATGTCTCATGCCAAAAGTATTTGCTTGCGGTATGATTTTAAATGAGGCCTGTCTGATACACTTATTGACCTCATCCTAGAATCATTTACATTTGGGGAGTTAAAAAAATTGGTACTTGGTAGAGCACAATTGAAGGTATTTCATTAATCAGTTTTATTTCCTCTGCCCCTTCCCCCAGGTTATGATATGTCTACCTTCATAAGACGCTATAGTAGATATTTGAATGAAAAGGCTTTCTCTTACAGACAGATGGCATTTGATTTTGCCAGAGTGAAGAAAGGGTATGTTTTTTCTTTCTCATATTTATTTGAGCAGAATAAGTTTTTGAGGAATCCTCGATTTATTTTAACTAAGCTTAAATGCCAACTAATTTTGTTCATGAAGGTCAAGTTTATAATCACCTGAAAAAAAGAAACTCAATTAATAATGTAAAAACTAGCCTTGAGGTTATAATATGCCTTACTTTATATTTTCATGCAAAAAACTGACTTGCTCCTCAGAATTGACATGGTATAATATTTTATTTGTTAAAATCAATTTAAAATTCTTAAACACATATATACCTTTAAATAATTTTAAATGGAGGGAATTTAAACAAAATTCATTTAAAAGTACAGTAGCTATAGATGACAATAGTTATGTCAATTTATTTTGATTCTGTTGAAACTGAACTGTGTATACAGTGGAGATGTGTTTTTGAGAGATAATACCATCTAGTATTTCACTCACATGCACATGCACACCAACATACACCATAATTGTAACCATTAATTAAGAAACCTCATTGAAACATTTGCATTGTAATTGATAATTAACATCTCTTCCCCTCTAAAAAAGTCTTTGAATTTAATCAGAAGTGTTCAACCATAAATTTATAAATCTTGTATTTGTTCCTGACTTGAAATTATGACAAGGTATTATAGGAAGTTTAATATTTTAGTCTCAAGAATCCACACAGAAAGATATAACTCTATTTTTCTAATAGCTCACATAACATTAGCTTTGAACTTTTTTTTTTATTATCATGGTGGTGAACAAGATAAACTTGCCCATTCAAAATAGTTTCTTTTGGGTGAAGATTTTATAAAATTAAGATTTTTTTACTTCATCTCCTTCTTATGAGAGATGATTCTAGGTCATACTCCTTCCTCTGACTACTTCCAAGGCCCTGGGAAGCCTTCGTTGATGTTCCCAGGTACGTTGTGGCCTTTGCAGCACAGGTCCACAGCCTTCTTAGAAAGACTTCTGTACCTCTTCAGGGACAGACACATAAGGACACTTTGGGATGCTTTCCCTACCACCAAAGTGGGAAAGATTCTAAAAGTTACCATTATCAGCCTACGTATTTCCTCAGCTAGTTCAGTACTGCCACTCCTTGACCATCACTGGGTGCAGGGATTCCCTGAGAGGCCCGTGGGTAGATGCAGGGTTCAGCATCCCCCTCTGACGCACCGTCCAGCACTAACCTTCAGTTGTGATCTCTGAAGCTAGTTAAGCCCTTATCTCCTTTTGGCCAAACTATACACATCAGCATGCATTTTTCTTCACTGCTGGTTTATAGTGTAACATCGGTACTCCTAGTCCTACAGGTTTTGAAGACTTCTAAGACATGTTTTTCGCTTTCTCAGAAACAGACTGGCATTTAGGAAACTTACATTTTTAATGCTATTATCTCTGTTATAGATTTAAAAAAATCCATTCAAAAAGTCAACTGATCTTTTTTTAAACAGAAAATGTTTATATTTCAATATACAACTTGTGTACAACCAAAAAATAAAACACTACAGTAAAATGATAGCAAAGAATACAGTATTTCATTTGTAATGCACGACAGATAGTTAACATCTTTAGTCATAAATGAACTCTTAGAAACCAGTAACAAAGCCACTAATATTTCAAGGGAAATGAAATAATATGAATGACTGTTAAGGAATAAGGATATAAGAAGACGATTGAGCTAAACAATGACAGAAGAGCAATTTCATTGTACTATCACTGTCAAAGATTAAAAACACCAATATCTAATGTTTGCACTGTTTTGAATAGTTTTGTACAGTTTGAACTCATAAACAAACATTGGGAGATAGATTGATGAGGAATATCTCTACAGTTAGGGGGAAAACTGTAGTTTTGACTCAAAATATAAATTTCAGGTATCCTTAGTCCTAGCATTTCTAATTCATTTAAATTATTTTAACAGATGAGTTAAACACCTTCAAAATTACTTGTGTGTAAGCAAGTTTACTGATAGAAAATATGTAGCTAATATATGAACCCCAAACACTACTCGCTTATTAATTGGTTTACCAATACAACCCTAAGAGATGTGCACAAAACTCCATTTATAGTAGATAACATTGGGGAGTAAAATTAAAAGGAAAACAAAGCCATTTAAAGTAAAACTGTTATACTTAACAAATTCCTATGTCCTCTGAAATCTCAAAAATTATTTTTATGAATAAATTTTAAATGTACTTTGTCGTAAGTGAAATTTTAAATATATCCACTTCATACCCATGGGAGCACTGAAATAAGGCATTGCAATTGCATGTCCTTTGTAATCACATCTCCACTATTCAAGCTCCTGCGATCCAGGAGATGCAGCCCACAGCAACAATGAAACAGTTAACATGCCTGGTTATGATTCTCTCCAATGACACCCTTTACATCACTTTCAGCAATGAGCTTTCAACCGACCTCTTTCATCCAGACCACATTGCTTTCTTCCTGAGCGCAGTGCAGATAGAAAAAAAAGCATTGCCTGTGTGGTCAAAGAATGAGAATGAATAAGAGGAAATAGTACAGAGAGGGAAGTCAACTACAATCTCTTCATGTCTCAAAATTATCCCACAAAATTAACAATGAAATGGGGAAAACAGCTTAGAACAATGCGTGTGGTCTTGAATTTTCCATATACAAGGAAGTTTTATCTTTTTCTTTTTTAAAAAATTATAGGGCTGATGGTGTAATGAGGACAATGGCTCCTGAAAAGCTACTAAAGAGTATGCCAATACTGCAGGGACAAATTGATGCACTGCTTGAATTCGATGTATGTATCGCACTAGCAAATGTTTCTTACACAATCAACATTGTCTTTTATTTGAAGATGGGACTATCCTCAGGAAGCGGATTTAGATCTCTCTCATTTAGATGATAAGATAAACAGTTTAGTGGAGATGATTTGAGTTGCTCAGAATGAGCAGTCTACCAGGTAATTCCGTAAGCCCTGGGAAAAAAAGTGGTGCATTCTTGGAACCCAAGGTTTGCAGCAGGATGGTGGTCTCCTATTGTGTTTAATAGGATGTAACTGCAAAATGTACCTTCAGGCAGCTAAGTAACTCAGCCTGCTATTAGAAGTCATTTTATAGATATTGCTTAAATGATACTATCTACCAAAGAGAATTATTTTTGTTTTGTCACGGTTCTTCTTCCTGGCAATACCAACATGATTAGTCTCTTAAAACCATATCTGTTTCTTGGCTCTGGTGATAAGATTATTTAGAACTAAACACACACACACACACACACACACACACACACACACACACAATGCACACAGGTAAAATTGGGGAAATCTGAATAAGATTGGTGAATTTAGCAATATCAGTGTCCTGGCTGTGATATTTTGCTATAGTTTTACAAGATGTTAGCTTTGGGAGAAACTGGGTAGATGGTACATGGGAATCTCTCTGTATTTTTTGACAACTGCATGTGGATTTACAGTTATTTCAAAATAAATAGTTAATTAAGTGAACATATTTGATTTATGAAAATAAAATATTTTGACATGTAATAAGATTTTTAACTCACAATGTTAGCTTTCTTCTATTTCAGTGATTGTTTAAAGCAATTTTCCTCAAATATTAATAATTTAAAATCTCTGTTATAATTACATGGCATGTTCTGTAATTGAATCCTAGTTACAATACCCAACTCTATGACATTTCAGTAAAAGCAGCTCACCATCTTGTTTTTTGACAGATTTTATAGTAAGGACTTCACTAGGTATTTATGGAATTGCTTCTCTTACCTTTTTTTCTTTTTGTATATTAATTTTTCTTTGCTTTTCTTGCCCTTCATAATGACATTGTCTTAAAAGATGAAAGTCATAAAGGGGAAAAGAGCAGAGCTTAAGAAATTATGAACAAGGATTGAGGGATGAGAAGAAATTATTCTTCTTTGTGTTGGTCATTAGAGTTTTTGGTGGCTAAGTCAATGCTGTGAGTCTCAGGAATTATTTTAGGACTAGCTGGTAAGGTCCTCAGTGAAGATGCTATGCTTCTTCACTGAGTCCCTGCAGGCCCCTGGAGCCTGAACCGTTCCCCAGAGAACATTCCATAGGGGAAGTGAAAAAATGTAATATAACATAGTGAAAGCAAAAAAAGAGTAAATGTTTAAAAGCTGGATTTGAGTGAGCTATGGATCACTGATCAAATAGAATGTACATATGTCTTATAATTGATAGGACTAGCTTCATTGTATTAAATTGAAGCAAAGAAAATCAATCTTTTGATGTTGGTAGGGTTACTAAAATAATTAAAATAATTATATAACATAGAATATGGATGAATTTCTCGGTAATCATTTGAGACATTTTAATGTGCTCTCAGAAAATTTGTCATTTGATGATATGATTTTTAACATATTAAATTTTCATCTTCTAGGTGCATCCAAATGAGCTAACAAATGGTGTCATAAATGCTGCATTTATGCTTCTTTTCAAAGATCTTATCAAACTCTTTGCTTGCTACAATGATGGAGTTATTAACTTACTTGGTAGGTAGACCTACTGGATGGTGTCTTTGAATGAAGGCTGATCAAATGCAAAGATTTGGATACTGCAGACTTAGTACATAAAAACCTTGATAAGTATTTCATTCAGGTCACATTTCTCTGTATATTCTCATATCAGTCAAGATTAAGAGCAAGAAATGATGGGGATATCATATAGGGATTTTGATGCTTACGAAATTTCAGAATGACTGAAGGAGTAGGTTCTAGGCTTTGCCTCTAGGAATAAGTTCCATAACAATAAATAACTGTTCCACTGTGCAAACAACTACCTCTGACACCACACCCTGGAGATGTACAGGAAATAAGACACTGCCACCTCCTTATGTATAATAATAAGAGGGTCCACTTTAGCTCCTAGGTTCCTGGATCCATGTACTCGAGCTATGGTGAACAACATACCATATATACTGGTCAGTGGTTCAGAGTGTATACTAAAATCCCTAACTTCTCAAGGTATATTCATAGAGCAGGTTTGAAATGGATTCTTCTGCAGGCCATTCCATCATTATATAAGGCCAGCTGCTTCTGGACTGATGGGATTCATGCTAAGACTGATGAATTCTGTGGGGTGAGTCTGTTGTCTCACTTCTTGTGCAGTAAAAATAGAGGCAGTGTTGTATGAGATACCATGATGGTGAGTAATTCCACAGATGGTGGTACTGGCAGAGCAACGTGGGCAGAGATGATAAATCTATATCCAGATAAACTATCTGTGACAGTATAGAAAGATTGCTGCTCTTCTCCTTAGGAGTTAATCCTTATCTTGTTACCTGGTGGATGAGTTCATACTCCTTGGAGTGTGGTCTGTGGTGGAAGCTCAGCATTGATCTCAGGTATTGATAGACTAAAGATTTAGCAATGATGGTAGACATATCAGCCCATGTTCTTGAACCAATTCATAACCTCCATTTCTGATATGACAGACACTTTGTTCATCAACTTACGGAGTCCTCTTAGCCCCTGATGATTGAGGCCTATTTGTGGGATATATGTCCTTTGGTCTGCATTTGCAAGGGATGAACATAATCTGATGCTCTTGATTTATTCTGAGAGGTCTGTTTACTACTTCTCTACACAAACTGGTAGATCACATAGTGACATTCTGGATCCCCAGGGAATAGCATCAGCTTAGAGTCAGTGTCCCTGAAAAGTCTGGGTATGTCCCTTTCCCTTGGTGCATAGTCACTCTGATAACAGTCCCTTTGCAGGAGATGAGGGGAAAGTGTTTTAGCTGTGCTTCTAGGACTCTCCTCATGAATACTTGAAGGGCTTATTGAAATTTAGGTTTTTAGACCCTAACCCAGACTTTCTAATTCAGTGGGTCTGGAGAAGGCCCTGAGAATTTGAATTCCTGAGCAGTACGGTTGCTGCTGGTCTGAGGGACTTAATTTTGAGAAATCTTGTCTTAGAGCCACTCCCAGATGTTCAGGCTAGCATTACAAATCCATCCTTTTTAGTATGGTCACCCAAATTGATAAATTATCAATTACTTTATAAAATATAATGTGATATTTCTTCTTTCCAGTTCAGAACCTTTAGAATGCATTCCGGTTCTTTAGATTTTTATCAGTTAGGATTGACAGATTTGGGAATGGGGAGGTGGATACAGGATACCCAGTTAAATTTGTATTCAGATCAACATGAATAACTTTTTTATACTAATAAGTACTATGCAATATTTGGGACATGCCCATGCTAAAAATTATTTGTTGTTTACAATTTAAATTTAACTCAGTGCCTTGCATTTTATCTGACAATCCTGTTGCCAACATAAATGTACAAAATCTTGTACTTCTTTTAGCATGTAGTGTTCTCCTCCTGGGTCAGACTTTGTGCTCATCTCCATCAGGCATGCCAGAATTACTGGATTTTAATCTCATTTAGTAATTGAGGCAGTTGGCATGGAGAGGACGGTAAGAAGTGCAGGGAGAGGGCATGAGGAGACTTTATTCCTTCATGAAAGGTGGGTCGATTTCAGGCTCCCCAAACAAGGCAGGACCAGCTTTTTTAGATTGAGAGGGAAAAGCTTTTTCGAGCAAGGATAGTTCATTTTGGATGGAATATACTTAAGTGCTCTTTTTTCCAGTTTTGTTTCATAAGAAATGTCTTAACTTTCACAAAAAGAACCATGGTGAGGCTGGAAATTTAACTTATTCACATTTGTTATAATTCAGCAACTCACAAGATTAAACTCTCTATCTGACTTTTAGCTATGACAGTCCTGTGTCAGCAAGAGATAAGATTATTTTAGGACAACTTTAAAGTACCACAGTCTGAATGGATCCTTGAGCCAATAATTTAAAACCCTGTGTTGTCATTTTCCTTTTTAAGCTCTCCAGTAATTCAGGAGCAGCCATCCACCCACAGTTCTGTTTGCCTTGCTCCCATCATGGCATCTATCTCAGCAGCTACTTGGTCTGATAAGCTTCATTCTGGGTACTCATTTCAGAAAACCATAGGTTATCACTTAAGTAATTATTTTGTTCCTGTGTAGCACAGACTATGAGATTCCAATTTTTCAGTAGTAGCAGGTTGTCATCTATGCCTTCACATCTAATCAGATTACATATTTAATCCCAGATTCCCATCTTTGACATTGTTGAAGGTCTGAATTCTACTACTTCAGGTCTCTAATATTATGTCTATTCAAGAAACAGAAACACTTGAAACCCATATAATTTTATTAACCGATGTCACCCCAATAAATTTAGTTAAAAAAAAGAAACAGAAATCACTATATATATTCTAAATAAAAACGGATTTAATACAGGAAGTTAGGTGTTTATGCAGTTATTGGAACCCTGCAGGAACTGGTTCTAGGCTTAGCCTCCTGATATGACTACTGAAATAGTTTCTTCCACACTAGGGAAGCTACTAATGAGGCTGCCACTTTATGGTATGTTAAAAATAAGCTGCTGTTACCACTTTGGCTGCCTTGCAACCCTAGGAAGCTGGAGAATGGTCACCTGAAGCTATAATCCAGATAGTAGGGAGTCAGATCAAGCAGCTCTAACCATAACAGTTACTCCTCAAAACTCAGGAAGCTGAAGGGTAGACAATGGAATGCTGCCAGAAGATAATCTCACATTCCTAGGATAGTATAACTTGTTATAAGAAACAGCTAAAAAGATATAGGAAAGACAGCTTCTGCCTCAGTTTCACCTTCCAGATCTCCCACAGGTCTGTCTAATTTTCAGAACTAAACTTTCATCTGAAACCCTGGCTTCTCATGAGTCTAGAAGAAAATAGAATGGAGGTTGAGTGAGCCAATCACCGACATGAAATACTGTGCCCTTGGAGCTTTTGCCTTTAGTGGGGAAAGATTGCTGTCCATAATATACAGTTCAAAACCATATTATGTTTATTTCATGTGAGAGAGTTTATTGGTAAGCCAAATAAGATATTTTCTCATTTTCTTTTTGTTGCCTGATCTTATGCTTTCTTAACACTCATAAATGTGAGCTTTTGCTAAAGTTCATTTCTAGCTATCTACCATCTGCTCTTTCTGTATTTTCTTCATTGTAAATCCTATCGTTTTCATTATGTTGAATCTTAAATCTATTATTATTTCAGTTTTTACCTTTATTCTGAGCTTCAGTTTTGCATGTCTTCTTATTTGTAGAAACTTAGATTTAGATATTTTGTTCTTACCTAAAACTCAGCAATCTCCGAAACTGAACTCTTGAATTTGTCCCTCCTAATCTTTTTTCTGTTTATATATAATTAGACTTTTAAACCTAAAACCTTAATTACCTGTGATGTGCTCACCATACTCAAATTCATACCCGGTTGATTCATTCTCATACTCTCTCACCACTGTACCCTTGTTTCATTCCCAATTCTGTTCAAGAACATTAGATTTATTGTCTTCACAATTCATTTAGCAATTAAACATGTTAAGCCATGTAATTCTCCTCTGTTGTTGTCTTGAACAGCTACTTAAAATGCTGCTCTACTTGATGTTGACATCACAGATTGTACTAATAATATATTTTCTCTTTATATTAAAATACCATTCAGTACATGTTTAATTTAAAAAAGATAGTCTATTGGCCAAGGTTAGGAGCAGGAAAGGAGGAGAGTTATATCTTTTCTTATTAAGGGCCTGACTTTTCAAAAGTAGTAGAGATGTATGTTCTTGCCTGATGACATTCTGGTGTTGAGTGGCTGTCTTCTGGCATTGTCAAATTGCCCTTGTAAAAGTAACACTCTAGAAGAGAGGTACACTTAGTATCCTAAGTGTTTTCAGACAGGTGTGTTTTTTGTTTATTTATAAGATATTGGTAGGAATTAACTTTATAAATATATTATGTGTTAGTTTTAATCAAGGACTTTATGACCAGTTCCCTATATCTAATGTTGGAATCAGTATTAGTGCCACAAATCTTCACAAACACTTGATCACTGTATTGAAACTCTGACGTTCAACTTAGAAGACATTTCCCTTACTGACTGATGGTTGTTAGTAATAGTCCACATTCAAAGTCTTGGTTTGTCTTTTAGGGATGAGATTCCTTTTTGTGTGGCTCCTTTCTCAGGACAGATATCCCGTGAAAGTTAATAGTAATATGATAGGGGTATTTATCAGTACCTTACCAAGATTCATGTTACAGATGTCAAATTTGATCATTTCAAATACTGAAAATCAGCATGTGTTGCCTTTAATATTAAAGAAAGGCAGAGGCTCATTTCTGGATGACCCAGTCCTTCTGTCAAGTGTTAATTTCTTTGGACCCTGCCCTGGTCCCTCAGGGTCCAGGGTCACAACTTTGCATATATCAGTACATGTTGCCTTTTGGTGTCACTACCATCAATAAAGAAACAATTATGAGATTATAACCTAAAGCCATTATGTTTGAATCTCTTTTGTTGCTGAATCCTAAATTACCAAGACAGATACAATTTAAAAGCACCCAGAGGAGGCAGAGAAGAATTGCTTAAAATTGTGTTGCATTAGTTTTAAAAAATAATTGAGATTATTCGGTTTGATTTTTCTTTTTGTGTTATTGCTGAAAATCTGACATGAAGAAATAAACTTAGATCACAGAAATGTAATTTAGACATTTAGAAATTGTTAAGTGAAGATTGCACAACAAGAAAGAGAAGTGTTTTTTTTTTTTTTCACCAGAACAAGTCTTTATTTTCAAAAGTTTAAACTAAAAAAAAGATTTGTTTCCTTATAGCACCATGATTCTATCTGCATCATTATAAACCAGGATAGAATGGGCAAAGAAAATATCCTTAGCTTTGGCCATTGTTTTACTCCCTTTCCTCTCAAATCTTAACAAGTAGCACAATATGTATTTATTTTCTTGATCTTTTGCTTCCTTGAGTACCCTACAGGGGTGGTCCATGCTAAAAGTAAAATTACGAAAAGACTGTCAACAGAAGGTAATAAGTAGCTGCCCTCAATAATTAGTTCTTTGTGTAATTATATATTATTAAACCTTCCTTGAGAAAATTAAAAATACTTTTGAAGTAGTAAAATTACATGCTGAATGAAATCAAGAACTTTAAAGTATAGAAGAATACAAAAATAGCACATGTTTAACCATGTGCAGATATAAAATTATGATGATCTGAGCCACCATTTATGATCCAGAGTTGCCTTGGAGATATTGTTGGCCTATCATGTCTCTAACTGCAGTGTCAGTAATTATTGACTGAATAAACCGATGAATGACTGGCTGGCAAAAACACTGATAGAGTGCTGGTTTTCTTTAAAACTGTGTGGAGAAAATACACTATCAGCCTGCAATTGTAATGGTGCTATAGTACCTTAATGATTGTGAAGTCTAATCTTGGGAGGCAGAAGAGAACAGCAAATTGATCATGTTTTTCTATCTTGAAAACTACAGATTGAGGAAGAGTATACAATTATATACAAAGTCAAGAAGAGTTTGGTAAATCAAATGCCTTTCACAAAACTTCAGCATGTTAGTGCTAAAGGAGACATTATAATATTCGAAATAAATAATTCATGACCAATAAAACTAGGTATTTATATGGAGTGTAAAATTATATTCCCAATAAAGCTTAATATTACTTACCTCTGCAATTTGTAGGTAACTAATATTAAGTTTTGTTGGGAATATAATTTTCAAATATTAGCTCATGTATCTGGAGTAAATGATAAAATTTATAATCTGGCAAGAAATACTGCCACAGAGTAATAGCATTTAGAACTAGAAGTGACCTTGAAAGTCATCTCATCCACCTTTTCATTCAGAGAATTCTTTAATTCAGGGACGTTTATAGATGATTGTTTTATGATATATAAATTACTGGTTTATAGTGAGCTAGTAAGAAAATAAGGATGCTGTTGAATGCAGTCATAACTTTTGAGATTGTTATCATCAAAAATTTGATGCTGTTTTCCAAAACAGAATACTGGAATATCTGGATCAGATAACTGGGATACCTGTTGTGACGTTTCATATGTTCTTCTACTTTAATTGTATTTTCATTATTTAAATTGTTTCATGTGAGACAACTTAGAACATAACACCTTTTTTAAACTACTCCGAGAGTCCCCTTGTTTGGGTGCTTTAGGATCTTAAAGATTTTAGTGCCAAGTGTTTTGATTCAAATATTAATTTAAGCTTCAAATAATACTACTAATATAAGCTTAGAATGAAATAGAACATAATACTCTTTGCAAAATGCTTGTCCATCTCTTCTAGAAAAGTTTTTTGAAATGAAGAAAGGGCAATGTAAAGATGCTCTAGAAATTTACAAACGATTTCTAACTAGAATGACGAGAGTGTCTGAATTTCTCAAAGTTGCAGAGGTAAGTAATACTAAGCTTTCTTGGAAATATGATTTTCAAATATTAGCTCATGTATCTAGGGTGAATGATAAAATTTATAATCTGGCAAGAAATATTGCCACAGAGTAACGGTGTATTAGGACTGGAAGAGACCTTAAAAATCATCCCTTCCAATTTTTCACTCAGAGCTGTACTCTGTACTCTTGCGTCCCAATCAGATGATTATTCTGTCTTCAAATAAAGGTTTCATGGATCTGAACTCATTTACTATTTCACAAAGTTGTCCATTCCTCCATCCCACCTGACAGCTATCTTTGATTTTAAGAAAGTGCTTCATTTTTATGGAACCCTAGAAGAAAACCTTAGAAAAGTCTGTTCATTGTTCTTAGTGTTTAAATCATTAATCATAAAATCTGACCTTTCTTACTTGTCAATGATTGAAACACAATGAGAAACTAAAACAGAAAATATAGTTTTATAAAGTTTATAAACTGTTTCTTCAGGATATTTTTTATATTTAAAATAATTGTGTAACTATACAGTTGGTGTTCCTCAGGTTATCTGTAAGTTGGCTTTTTTGCTTATAAAATCCAATTATTAACTCATACTGATATTGGAAATTATGACATTGTTATTGTAGTCCTTTGGCAAGATGACAGATGAGTTTTTATATTACATGGGTTTTTACATTGCTAGGACTGACCGGAATGCTGTGTGCAAGGGTTTCTAAAGCTCAACAGCAAAGCCTACAGTGGCCTTGGGCATAGGGCATGTTTTTGCGATTTTTGCCTTTTATGAGAATATAGCACACAACAAGCTTTTTATATACACAATTTCAAAAGCAGTCTAGTCCATGTATTATATTTTAAATCTCATTTATTCACAGGAGTAATATTTGTAAAAATCAAATGCTGAGACCTAAGTAGTATTGTAAAATGTTGACTCTTCAGCTTTGACCCATACAACTTGTAATCAGAATAAAAATATTTTTATACAACATGGGAAACAAAAGGTAAAGCTTAACTTATATAAATTACATATACATTAAAGCATGTTCATGTGTATTTCTTCATGGATAAATTGATATTGGTGATCTTTAAGGAAGGATAATATTGCTTGAAACTTTTGCTTTTGCTACTACACAAATTTTATTTTTTGTGTTTGATATGATTTTCCCATGGCTTGACCATAATTATCAACGCAATCTAGTAAAATTTGTCTAATTTCTTTCTGGGAAAATAATCAATTATGCCTAAGCACCCAGAGCAAATTATTTCATTGTTCCACCAATTTCTAATGTACATGCCTTCCAGTTTTCCCACTTGTTACTGTATATATCAGATAAGGACCTGGACATGTGACATCTGGGGTATACATTTCTCTAATCAGCTTAAGACTTAGCTCAAGGTCTTCATGAGAAAAGGGGTACTTATTTATCAATTCCTTCTATTTTTACATGTAAAATTTTGCTTTCTGTTAGCATAGACCCAATTCAGGCTTCTGTGAATAAGAGTCACAGAAATCAGACCTCATTTTGAAAGCCTGTCCTTAAATAATTGAATAATAAATATTTTACTTTTATTTGAACATTATGATTAATGTTTTATAGAATAGATACTAATTTACAGAATTATTTTTAATAGAATAAACATTAACCTACAATGGCTAAACATAACCATTTATGTTTTCTTTCACATTAAAATTTCATTGTTCATAATTTAAACAGTAATTGTTTGAATACTAGTGTTTAGTTGTTTGGTTATGATTGGTTAATACACAAGTTTTTTGACAAATGTACAAAGTTTCTCTGTCTTCCAGTTAGTAGTCATGTGATGTATGTATGTATGACTCATACCCAGTAGCTATCCTGTAGTTAGTACCATTTGCCTTAAGGGTGTGTGGAAGACTTCCAGAATGTCATTTAAAAAATACAGCTATATTGGGTATTTGGCAAATATTAACAATAAGTTGTTTGTCATATTAAAAGAAATGTAGAGTAGTAGAATAATTTCTATGGAAATATTCAAATTTCCCAGTGGAATTGCTTGACATGCAAAAAAAACTTATCATGTTTTGTATTCTTAAACAGTTGTCCCTAGCTGTCCACAAGGATTAATTCCATGGCCCCCTCTAGATACCCAAATCTGCTAATGCTCAAGTCCTTTGTATAAAATGGCATAGGATTTGCATATAAATTACACACATCTTCTCTATACTTTAAATCATTCCTGTATTACTTATAATATCCAATACAACGTAAATGCTGTGTAAATAGTTGTTATACTATATTGTTTAGGGAATAATGACAAGAAGAAAAAGTCTGTACGTGCTCAGTATGGACGCAACCATCATAAGCCTAACTACATAGCACATCGGCAAAAACGTAACTTTTTTTCCAAACTTTTTTGATCTATGACTGGTCTAATGTATGGCTATGGAGGGATGACTGTACTGAAAACTCCTAAAGTAGACAACTGAAACTTTGTAAAATGTTCGTTTTATAGGTAACAGATATTTCTGCTGAGCATACTTCGCTTTTATAGAACCAAGTTATTTTTAGTTTCCTATTCCAAGGTAAATACCAAGTCATAGGAGTTAAGTCTCCCAGAATATTTGTAGACACAAAGTGATGAGATTTCTGTAATACAATTATGCTTCAGCTCAATCCTCCAATTGCATTGTGGTTCAGAAATTCAGGGCAGTAAAAATAGCAATGTCAAGGAAGAATTCCTAAATCATGTCTTTAACAGAATTATCCATTTAATAAAACATATCACCCTTTACCAAACTGATTCCAATATTAGGGATCCATAATACTGTCATTTAAAAATTACTGACTTTATTCATATTAATATTTTAATGGATCATCTAAAGAGGTATTAAAATATGGAAATAAATGGAATGAAGTTGCCTCAGGTTATAATTTCCATAATTTGTAATAATATGAGTGAGTATAGAGAAGCATTAATGGCTTCCTTAAAGCCAGAGTTCAGTCATAAGCAGTTAAAGCCTGTATTTGGAGAGAACTCTCTAGCATAAGTTGATTTAGAAAGATGGGGGCCAGTGCTCTCTACACCAGCGATTCTCCATAGTGGACAATTGTGCTCCCTCCTCCTCCCCAGGGGACAACAAAATGTCATCCGGAGACATTTTGGTTATAACAACCAAATAGCAACATAGTAATAGTAGGAGACTTTAATAACTAACATATCAATAGATAGATAGAGTAGGGTGTGGCTACAATCATCCAGTGGGTAGAGATCAAGGATATTGCTAATATCCTACAGTACACAAGACAACCCCTAACAAAGAATTATCATCCTAAAATGTCAAAAGCACCCAGGTTGAGAGACTATTCTAGTCATAGAAAAGGCAGAGGAAAGAAGTTGATGCAGAACTTGACACACAAGTGGATTTTCTAATCTCCATTTTGCTATATTGTCTTCATAAGAGCCCAACACTTAGGCTTCAAGTATTTGCTTCTACATTTCCATTAGTATAATCAAAGCACTTGGTTTTTCAAAGAGAAAAACTTTGGTTTAACCCACTTTGTTTCTTTGAGAATCAATTTTATCATCTATATAAAATTAGATAATTGAAGTTATGATTTGCATTTTTCCCAACTTTTTATTTTGAGTAATTTTCAAATCAACAAAAGAGTTGATAAAGTAGGTTAGGTGAACACCTTTATGCTTTCTTCATTGATTCACCTTTATTAATATATTCCCATATTTGCAAACTCTCATGCTTTTTCTCTTTCTGCTCCTGCTTCTTACCCCTCTTCCTTTCCCAACCTAAAAAAGTTAAAAATTGCTGTATGCTTTTGCCTAGTAATTCCACTTCTACAAACATATACTACAGATGTGTCCACACAGGTGCAAAATAGTGTGTGCAGCATTGCTTGCTTGCAGTGGCAAAAGTTTGGAAGCAACATCAGTGTCAATTAATAGATGACTTGTTAAGTAAATGATAGGACAAGAGAGTTGATTAAAAAATGAGGAAACTGAGTATTAATGTGGATATAGCTCTAAAATAAATTATTAAATGAAAAAAGAGAACTCAGTGTTTTTCATACACTATTATTATATAATAATAGGGGAATGAAATATTTAAATATTGCACATTTCCTGGATGCACATAAAGAAACTCTGGAAGGATACATAAGAAACCAGTTAAAATGGTTCTCTCTGTGAGAAGAGAGGTGAAAGCTACATCTAGAACAAATTATTAAAATTGAATGTGTATTCTGTTGCTTTTGGGTGAAATGTTGTATAAATATCTCCTAAGTCCATCTGGTATAACACATCATTTAAGGTTGATGCTTCCTTATTGATTTTCTGTCTGGACAGTCTATCCATTGATGTAAATAGGGTATTAATTAAAGTCTCCTATTATTATTGTATTGTTGTCTGTTTCTCCTTTTTGTCTTTTAATATTTGCCTTATATATATTTAGATGCTCTTTTAGGTTCATAAATACTTATAAACATTATATCTTCTTGTTAGATTGACCCCTTTATCATTATGACACCCTTCTTTGTTTCTTACTATAGTCTTTGTTTTAAAGTCTATTTTGTCTGCTATAAATATAGTTGCTCTAGCTTTCTTTTGCTTTCCATTGACGTGGAATATCTTTTTCCAACTTCACTTTTACTATGTGTGTATCTTTACATCTAAGTTGTATGTCCTGTAGTCAGAATATAGGTGAGTCTTTTTTTTTTTTTAATCCATTCAACAACTCTTTCTTTTGATTGGAGAATTTATCCATTTATATCTAAAGTAATTATTGATAGGAATGGGCTTATTGCCATTTTGTTAATTGTTTTATAGCTGTTATTGTAGTTCCTCTCTGTTCCTTTCTTCCTGTTATTTTCTTCCTTGTGACTTTCTTTAGTAGTGTGCTTATATGCCTTTATCTTTTGTATATTTACTATAGAATATGATGAGGCTTACATATAACAATTTTTACAGTCTATTTTAAATTGATAACAATGTTACAGAACACTCCATCCCAAAGCAACAGAATACACATTCTTCTCAAGTGTGTATAGAATATAGTGCAAGATAGATCATATGTTAGGCCACAAAACAAGTCTTAATAAATTTGAGAGGATTGAGATCATATCTAGCATATTTTCCAACCACAGTGGTATGAAACTAGAAGTTAATTACATGAAGAAAACTAGAAAATTCGTAAATATGTGGAGATTAAAAAACAAGTTACTGAACAACTGATGGGCCAAAGAAGAAATCAAAAAATACCTTGAGACAAACAAAAATGGAAATATAACATACCAAAATTTATGGAATGCATAAAAAGCAGTTCATAGTGATAAATGCCTACTTCAAGAAACATGAAAAGTCTCAAACAACCTATCTTTACATCTCAAAGAACTGGAAAAAGAAAAAGCCCAAAGTTAAAAGGAAGGAAATAAAGATTAGAGCAGTAATAAATGAAATAGAGACTCAAAAGATAATAGAAAAGATCAATAAAATTAAGCTCAAACTTCGAAAAGATAAACAAAATCAACAAAACCTTTAGGTAGAATCACCAAGAAGAAAAAGGACTCAAAACAGAAATGAAATCACCAAGAAGAAAAGGACTCAAAACAGAAATGAAAGACTCAATAAAATTAAGCTCACACTTCGAAAAGATAAACAAAATCAACAAAACCTTTAGGTAGAATAACCAAGAAGAAAAAGGACTCAACAGAAATGAAAGAGATGTTACAGCTGATACTATTGAAGAACAAAGGATCCTAAGAGACTATTATGAGTAACTAAATGCCGACAAATTAGACAACCTAGAAGAAATGAATTCCTAGAAATGTGCAACCTACTAAGACTAAATTCTGATGAAATAGAACATCTGAACAGACAGATTACTAACAAGGAGATTGAATAAGTAATGAAAACTCTTCCAGCAAACAAAAGTGCAGAGCCAGACGGCTTCACTGGTGAATTCTAATAAACATTCAAAGAAGAACTAATACTAATTCTTATCACTCTTCCAAAAAATAGAAGAGGGGGCAACTTTTCCAAATACATTTTAGAAGGCCAGCATTACCCTCATACCAAAACCAGATAAAGATGCTACAAAAAAGAAAATTAGAGGCCAATATCCCTTATGAACGTAGATGTAAAAATCTTCAACAAAATATTAGCAAACCAAATTCAACAATACATTAAAAGGATCATACACCATGATCAAATGGGATTTATTCCATGGTTGCATGGATAGTTCATCTGCAAATCAGTCAACATGATACACCACATTAAGAAAATGAAGGATAAAAATCATATGATCATCTCAATAGATACAGGAAAAGCATTTGACAAAATTCATCCATTTATAATTTAAAAAGCTCTCAACAAAGAAGATATAGAGGTAATGTACAGGTCATATATAACAAGACCACAGGGACATTACACTCAATGGTGAAAAGCTGAAAGTGTTTCTTCTAGGATCAGGAAAAGAAAAGGATGGCCACTTTCTCCACTTTTATTTAACATAGTGTTGGAAGACCTAGCAAGAGCATTTAGGCAAGAAAAAGGAATAAAAGGCATCCAAACTGAAAAGAAAGAAGTAAAACTGTCACTATTCGCAGATGATAGGATATTATATATAGAAAATCCTAAAGACTCCATAAAAAAACTATTACAACTACTATACAAATTCAGTAAAGTTGGAGGATACAAAATCAATATGCAAAAATCTGTTGTATTTCTTTATACTAATAATGAACTATCAGAGATATTAAGAAAACAATCTCATTTAAAATTGTACCCAAAAGAATAAAATACATAGGACTCAATTTAACCAAGTAAGTAAATGACCTGCATTTTGAAAATTATAAGACATTAATGAATGGATTGGAAGAATTAGTATTGTCGAAATGTTCATACTACCCAAAGCAATATACAGATTCAATGCAATGCCTATCAAAATTCAATGGCATTTTCACAGGAAAAGAAAAAAACAACCCTAAAATTTGTATGCAACCACAAAAGACCCCAAATAGCCAAAACAATTTTGAAAAAGAAGAACAAAGCTCTAGACATCATGCTCCCTGGTTTCAAACTATATTATAAAGCTACAGTTATTAAAACAGTATGGTATTAGCATAAAAACAGACACAGATCAATAGAACAGAATAGAGAGCCCAGAAATAAACCTATGCATACATGGTCAGTTAATTTACAACAAAGGAGCCAGGAATATACCATGTGGAAAAGAAAAGCTCTTCAGTAAATGGTGTTGGGAAAATTGGACAGCCACATGCAAAACTGGATCACTTTCTTGTACCATACACAAAAATTAACTCAAAATGGATTAAAGACTTGAATATAAGACTTGAAACCACAAAACTCCTAGAAGAAAATGTAAGCAGTAATCTCATGTGAGTCTTGGCGATGATCCTTTTAGTCTGACACCAAAAGAAAAAGCAACAAAAGCAATAAAGTGAGACTACATCCAAATAAATAGGCTTCTACGCAGCAAAATAAACCACTAACAAGATGAAAAATGCAGCCTACCAAATGGGAGAAAATGATTCCAAATCGTATATCTGAGAAGGGGTAAATATCTAAAACATATAAAGAATTCCTGCAACTCAATAGGAAAAGGGCAAACAATCCAATTAAAAATGGGCAGAAGATCTGAATAGACATTTTTTCAAAAAGACATACTAATGGCCAAGAGGTATATAAAAAGATACTCAACATCATTAATTATCAAGGAGATGCAAATCAAAACCACAATAAGATATCACCTCATCCCTGCTGGAATGATTGTTATCAAAAGGACAAGAAATAACAAGCATTGGTGAGGATGTGGAGAAAAGTGAGCCCTTGTACACTGTTAGTGGGAATGTAAATTGGTGCAGCCACTATGGAAAACAATGTGGAGGTTCCTCAAAATATTAAAAATATAATTACTGGATGATCCAGAAATTCACTTCTGGGTATTTACTGAAAGAAAACAGAAACACTAATGAAAAGATACGTGCACCCCCATGTTTATTACAGCATTATTTATATTAATGAAAATATGGAAACAACATAAATGTTCATTGATGGGTGAGTAAAAAGTGTTATATAGATGCATACACAATGGATTATTCAGCCATAAGAAGAATAAAATCTTGCCATCTGTGATAACCTGGATGGACTTTGAGGGCATCATGCTAAGTGAAATAAGTCAGAGAAAGCAAATAAATACGACATGATCTCATTTATATATTGAATCTAGAAGAAAGAAGAAAAAATCCTAGGTCAGGGATGCAGAGAACAGATTGGTGGTTCCAAGAGGTGGGCGTAGTAGGGGTGGGAGAAATGGGTGAAAGGGAAGTTGTTTAAATAAATGAATGAAATAAAAATTTTTAATTAAAAAATAAATTCAAAAGAATAAATAGATATTTCCTATACAGAGGACTTGGCATAATTAACATTTAAATTTAGTCTAAGAATTTGTTATTCTTTTAAATTTTTTAGCTGCCATTAACTGTGGAGGAAATCTTTAAATTTTACACTTCAGTTTCTTAAGTTCTCTTTGGGGGTTCTAACCTAATTCTGTACACTTGTTATATCTAGCAATATTAACAAAATGATTGGTCTATCATATTGAGTGGAAAACTACACAGAGCATATGCTCAAAGTGAAACTAATATTTATAATAACAATTCTATACTAAGTTTAAACTATAGTTTTAACTAATTCTGTGGTGATCTTCAATTAAATTGAGGGAAATTAATTTTTTAAAATCCACTAAGTAACTTCTTATTTTTTTTAATCTACAGCAAGTTGGCATTGATAAAGGTGATATTCCTGACCTCACACAGGTAAATGCTTCTCTGAGTGGAAGATTCAGTGTGCATGAAATTATTATTCTATTATTTGCCATAAAAGGTCCTACCTGGGCCATAGTCTTATAACCATTTAACACATTTTGAATTTAGGCAACCAACTTTCTTGAAAATTTTCTAGCTTACTTATTTTTTTCTAGCCATTGAATATCTTTCTGAAGGCAACATGAAGATTTTCCTGTCCTTATAACATAATTTATTCTTTAAAGGCAACTGAATTTACTTATTGAGCTCTCTTTTCATTCTTGAACTTAAAAGAAGGAAAAATGTGAGTGGGGCAAACTCCGATACAGTTCTACTACACTGATCCTTGTCTTCTTTATGAAGTAGAGGAATATCCATATGTAAAATAATTTTTTTTTAAAAAGTAGTAGAGGTAAATGATTTTTCTGGGAAATATTAGTAAGCAAAAACAATAGCAGGCTTCCTTATCAGTCCTTTTATTTGTCAAGAGAGTGCTAAAGTGAAAAAATCAAGGTCATTCACATGAGTAGAATTACTGTATGACCTTTTTCATAATTGACAGAAACTGTTTTTATTTAATCAGCTCTTCACTTTGTTAATGGTAAATTTCTATCCAAACATGTCCTTCAATTAGAGACATTCACTTGATAGGAGAGATTATAGAGTTATCTTATTTACCAGTAATGAGTGTAGAAGTTTTCTATCTTTGTAAATAAATCATTGTGATAGAAGAAAATTGTCATAATGAAATGATATTAACAAGTTTTAATAATATCAAAATGTTTAATCCTTTAAAATATTTCCATATTTAATATTTAATAATGTTAACCTTAAATTTTTATTAAAAATTAGAGAAACCCAATGTAATGGTCTCTGTATGTATATTAAAATACCAATGAAATTCTAAGAATTCTTCATAAATAAAATTCACAAAACAATTCAGAATATGATGGCATTATATTTTTTTATTTAAAAGTTAGGAGATAGCTCCTTCTAGTATACAGAATATTAGTATAAAATATTTTTGCTACCATGAGAAGATGGTCGGGTAAATACTGACTATAAGATATTGATATCGTTTTGGAGATGGCTAAAAATTGAGTGTGCACAAAGCACTGTTAAAAATCTCTTTACTGCATATAGATTTGTGAGTTTTGTAACAGTAATAAGCAATCAGTGTGCTTTCATTTTAAATTAATTATAATAAACATTTACAGTGCAGTTTTGTAAAATAACCCAAATAAATAATGCATGTTAACCTAAAAAGATGGATATTAAACTAGTTAGCTGAATGAATAGCTCTTAGAAATGGTAAATCATCTTTATTCAACTCTGTAGACAGCTCACTGTAGAATAAAAGAAAAACTAGATATATTGTTAGAGAGGCTTTCAATTTGGGCAAAGTCTGAGGAAGAAAAGAAAAAAATTAAAAGAATACTTAATGACTTTTTGTTTTTAAAATTAGAAAGGTATATGTTATTAAAAATGATTCACATACTTTTTAATTTTTAATGATACTATAATATTAATTATAATTTATATAATCTCTCTCAAGAAGTCCAAAGACATAATATTTTATTTAATGATGTACATTGTGTTTTATCACAGTTTGGGAAATAGAGATAAAATCCTTAAGGTAAAATCTTGCCACGGATCTAGTAAAAAGCTATTCTGTGGTAGAGATTCATTAGAATCTATCTGGTATTGCATATCCTCTACTTTTGTTATGACCATAAGAGCCACATAAACTTCATTATTAACATTTATTTTTAAATTACTTCATTAAAAAAAAAACAAACCTATAATTTATTTCTCCAGTATATATTTACATTTCAATACAAGAATATTGTGTGCTTCTGAAATTTCTTGTTACTTGTGATTTCTGCTGGGATTATGAGCAACAGAGCTAAACACACTCCCAAATTCTTATTTAGAGCCCCTTCCACAGGTCCGATAGAGGCTTCTAATTGAACTAGGGATTTAAACCAGCTCTGACAGTAGTATAGTCAGGGCCGAGCTGGAATATGAGCTGTTCTAGGGTTAATCTTTTAGACGGTGTTAGGCTAAATAAACAAACAATCTGGAGATGGGTCTAGAAATGCTAGGTTGCATGGATTCAGTTTAATGCCTTTGAGATTAAGTTCTGCTCTCTGCCAGCCTTCTCTGTAGCCACCATGGCACCGAATCTAGCCATAGCAATGAACAAAAACACCAACCATAAAAGAGAGTTAAAGAGGAGATGGAGACCCTTAGAAGGTCTGCCTATTGACTGGGAGTAGGAGTAGGCTGCTAGTAACTGAAAAAGGATTAGAATTCCTTTTGCATTAAAACGAAACAGAGGAATTTAATGGAAATCTTTTAGCTTAGAAAATACACAATAAATACGAGTATGGACATCTGTAGCCCATTTTAAATTGTGAATATAATATTATAACTGCATTTAAGTGATTTATGAATAGCAACATTTTTTTAAAACTTTCAAAATGGCTGTTTGAAATAAGAAGTAACCATGATATCTGAAATATTTCTCCTTAGTATTTTCAAATGATTTCTTAGATCTAATGATAAAAAATTTGAATGATGTTTTGGTTGCTTCTTTTCCCTCATTTAGTTTTAATGATGCTGTAAAATCTAAAGCATTTAAATTGTAGATATGTGCTTTCTTTTTGATCCTGGACTCAAAATTATCCGTGAATTTGTTCCAAGAAAAGGATTTTCAAAATATTTCCTGTTTGGTGTGTGTATGTACATTCCAAATTTAAAATATCTCCATTTATGAAAAACATCTTAGGTTTTGATGTCAGGAATTCTGGTTGATCTGAAAACTACTGGTAAAGAAAAGTCTCCTTTTAAAGACTGTACCACTGATGAATCGGTAACCGTGATGTATTGCTGTTATCTATTAATTTTCACGGGCCGACTCTTGTTCTTTGGCTTGGTGTTTCCAATTTGTCTATTGACTTTGGCATTTTTCAAAATAAGCAACTAAAGATACTGCTTATTATACTTTATTAATTATTAAATTCCTTTTACAACAGCAAAGGCATTCTCAAAGTTTTGATCCTTGGAAATTTGAGACAGTTTTTGTTTCTTTCCTACTACGTGCTAGGATATGCTCAGAGCCATAGATATACAGTTGAGAAGAAGGCTGATATTCCTGCATTCTTAAACGTTGCTGTAAAATAATTTTTCCCCCTTTGAATACATTTGAAGAATTTATTTCTATTAGATTTCAAAAGTCCCTATAAGTAATATAAATGAAGAAGCATTTTTAAACCTCTAAGATAAAATGCTATAAACTTAATTTTAGGTGCAATGTGTTGGGAAATAACTTCCCTTAAAGACAGAAGTCAATTTTGTAGTCCATGTTCTTAGTCAGATTTCTGTTGTGACTATTGTGACTATTACTTCATTTAAAATTTTTCTTCCATAAATTATTAAGAAATTTTATAAAAAGAATGAAATTGCAAATTATCTTCCTGGTTCTGGGCATTTTGTTGTTTTTATTGTTTAGATAATTTAAAAAGGAGAAAATACAACTGCTTTTTTTGTTATAATATATTGTTCTCTATTTTGTGGCTATAAATAGCATTTTTAACAGGTTTAGCACAGAATCACCTAAGTCTTCTAAATGGAAAGAGTGTCTATGGCTTGATTTATTTTTCCCTTATTCTGCTCTCAATGAAAAAAAGTAGAAATATGAAAGTTTATATGCCCAGGCCTCCTACATTCCCTTAATATGACAATTATAATTATTATTATTTTGACAATTAGTATGATAATTTTGAAGTTATTATATGTGAATTCACATAAAAATTATGAAGCCATTTATATTTTCTTTCTTTTAAAGTTACAGTGTACATTCTGTTTGTTAAATGAACATATCTTTATAGTTGACTATTTCTTCTATAGAGCAAAATTTTTTTAATCTTTTAAAAATTTGGTTTTTTTTTTTTACACTTAGAAGCATATTCCTAGTTGTAGTTTACTGGAATTTATTGAGTAAATTCACTTTCACTTTAGTTATATTTTAAACTTTTAATTTTTATAATTTTCTAAATACATTGTATTCCCTTACAGTCATTATTCTTTCTACACTATAGTCCGTAACTTTTTAGGTAATGCTCATAAGGCTGTTTCTTTTTACCTTACCTTCATCACTTTGATCACATTAATTTGTTCTCTTAGCAATTTTTATTTATAAGTTTACATGTTTGGTTCACTTAGTAATTTACACTTATAATAAACATATCATTGCATATGTAATTACATAATTGCTAAGACAGTTTCTGAGTCTTTGTGAAGTTAAATGTTAAATATTGTGAACTTTCAAAACAAATTTTTTAATAAGAATTTTATTTTAATTTGTCATTATAGGTGCAATGTAAAATGTACAGTTGTAGGAATTTCCTTGAATTATGTGAGTTATTTCAACAATTAGCAATTACTTTGAAGTCCTTCAAAATTAATTTCATATTAATTCAAAGAACAATTGTCAGAATTCAGTGTATCTATAAACATAGTTATATATTTCATTCATGAGATGCTACTCTTTGAATGCCTATGCTGCTGTTAAGGTATGATTTGGCTTAAAATTATGAGAAAGAGAAAATTAAATTTCTAATACTTGAGGAATAGATGCAGTGGGATATTTCTCTTTCTACTATACAGTAAAATACCATCACATTACACTGCCTAACATGTTATAAAAGCAGTTACTTTTTAATAGAATGGTTGAAATATATTAAATATGCTCATACATGTAGTCTATTGTAACATTATTATATTTGCTAATGTAACTTTATTACATATATAAACCAAATAGCTCAATAAGAAAATCTTAATTGTTCTTTATTACTAAAGTTATATTCTTTTCCTCACAACTATCACTTATCCCCCCTTTTTAAAATATAGTAGCAATTTTTCCTAATATTTCAGTCAAACATGGATAAGTGAGGTTTTACTGTATTTTCAAATTTCTATAAGTTTGTATTTGGGATTTTATATTTTTGACTTGGATACAAATGCCTATTCTTTTTTCACTGTGGTCTTATGGAAATGTATGGTGACCTTAATTAAGTTTACTGCATATAAATAAGATCTTAGAAAAAGTTTATCCAATGTAATCTGTACACTGAAACCACGCTGTAACACTATTTGTTATTCAGTGAAGTTAAGTATGTGTAAGATGGGCCCTATTGAGATTCCATGGAATTTAAATATTTAAATACCAAAAGAATGTAGAATGAAATTATCTCATATACATATTTGGATCCATCCACTGACCTCCTCCATACAGAGTTACAGTGATGTTCCAGTGTGTTTACTTTGAAAGCAAGCAATGCAGAGATTTATTTTTACTTTCTTATTGTAGGCTCCCAGCAGTCTTATGGAGACCCTTGAACAGCATCTAAATACATTAGAAGGAAAGAAACCTGGAAACAAGTACGCATTAGCTGTATATTCTAAATAAGATGAAAAATGCTAGTTGTTCTTGCTAAGAATGAGATTTATCATGATACAACTTAGACTTACTACTGCAGTTTTAGAGTATGCTTTATTGTAATTCTTCTGGATTCCTTCAAAACCCCTCTCCTTCCCATCAGTTTATGAGAGTGTGACCCTCATGTGTGGGCAATTTAATTGCAGACATGCAGCAAATTAGTAGGTTGTACCCATGTTGACTGAACTTTCTTATTTATATATTTGCCCTTAGACAGGATTAACAATACACAGAAAAAAAGAGTTGCTCATGTTTAAAAATAGAGGCTATCATCTTTGGACATGAGTAAAAACAAGCACAATTTTACAGCCTCGAATACTGTTATGTTACCAGACCCACTAAGCAAAGCTCTCAAGTATAGTTTTTTTGGACTCCAGACTCTCCCCACTTGAATCGTTCAGCATGGCATGCTGCTGACATTTTTACTCAGAGAACTTTTAATAGAAAGAGTAGCAATCAAGCAGCGATAAGTACAGTTTTACTGGATTTTCATACCTTGATGTTAAGCACTTACATTTTTGACTATTTTTCCTCACTGCATGCAATATGTGTACAGGTTCCATTTCTTTCCTTTACTCTGGCAGGTGTCAAACTTGTGTATTCACAAGACCCAGTGCTTTTCAGCCTTTGTGCCTTGCTCAGACAATATTTCTGCTAGTCTTGGATGCCTACCCTCCTTATCTGTGTCTGCATAAATCTTATACGTTCTGGGAGGACCATCTCATGAAGCCTTCCTTAATCATGCACTGCCTGGTGGTGCAGCTTTTTTTTTCCCCTCACATATGTGGTTTAAATAGATTTTCTGATTCTAAAGGTGAGGGACTGTTTTATATTTTATCATCTCCACCTTAACACTTTGTGTAGCTTTCTCTACAGAGTCAGCTTGAAATGTCTTTGTGGGTTATCCTGGCTTTATGTTTATTCCACATAAATTGACAGCAGAAGTTAACAGAAACAACCTAAGAACTGATCTTTGCAGGGCTGTAGACTAGCCATAGATTTGACTTATGATACAGTTATCAAAATGCAACTCCTTTCTCCTTTTTTCTCTCAGGGCATTCTCCCAGAATCTAGACTCTGTCTTGATGTCACTTTTTTGTTTCTTATTTTATTAGCTAAGTGTTATTTCTGTCATCTTTTCCAACTTAGGATAAAAATTATTGCATGTTTTAAATTTTCAGTGATAAGGGACAGTGTAGGAATGTCTCAAGCAATTATGGAAGAGCTATTTGGAATAATGGGTGACAGAACCTCTCAGGGGTGCTAGCAAGTTTATTACCAAAGCCATGAATGATCAGACTTTTGTGGATGGATTGATGTCAACTAAAAAGATGTGAGAATATATTAAATCACAATAGAAGATATCCAGTTCCAGCTGTTGCTGGGGTCACCTCTGTTAGAGTATCTCGGAAGCCAAGTGAGTTGCCTAGGATATAAGCAAAGGGAAGCAGGAAGCCTGAGAAATGCCCCTGCTGCTGTGGCAGAAAAACCTTTTTAGCTAAGGAAATACAGTATGCACATCCCCAAGAGTTAGAGCCTTTCCCTTGGGCACTGTGGGATACATGTCAGCGAAAAGTCAGCTTCCTTGCACTTTTCCCCTTAAGGGTCCTCCACATCCTGCACAGACCTACACTTTTCCCTTTTTAAATTTGCCAGGGCTGCAGTCACAGAAGAAACAACCTAGAGTGGATTTCTTTTCCTTAGCCCTAACTTCAAAACTAAATTTGCCCCCTTGTGGCTGCTGCAAACTATTTTTTGGAAAATTTAGTTACATTTCTAAGGGTAGTGAAACAGAAACTTCTGTTTTGAATACCTTTTGCTGAGCATAAGTTTTCTTTCTGCTTTCAAATCATTTTATGCTTGTCAGAGTTTGTTTCTGAATTGGCTGAAACCACATATGAAGTTGTCTTTTGCTTATTCCCTATTTTTAAAATAAATGAACTATAGTAGTTAACTATTTTCTTCTTTGTATGTTTGTGCTTACCTGGGAAATTAAGTGAAGGGTGAGTACTATATTGAGTGACTTTTTGCATTTGGTTATTACTAAAACTGCAAAAAAAACACTCTTAAGAGTCCACATTTGGTATTTAGAATATCAAAAACTGATTTCTGTCAATTTTACACATCTGTTTTTTCATTGTATTTTTTTTCTCTCGGTGATTGGCATAATTGGTTTTACTTTATTTTGGTCCTCTTGAATCAAGACTAATAATCTCTTAGCTGTACATTTATATATTCCTTTTAGATTTTAGAAACCAAAGGTTTTTTTCATTTGTTTACTAAACAAAAGATTTTTTCCCATGTCATATGGCAGAAGTGCCAAAAGACAATTTTATAAAGAAAATTAATTAAACTTGTTTTCCTTATCTTTCAGTAGCAGTATAAAGTTATTCTAAACTCTATCTAAGTCAAGTAAATGGATAATATAAACTTTTCAAATGTCTGCTATAAAAATATATGTACCCTTTATATTTAGTGCCTTGTATCCACTATTTATTTTTGAAATTGTATGTAATACTGTGTGATATGCCTTTGTATATTGACTGTTTCCATGATTCCACTGAACAAAAGAGAGAGATTGATTTTATTTTTCATGTGGGTTTATTGACTCTTGAAGGTGCAAGAAACGCAAGATAAGTCTATTGTAATTGAAATTATTTGGAAGATAGGTTTTCTATCCAGCATTTATAGCCAGAGCATTGTAGAGTCTGCTGTTGTGAATAAGAAATAAAATTTTCTCTTTTGATAGCTTACTGAGACACTTTGAAAGTAAACCTTGGCATTTGCTATGTTCATCATAGAAACCCACATATTTTTGTGTGTAGCATATTACAGAATTTAGGGTAGATTACTATATGGTCATTCATTCTTTTCTGAAATTATATTCGTGTTTTAATTTTTCCCAACACAGTTCACTCTGTACTAAATTTCTCTAGCTGAAATAATTAAAATTAAGTGTGGATCTTTAATAAATGTCATTATTCATATGTAAGATATTATAGCATTTTCTTTTATAAATAAGAAAGGACGAAGGATAGGGTAGAAAATCAACCTAGAAACAGATGAAAAGAAGCAGCTTGTGTGTCATGCAAGAGAGAAACAAATGTGCTGGGCTCATATGTGTTTTCATCAGGACTGGCTAGAATGCGAAGTGAACACAGGCTCTGGGTGTCATACAGACTTGGACTGCAGTCTTAAATTCACCATTAAAGAATGATGAGACTTTGGTACATTATTTACCTCTCTGAGCCTCAGAGCCCTCAGATTTTATTCGGTGATTATTGATCCTTTTTAAAGCTATGGCCCAATGGGAGAACCTCTGATTCTCACCTTTTGATGAAATCTTGGCAAATGGCTGGACCTGGTCAATGAGAATAGAGGTCACACATCTTGACAGTTTAGTTTTACACAAAATAATTTTTAAGGCTTTCAGTTAGCTTGCTTTTTATGCAAAAAGTACATGAATGTATTTCCTTCTAAGTTTTAGATAATACAGAAATATATTCCAAGTGTTGTACAAAGTACTAGGGATATAAAACATAGATATGGGTTTTCTCACTTCAAAGAACTTAACAGGCAAAAGAAAGATATTGAAACAGGCAAGATACAGTACAGTAAGTGGCATGATAGCTCAACATAGACTGTAGGAGATTTTCATGTTTACTTATTTAATCCATGGGGTAACTACGAGTGTCATTTAATGTTCATGTAGGAGCTTGGCAAACTGATTCGTATGCCGATTTTGATATTTTATACTTAGATTTGAATGTGATATTCTTTAATAGTAGGTAGAACAATTCTGTCATTTTTACTGTATCTTTATTCTTGATATAGGGTATAGAATATGTTAGAAATTTTTATATGTTTGAAAACATGTCAAAAAGTTTTTGATTATCTTCAATTCTCTTTTCTGTAATAGTATTCTCATTCATCAGTACCACTGAGAATTGGTTCATGAAAATTACTTGAGAGAGAAATTAATTTCAACTATTTTATTCTTAGAAAGTGACCACATCTAGTGACTTCTGATTTGAGGCCATTATTTTGTTGAATTTTTATTTAGATTTAACTCTATTTCTTTTCCACATATATAAAGGAAAAATGATGGGAGTGGAGAAATTATTAGTCAAAACTTATTAGGGAATTTTTAGATGCCTAAGGAACTTTTTGTAGACACAGAGAACGCTGTGAAGTCATTTGTTTTAGTAGTCCCTTTGAAATGAATAATATAGATAAATCTATATCCTTTTCTTCACAGGATATGTTACTATTAAAATAACTTTTAGCCAAAGCACACATAACTGAAATGAGTTGTTACTGTTATGCTTCTGCCTTCGTTATATAGCAGAAATCTCTGTGTGCTCTTACTTACATTACTTATATTCATTTTAAGTAAAAACTAAAATTAAATAGAAAATGGCAGACACAAATGAAGTTGAATGTAAAATATATTAATCAGATATGTAATACTGCTAGATTCCTTTTGCTACATTCAACAAAACAAAAAATCATGATCTTTCAAGAAATTCTAGTTACTAAATCTCTGCTAATCCTGTTCTGCTACTGCTACATGTGATATTTTCTCCAGATAAGTAGCAAGCCATCCCTGCCATCCTATAAGACCTTGACTATAAGCTTCTTATTGAACTGTAGTTTTTATTAATTATGTTTTATTATTAATTAATTTTCCACCAACTCAGATTAGTAAGGTATAAGCTGTTTAGGCAGTTGTTTCTGAAGCGCTTTGCTGGAAATGACAATAGTCACTACTACCCATAATCAAAAAAAAATTTTTACTTCTTCCTAATTTTCTTTCAGTCCCTTAGAAGCAAGCATTGAGGTCACTGTTCTTTCTCAAGTTCTTTCTAGTTCTAACAGGATAATAGGAATATTTTTCAGAGACTGCATTACATTTAAAAAAAAGTTCAGGAGTGTGAATATGGAAGTTGAGACACACATCAGGCACAGGGCTCATAGGGATTTTTTTTTTTTTATTCTGGTATTCTTTTTATGCATCATAATTATGACTAAATGAATCACAATATACTTTAATGAGATTTCTAACTTTTAAAATAATAAACCAGAGGTTTTTTTTTTTTAATTTTGTAAAACATTTTTCTCAAGTCTTAGCAAAATTTTTAAAATTCCAATTTGGACCATTTATTTTTGATAGATATAGACAATAATGGTCCACTTGAACTGAATTGCTAAAGCTATAGAAAAGAATTTTAAATTTAAGAATTTCTAATACTAGAAATTTAGTGGCTAGAAAACATTAAAAGAAGATGCCATAATTGCATAAAAGATGAAAAGTATTTTTTTAAAATAGTATGTCCTTTACTAAAAAACAGTTGTATATCAACAAGTTAATGTTCGACCAGGTGATATTATCAAATTTAAATGCTTCTGCAAATTCACGTATATTCAGTTTTAATTTTTTTGTTGCCTTTTAGATCTGGTGCTCCCTCTCCATTAAGTAAGGTAAGCTCATTTTTTGTTTGGTTTTAACCATTTTAACCATCTTTGAGTGTACAGTTCAGTGTCATTAAGTACATTCACATTGCTGTGCTACATCCTGTCATCCATTTTCATAACTTTTTTTACCTTCCAAAACTGAAGGTAAATTCTGTACCCTTTAAACACTAACTCTCCATTTCTCCTCTTCCCAGCCCCTGGCAGCCACCATTTTGCTTTCTATCTCTATGACTTTGAGTACTTGAGATACCTCATATAAGGAAAATCATCTAGTATCTTCACTTTGTGACTGGCTTGTTTTTCTTAGCGTAATATCTTCAAGGTTTATCAATGGTGTAGCATATGCCAGAATGTTCTTCCTTTTTAAGGCTGACTAATATTCCGTTATATGTATATACCACATTTTGTTCATCTGTTCATCTGTCAATGAACACTTGGGTTCCTTCCACTCTTTGGCTTTTTTAAATAACACTCTCATGAACTTAGGTGTACAAATATCTGTCCAGATCCCTGCTTCCAATTCTTCTGGGCATATATGCAGAAGGGGAGTTGCTGGATCATAAAGTAATTTTATTTTTAATTTTTTGATGAAAGGTAAGTTTTTGTGTATTCTCCTTTATATTTTCTAAGTCCAACGTAATGTAACAATGTCTATTTAGTCCTCTATTTGGACTAAAATTTTTTCATATGAAAGAAATTTTCATACATTTATTTTACAACTAAAAACAAGTGTATCAGTGTAACATTTTACTCGTTATGAAGCACTTTCACATACACCGAATCACAGCTCTGTGAGATAGGTAAGGCACATAATATGTGTGTTTTAATGGTAGAGAAACCAGTTGCAGTTGGGTATCTTTTCACAAGCATGCCTTTTATAGTCTTTTAATAAATTGAATGACTCCTTCACCACCCTGTCTCTATTTTGGCATGTTGAAGGACAGGATTAGGGTAATCAGGAACAAGAGTATTACTTCTGTAGGTCTGTGATTCACATTTGCCATTGTATTTTTTCATGCAAAAAATAGATTAATAAATGAGCTCTTTCTTCTTTGACAAGTTTCCACTATATAATTGCTGTCATTACGGACATGAAGGATATCATCATCCCTGCACCGGGGCGGAGGAGGGGGTATCCCAGACACGCTATACTATGCCAGTGCCTGGCTTGCTGCCTGAGTCCCTCAGGGAGCTTGAACAATCAGATTTAAAAAAAAAAAAAAAGGCTCCCTGGTGATTGGGATTTAAAGCCAAATTTCAAATCATTATGTCTATGTGAAAAATTCCAACATATGACTGCTGAGTAGAGTATGGTAAAATTATGGCATCCTTTGAGATGGTCTGTTTCTCCATTTAGGCTGAACTGAATTTTATTGACTTTTTCTTTTTCAAATAACAGGATTATTTTGATTCTGTTTTCCTAGCTCTCTCATCTCTTCAGAAATTGCTGTTACAAGGCAATTTTTAATGGATCTTTGAAGATCTTCATTTCTGTATTTATGTTTGTAGATTCATTGCTGTCATTAAGTTCTTGGTGGTGTTTCATAATCATCACTTTCTAAGCTTATTTACCTGTATTGCCTTTAAAAAAACTGATTTCTTTTAAAGGAATTGTCAGTGTTCACAGTGGATTATGTGCAAGTTAATTTTAGTTGGTCCTTTCTATTCCCTTGATAAGCTTTCTCATTCCATTTGGAAAATTTGAATTTTGGGTGAAGAGAGGCTTGAGTTTATATTTTCTGAGTAATAATATCCATACTGCTCATATGTTTGTCTTTATCAAACTACCGAATGTTTGGCACTTGTGTATCTACTGAATTTTGACTTCTTGATTAGTTAGTTATATTCTTAGACAAATAGATATTAGACAAATACTGGTTAAGTATGAAAATTTATATAAATTTCTTATCTCCTCAGTCCTTTATCTTAAATTATTCTTTTTGTAATGTTCTTTAAGTTTGGTGTATCTGAAATCAGGTGTCCAATTATGGCAGTGTCTGAAAGCCCATGCATGGTCTTGGTCTTCATGTACTTTACTTGCTGTTATATCTCAATTCCACTTACAGAACTAAGTATCAGTGGACCATTTTGAGATGGTCCATTAATCTTTCTCTTGTGACTATGTGAAGAATTAAATAGATAAAATAAAAGAAAGTAGAATATTACAATAGTAATTTAATAAAAATTTTAATTTTTAAATATATTAGCTAGATTTCAAAGGCACATGAGAAAACTTCATATGAAGTTTGTTTAGGATACAAAGGAAAAAGAATGGCCTTGGTTTTATGCCAGTTATTGCAATTGATCATTTAAAGATTTTTTGGCAGCTAGGAAAATAATTCCCACTAATTTTATGTTCAGGAAATACATTTAGCTTTCATTTTAAATACATGAATAAAAAGTCTTTGCAGTGTTAGGCCAATATTTTTGTCATTTTTAGATATTAAATGATAATATTTTTGTCATTTAATATTTCAATAAAAATATTTTTATCATTTTATATAAATTACATTTAACTTCTAAAATTTGAAAGATGTTTTGTCCACTATTGATTATGTATTACAATTCTTGATTGAAATTTTCTTGAGTTTTTTCTCCAAAGAAGAGCTACCAAAAAATTGCTGGGAATGTCATGGATCTGCAAAGTGAAAGTCCTGTTGCTCTGTGTCCTGTAGATTCATATTTGACTAGAGTGTGTTGTGCATCTTCACTTTCAGTCTTCTCCAGCTACAACTGTTACGTCTCCTAATTCTACACCAGCTAAAACTATTGACACATCCCCACCGGTTGATTTATTTGCAACTGCATCTGCGGCTGTCCCGGTCAGGTTAGTTAATGAATATGCAGTGAATTGTTTATTAACATTTCGATGAGGTTTTATTTTATTTTTATGTACTGAACCCAAATGATTTCACAAAATGAAAACTAGTCCTAATATGTGATATTTTTATTATTTTTAGGTACACAAAGCAAGTTCTTTTATACCTTATACAGCCACGTAAGCCTGTACCTCTCAAAGCATTAGAAAGATCTAAACTGTGGAAATCACTTTGTTGCCTGCACATTTGGGAAAGAAAGTAGAAAAATGATGCCCACACTTCAATTCTTCCGAAATTGGCTGATATGGAAAATGTTCTCTAAAAGTAGTTTCTTGTGGGAATTTTAAAGGGTGCTTAAAGTGCTTCAAAAAAAATCACCTTTGTAGCTGGATTTGATGGTCCATCTGAGGGGCTCAGACTCTGGTGGTAGGAAGAGACCCCTGTGGTGTTCCTAATCAGCTTTTAAAGCACCTGCAGGTCAGAATAGGCATAAGAAAGGTAGGAGTGCGTGAGCATTCTATGAAATCTCAGGGCTGCCTAAAATGAAGCCCCAACTAATAGGGGCTTCCTCAGATAATAATTTTAGGTCAACACTTTGTTTGGCTGTGTTGCCTTGAGAAGATGCTAGTCTCGTTTCTAGTATCTGTGACTCCGATTATAAATTCCCTGTATTTGGAGACAAGTTTTGAACTGAGCAATAAATCTATCTAATGCACCCATGATAACCATGTGTGTTACCCTCTACTTGCTTAGTTTTTCTTTTTATAATCTCAAGTTTGGTAAAACAAAGTCCTTTCTGCCTCTATACTAAGATAAGTTGCTTCTTATAAAAGCTCTGATGTAGATCTTAATAATGAATATGTTTCCCTATCCTGGCACTTAGATCACTTGTATTTATGAAATGGACATCAACACTAGGCAAGTTTAGGGGTTTTGAAACTTTTTTTAAAAAGCAACAGAATCCTGTTTTCAAAAGAATATTACTTGGAAATCTAAAATGTAAAAAAGATCAAGATGGAACTGCTGTATACAGAAAGGGTGGGGAACCTGAGCCCTGATGGATTGGCACCTGATCTGGTCACATTTAGGCCAGTGCTTCTTCAACTTAAATGTACATACGAAACACATGGGATCATGTTAAAATAAACATTCTAATATCGTAGAAATGGGGTAAGGCCAGATGTTGCATTTCTAACAAGGTCCTAGAATGCTCCCAGTTTGTGTACCACACTTTGAATAGCAAAGCTCTAAGCGCTTCCTTAAAACTTCTGCAGATGGGGGAGCTTTGAAAAGCACAGCCCCACGTGAATAAGAATAAAAAATATAGAAGTATTTCAAGGTGAGGCATCATAACAGACAAACCTGATATATTGTTGTTTACTTAGAGCAAAGGAATATTAGTAGTTATTTATTTTAATATCTTTGGTTTATAAATAAGTTCTTTTTCTCAGGATAATTTTTTCCCATACCAAAAAAAAAAGTAGAAAATAGAAGAAATTACCCATAATCCTTACCCTCATACCTTTAATATTCACAGTATGTTTCCTTTGTCACAGTCCTCATAGTCAGCATTTCATAACATGTTTAAGAAAATTCCACCTTACTTTGAGGCATTTACATTTTCCCTTTTTTAATTTCTGCACTATGATTTGGTAGTGACCCATTGCTTGAAGTATGGTTTAACTTTGTTATTGTTTATAGAGCAAGAGTTGGCAAACTATGGGCCAGGGGTCAAAATGCACCCCACTGTCTGTTTTTGTAAATAAAGTTTTACTAGAACAAAGGCACGTTTACTTGTTTTTGTATCATCTATGTCTTATTTCATTCTACTACGGCAGAGATGAGTAGTGATAGAGATCATTTAGCCCATAAACCTAACATACTTAGCATCTAGCCCTTTATAAAAGTAGTTTGCCAACCCTTGGTAGAAGAACATATGTTATACTGCTATACTTTCCAAAATGTTACTCTCATATTTAATTTAAAATATACAAAATCTTTGATGTTTTCTGTATAAGTCTTTATTTTAAAAGCATATTTACATTATAAATTTTCAAACTCTGATTTTAAAATTACATTTTCCTTTCAGCACTTCTAAACCATCTAGTGATCTCCTGGACCTCCAGCCAGACTTTTCTTCTGGAGGGGCAGCAGCAGCTGCAGCACCAGCACCACCACCACCTTCAGGAGGAGCCACTGCCTGGGGAGGTGAGTGAAACCAGACAGTCATGCCATTTTTCTATTTAGTTGTTTTTATTCAGGCTATAATGGTTATACTTACCTTCTAAGGATTCAGAATGGTGCTCAGAGAGAAAATGCTAAGAATGGCATATATTGATTGACATATATATTGAAAGAGAGAGACAGAGACAGAAAAAATACCTGTAATACAGTTAAAATGTTCAAGTAGTCGTATACTTTTAATTTTAAAAGTTGGAGCAGAGCTATTACTGTTTTGCTATTCTGAAATTACAGTTATTTTTAGTACTTGTTTTCTAAAGATTCAGGCTTTAGAGAATTGGATATTCTTGCAAATTTATAAGATTAATCAAAGGCAGCATTTCTAATTTGGTTTGTTCAGGTATAGCCTCTTTCATTGATTCCTTTTGACTGGAACTGGTTTTATTCATGTTGTTTTTGACTTAATGCACTTGAAATTTGGGACGGATTCTTGTTTATGTCAGAAAAGATCCAAACTAAATTGATCGAGAGGAATGACACTTAAGTGCTTGATTCCTATTTTATTCGTGTATCTCAGAAAAAAAAAATAAGCTCATATAAGTATTTGATTAAAAGCATATTTAACACTAATATAAAAATTAAGTTAATTGCTGCATGATTCCCAATGCTTCACAGAGTTGGTTTTAATACATTGCCTTACTGCATCAAACTATCAAAATAAAAATTTTTTAAAATTTTAATGACACATGCAACTATAGAAACAACACAGAGAAAGTGACTTAAGCAAGATCTCCCCACAGCAACAGTAATTTGGCAAAAAAGTGCCTCTGTGGGAGCGTCGAGATCCAGTAGAGCCCAAGACTGAGGAGGGTTGTTTTGAGAAGTCCGGCCAATGCCCAGGTAGAAGGCTCACCAACCTTGGTTCTTGCTACCAACTTAAGACAACACCACAGTCTCCCTGTGGACTCACATGTAGTCCTGTTTGACTTTGGTCCTGCCACCAGCAACATCTGCCAAGGGACCCAGGAGGAGCCACATGTGCCTATGTGTTGGATAACAGGTGCTTACCTTGACAGCAGACTTGATCAGACAGAATAAAGAATCGGCAAACTTAAGAAGAGATCATTATAAAATATCCAATTAGCATAACTAAAAAGAAAGAGAGTAAACAGAGCTTATGAGACATATAGGAAAAAGGGTGAACAAAACTTATGGAACATATATAGGATGATGTCAAATGAACAAATATATGCATTACGGGAGTCCCAGAGGACTAAAAAAAAGAGAAAATGGCATAAAGCTTATTTAAAGAAATAATGGCTGAAAACTTCCCAAAGCATGGGAAGGATGTGGACATTTATATTTATGTAATTCAAAAGTTCCCAAGCCGTATCAACCCAAAGATGATTATCCCAAGACAGTTTTAATCAAACTGTTAAAGTCAGTTACAAAGAAAATTTTGAGAAAGGCAAGAGAAAAATTGACTTATTACTTATAAGGGGATCTTAATAAGGCTATCAGCACATTTATCAGCAGAAACCTTGCAGGCCAGAAGGAAGTAGGATGATATATTGAACATGCTGAAAGAAAATAACTACCAACCTAGAATACTATACTCAACAAGTCTCACCTTCAGACATGAAGGTAAAAGACATTTCCCAACAAACAAAAGCTGAGTGAGTTTATCACTAGACGTACCTTACAAGAAATACTAAAAGGAGTCCTTCAAGTTAAAACAAAAGAATAGTAACAACAGGAAAATGTATGAAAGTATAAAACTCACTGGTAAATGTAAGTATGTAGTCAAATTTATAATATTCTAATACTGTAATGGTGGTAGATTAATCACTTTTAACTCTGGCATAAAAGTTAAAAAAAGACAAAAAAATTAAAACAACTAAAACTACAATAATTTCTTAATATATACACAATATAAAAAGATGTAAAGTGTGATATCAAAGTATAAAATGCAAGGGAAGGAGAAGTAAAAGTGTAGAGTTTTTATATGTGATTGAAGTTAAATTGTTACCAGCTTAAAATAGACTGTTATAACTAACTATAAGATGTTTTATGTAAGCCAATGGTAAACACAAAGAAAAAAAACACCCTAGTAGAGTCTCAAAAGATGAAGAGAAAGAAATCAAGGCATACCACTAAAGAAAATCAACAAAAGGAAAAGAAAGACAGCAAGAAGGAGGGAGAGAGAGAAGGTAGAGAAAGAGGGAATGGGAAGGGGGGAATGGAGGAAGAAAAGACAGAAAAGAAAGAAAGAGAAAGAGAAGGAAAAGAACAAATGAACTACAAAACAGAAAATAGTAAACAAAATGGCAATAGTTAAGTCCTTACCTATTAGTAATTACTTTAAATATAAATGTATTAAATTCTTCAATCAAAAGACAGAGTGGTTCAAGATCCAACAATATGCTGCCCATAAGAGGCTTGCTTTAACTTTAAGGATACAGAAACAAAAGCTGAACACTATTTTTGCTTTTTGCCTTCTTTTTGTAAAAGCAGAAATCCTCTTCAGATTTTTTAGTTGACAAAAACAGTGCTAATATAGGTCTTCTTTAAAATAATATTAAAGAAGATTAAAATCATATTAAGTATCTTTTCAGAACTCAGTGATATGAAAGTAGAAATCACTAACAGAAGGAAAATTGAAAATTTTACATCTATGTGGAGATTAAATAACATACTCCTGGCCAGCCAATGGGTCAAAGAAGAAATCATAAATTTAAAAGTATCTTAAGACAAACAAAAATGGAAGCATACCATAACCTATGGGATGCCATAAAAGCAGATCTAAGAGGGAAGTTAATAGTGATAAATGCCTGAATTAAGAAAAAGAGAGATCTCAAATAAACAACCAAGCTTTACACCTGAAGGAACCAGAATAAGAACAAGCATAGTCCAAAGTTAGAAGGAAATGATAAATATTTGAGCAGAAATAAATGAAGTAGAGACCAGAAAGACAGTAGAAAAGGTCAAAGAAACTAAGAGTTAGTGTTTTTTTAAAGATTTCTTAAAATAACAAAACTTTAGCTAGACTAACCAAGAAAAAAAGAACAAGGACTCACAAAAAAATCATAAATATTATTACAACCATACCAAAGAAATACAAAGGAACATAAGAGACTACTATGAATAGTTAGATGCCATCAAATTGGATAACTTAGAATAAATGGATAAATTTTTAGAAACATAGAATGGACCAACACAGAATCATAATGAAACAGAAAATCTGAACCGGCCCATAATGAATAAGGAGATTGAAACAGTAATCCAAAATCTTCCAACAAAGAAACACCCTTGCCTAGACAGCTTCACAGGTAAGTGCTACCAAACATTAAACAAGAATTAATGACAGTACTTCTCAAACTTTTCCAAAAAAATTGAAGGAAATATTTCAAAACTAATTTTTGAGGCTAGTATTACCCAACCAGAGACAGATAAGGAAACTATAAGAAAAGTAAATTACAGGGTGATATTCCTGATGAACATCACTATAAAAATCCTCAACAAATATTAACAAACCCAATTCTGCAATACATTAGAAGGATGATACACCATGATCAAGTGGGATTTATCCCCGGGATGCAAAGGTGGTTCAACATATGTAAATCAATAAACATGGTATACCACATTATAAAGATAAAGGCTCAAAGTTATACCATTTCAATAGATGGAGAAAAAACATTTAACAAAATTCATCATTCTCTCAGGATAAAAACTCCTAGCAAATTAGGTATAGAAGGATTGTACCCCAACATAATAAAGGCTGCATTTGACCAGCCCATAGCTAACATCATACTCAATGGTGAAAAGCTGAAACCTTTTCCTTTAAGATTAGGAATAAGACAAGACGCCACTCTCTCCACATCTAGTCAACATTGTCTTGAAAGTCTTAGAGCAGTTAGGCAAGAAAATTAAATAAAAGGCATACAAATCAAAAAGGAAGAAGTAAAATTATCTTTTCAGATGACATATATGAGAAAGGCTTACATGTATAAAATCCTAAAGACCCCATCAAAAAATTGGTAGAACTAATAAATGAATTCAGTAAATTTGTAAACAATCAACATATAAAAATCCATTGCATTTCTATATGCTAACAACAGATTTTCTGAAAAAGAAAGGAAGAAAACAATTTTGTATACAATGGCATTAAAAAGACTAAAATACTTAGGGATAAATTTAAGGAAACAAAAGATCCATACACTGAAAACTATAAAACATTGATGACAGAAATGGAAGACACAAATAAATGGATAGATAGTCTGTATTCATGAGTTGGAAGAATTAACATTATTAAAATGTCCATACTACCCAAAGCAATCTACAGATTCAATGCAATCCCTAGAAAAACTGTAACAACATTTGCCCATAAATAGAAAAATAATTCTGTTATTTGTACAGACCACAAAAGATCTCAAATAACCAAAGCAATCTTGAGAAAAAACGAAGTGGGAGGCATCACACTTCCTTATTTTAAGCTATAGTTCAAAACTATGGTAATCAAAACAGTATGGTATTTATATAAAAAGACACCTCCACCAATGGAACAGAATAGAGCTCAGAAATAAACCCACACCTATATGGTCAACTAACCTTTGACAAGAAAGCCAAGAATGCACAGTAGGGGTAAGGATAGTTTCTTTAATAAATGGTGTTGGGAAAACTGGATATCCACACACAAAAGAATGAAATTGGAATCTTATCTTACATCATACACAAAAATTAACTCAAGTGTGTTAAAGACTTAAATATAAGAATTTAAACCAAAAAACACCTAGAAAAATACATAGAGAAAAAGTTCCTAGACATTGGTCTTACAAATGAATTTTTGATATTACACCAAAAACACACAACAAAAGCAACAATAAACAAGTGAGACTATATTGAACTAAAAAGCTCTGCATAGCAAAGGAAACCATCAAAAAAATGAAAATGCAGCCTATAGAATGGGAGAAAATATTTGGAAACCATCTATATAATAAGGAGTTAATATCCAAAATATAGCAAAGAAACAAATAACATGATTTAAAAAATGAGCAAAGTACCTGAATAGATATTTTCCCAAGAAGACATACAAATGACCATAGGTATATGAAAAGGTATTCAGTATCACTAATCATTAGGAAAATGCAAATCAAAACCACAATGAGATATCACCCCACACTTGTTAGGATGGCTGTTATCAAATAGACAAGAGATAACAAGTATTGGTGAGAGTGTGGAGAAAAGGGAGTCCTTATATCTGTTGGCAGGAATGTAAATTGGTGTAGCATTTGGAAAATAGTATGGAGATTCCTCAAAAAATCAAAAATAGAACTACCTTATAATTCACCAATCCAACTTCTGGATGTATACATATGGATATGAATGTGGATATAAGTACGAGAGATCTCTGCACTTCCATGTTCATTGCAGCATTATTCACAGTAGCTGAGATACAGAAATAACCTAAATATCCATCAGTGGACAAAAGGATAAGGAAAATGTGCTATATGTTTTCAGTGGAATATTATTCAGACCTGAAAAAGAAAGAAAGCCTTCCATTTGTGAAACGTGGTGTACATGGAGAACATTATGCTAAGTGAATAAGCCAGACACAAAAAGACAAATACTATATGATCTCATTTAAATGTATAATCTAAAAAAGTCCAATTCATAGAAGCAGAAGATAAAATGTTTACCAGAAGCTGGATGTGGGGGAGGGAGGTGGAGGGCAGAGTACAGAATGGGAATGTGTTGGCCAAAGGGTACAAATGGTAAGCTTTAAGGTGAAAAAATTTTAGAGAGCTAATATACAGCATTGTGACTATTGTAATAATACTGTATTATATACTTCAAATTTGCTAAGAGTAAATCTTAAGTATTCTCACCAAAAAATAAAGCTAGTAACTATGTGAGATGATGATAGTGTTAATTAGTTTGATTATGGTAATCATTTCACAATGTATATGTATTATCAAACTACCACACTGTGCAACTTAAATATGTGCAATTTTTATTTCTTAGTTATACCTCAGTAAAGCTGGGAGGAAAATGAAACATAGGTAAAAGATATTAACTTGATGATGAGGAAAGCAGTCAAATGGTAACACTGGTTCAAAGTGCATTTTGAAGAACCGAGTATTTATAGACATTTGAAAGGTAATGTTAGAATAAGATGGCTAGGTTAGATACAAAACAGGTTATTGTTCGATAGGGCAGTAGAAATCATATCTTGAGGTTATTTTTTCTCTCACACAGAATATTATTTGCATTATTAGCAGACGAGATCTATAACTTAATATATCATCTCAGAATCAGGATCCTTAATTAACAGTTAAATTGCAAATTCCCCTAGATAATTAAATAATTCTTGGGTGGACTGGATGAACAGTGTGTTATTATGACATCAAAAGTACATGCTATCATCTCTTGATTTTATTTCCAAGTGTTTTTGGTAACAAAATAAACAAAAGATAACCAGTTCTCTAATAAAGTTGCTAACTAGAAATATGAGCATTTTAAATATAGGTGCTTTTCATTTTTAATATTTCAACCTTTTCCTGTGTTGAAATGTTCAACTCCCAAGCTTACAGCTATCAATTTTTTAAATAAAATTGTTTTTTCAACTTCATTTAACTTTATTGAATTTTATCGGTAAAGGAAAATTTTGCTCTAGAGATGTTATAAAGGCATTCTTCTAGTTCATATGTTTTCATTTGGGGCTTCATTTTTAAAAAAATGTTTGATTACTGCAATTTGCTAATAATTTATTTTCATCATCCTAGTGTCTTTGTACAGTGTATGGTATTATTCTGTTTATTTAACAATTCTTCAAATCCATATTTTTAAATCATACTTTCTCATCATAAAATTCATGTGACTTTTTAGAACTTTTATAATTAAAAATTTTGTGTTAATTATCAATTTATGGGGTTACACAAAAAGTATTTTCAGATTTATATGAATGTATTAACTCTGATTCACTTGTTTATATCAGTATGTAATCATACTTTGTAATTTTTAGAACTTATCAAACATTTAGTGATTTAGTTAGAACTTTAATGAACAGCGAAACTGCAAACTGTCTCCTTTCACCTTGTATCTCTAGCATGAAATTGAAGATAAATTTTGTCTCTTTTTTACTTTTGACATCAAAAGAATGTCAAATAAAAAGTATTGACATAAGAAACATCCAAACCTGTATAGAATTTTTATGAGTTTATTTGAGCCAAACCAATGACATTCCAGGAAGCAAGGTCTCAAATGCTCCAGAGAATGACAGTTTTGCAGTCCTTTTTATACATTTGGAATTAAGAAGGGACCAAGGAAGATTACATGAAGGTAAGAGAAAGCAAGGCAAGGAAATATCTAGAACTCTGGAGTACAGGATAGTTAACAAGAGTGTGTGCTCCCTTGAGGGTGGTTACTGCCTCTGAGAGATCTGAAAAAGAGGATTACTCTGGCATTTCAAAAGGGTGTTAACCTAGATGCATAAGAACAATGGACAGGGCTTCTGTAAAGCAAAGATAAACATTTTGCTAAAGAAGTTGTAGGTGTAGAGCTGACTACCCACCATGATCTGCCCAGTTAGGAGTTTATGATCAGATAACCCTGTGAGGATACTCTCAGTCACTGATTTATTAGAGAGCCCCTTTTTCATTCACAAGAGAAAAACCTAGGTGAACTCTTTTTAAATTGCATGTAGCATTTTTATTCCTATTCATCCCCAAGTACTTTTTGCTAAGACACATAATTTTGAGATTTCAGTGGATATAGAAGAAAAGAGAATAGTGCGGTTCCAGCCAGGGCTGTCTGACATGGACATGCAGTTTGCACATGATGAGAGGGGCCGATATATCCACACTGCTTTCTGCTAGCCAAGCTGCGAGCCTTCCGTGTCCTTGAGAAAAAAAGGTGCTTTTCTTTGTCTATCTGCTGGCCTAGAGGGAGCACTTTTTCTTATAATTAAGGCAGAAGCCTTGACTTAGGCCCTGTGGACTAATAATGAATGTTGGAAAGAATACAAAGTATGTTTGAAATTTCTACCTTTGGCCCCATAATAGGGAGAATATTTTCTTCATCACAGTAAATTAACCTCTCAGCACAGACAAGTGTGTGTGTTGTATTTTCGTATGTCTTAAAAGTGGGAAAACAGATAATTTCTTATTATAAATACTTGAAGTGAAATTTCTACCTCTTAAGAAACATGGAATTACTGCTAGGATTTTATTAGAATAGTCCTGTTAGAAATTAATTACCAACATGCTTTTGAAGGCTCATCAATATTATGTCATCGTATGACTTTAATAGTTTCCATATGGAATATTAACTACAGTGCAAGCAGTTTTGTAATCCATATTATCATTTTCTCATTAATTAAATCTGGAGGATATCTATAGGCTGTTTTCATATATATGGAAATATGCAAACACAGACATACATACACACACACTCTGAAAGATTTAGAACCTTTGAAATTCACAGTTCAATAATGAAAATTATTGTTTGATTTAGATGTTACTTATTACTGTTATTAGCTATCATATTCAAGCATTTATATGTTTCAGATATGGGTAAGCACTTAAATATATTAACACATTTAATCTTCATAATAACCTAAAAGTTTAGCTACATCTCACTGCAGAATATAGATTTCCTTGTTAATTTAGTTGTAGTTCTGTTTCCTCAGTCACAATGAATATTTTATTTATTTTTGCATTATAGAAATATCTCACAATTTCTATAATGCAAAAAAAATCTTTGATTATGTACTACTTGGAAATGAACGGAACTCTACTGTTGTAATCTTTTCTTTTTCTTGGTATAGTTTAATTCTTTACAAAAAATGACAGTTTTGAGAATATTTAATAACTGTTCCCATCATCCTAAAATAGAAACTTTATAGTAGAGGAAAATTTACATAAAAGAAGGAATAAGTAGCAAGTTATGTTTCATCTAGAAAATTAAGATTTTGGAGACTAAAATCTGGTTTCCAGGAATGGAAAAAGTTTGTTAATGTCAATTATCTACACTATGCCTAATTATCATACATTTTCCTAGGAAATTTTACTTGTCATCTTCTATCATTTCATTGCAGGAATTATCAACACCTTACAGCCGAACAAAACACTAGTCAAAAACAAGGAACAAATATTTTAATCTTGTATACTTCTTTTTTAAATCTTTTTATTTCTCTCTCCTTCTAGTACACATAAATAAGTCTTTTCCTTTCTCACTTACCAAACATGAAAGAAGTTGTTCATTCTCTAGCATAGACAATAGCAAGTCTGGAAACTGTTAAATCACATGGCTCCGAGCTCTTTTGCTAAGTCACATTGCACCATGAAATAGCCATTGACAAGGGCAGGGCTAGGGAGAGTCCCACCAGTGCCAGGAGAAGAGAGAAGCCAAGTCTATCTGGCTTCTGATGACCCACTTTGGTTTCCAATTAATATTTTTAGGAAGTGTAACTATGGAGTAACATTTGTATTGGTTCAGGTACTATAGGTTTGAGGAATTATTTAAAGGGCTTTCTGTTTCTTAGGATTTTGGACCTGGCCACCTAACAGCAGAACATACCCTAATCAACATAGGTCAACCAAGTCAATATAGGTCCTTTTTGCCTGCTGTTTATTAGGTATACATTCTAAAAGTTTAAAACTGTTTCTAATGTCAAGTACTCCATGTACTGTAATTTCCTAATGTTGTTATGAAATACATAAGGTTTGGTTAGGAAGAAGCTTGATTATCTTAGTGTACCTGTAGAGTGCTTTATATAATATTCATTGGGTTTGAAATATATACAATTAGATGAATGTGATTATTTTAATGTTAAATTTATATTTCTCGGCTTTTTAAATGTCTTTTAGAATCTTTGGTTTATTGAGTTCTCATTTGTATTTTTGTTTTTTTAAATTTTTTTCAAATTTTATTATTAGTTTCAAGTATAAAGTACATTGATTAGACACTTATATAGTTTATGAAATGATCCCCCTGATTACTCTATCTTCCCTCTGGCTCTCCACATAACCATTACATTACTACTGACTGCACTCCCTATGCCATGCTTCCCATCCCCGTGACCATCTATCAACTACTAATTTGTAATTCTTTAACCCTTCACTCTTTTCTCCCAGCCTCCAGACCCTCTCCCTTCTGGCTGTCACCAGATTTCATTTGTTTTTCAGGCTTTGAAAAAAATACCTCCCTAATGAGTTCTGATTAAAAATTTATGATTAAAGTAAGTTTCCAGTAACATGCATGAATTCAGATATAAGCCCTGAGGTGTATTATGTGACTGAAAGTCGAAGAATGCCACTGGACACTAAATGTTTAACCTAAAGTCACAGTATAGTTAAGAATAATCCCTCCTAGGCTTTTTTATTTAGGATGCCAACTGTAATCCCACTGTTGAACAGTAAGAAAGTAGGAACGTCCCAATGGAATGCTGACCTCAGAAAGACTGAAAAGTTTTGATACATAACATGTCACATTTATCTTAAAAATAATTCTCATGTGTTATCACGTAATGGTCTTAAATGTTAATATTACATATTGACTTTAGAAAATCTGATAACGTGAAACTTATAAAGAAAATGGTTTAGGTTAGGGTTTCTTTTTTATAGCCCCTAAACCTGCATTAATTTCTTTGACTATATTTCGTATGCTTTACAAACTGTAGCTATTATGAAACCTCTTTTTGTTCTCTGGCATTCTGGACTGCAGTAGCAAATCAAATAAAGAAGATTAATAAAGTTCAGTTAACTACAGTTTCTTCAGAATTGACATTTATGGTATAGCAAAATCAAACCAGATGATATGGTAAATCTGGTAAAAAATAAGTTGAGTTTGTCAAAATTGTTTAGACCTGACTTAAGGTAAGTGTCTTGACCTCCCTTGCTCTTAGTTTTCCCATCTCTGAAATGGGAAATTTGGTCTAATGGATCTTTAAGGTTCCTCCGAGCTCAGAAGTTCTATGATAATACTATGTAATCCAGTCATCCCTCAGTATCCCCAAGGCATTGGTTACAGAACCCCAACGGATGCCAAAATCTGCAGATGTTAAAGTCCCCATATAAAATGAAGAGTATTTGCATATAATCTATACATACCCTTTCATATACTTTAAATTATGTTAAGATTACATATAATACATAATACAGTAAATGCTATGTAAATAGTTGTTGTAGTATTTAGGGAATAATGACAAGAATAAAAGTATACATATTCAGTACAGACGTAACCATTCATCATAGGCCTAACTACATAGTACACATCAGCAACAACACGACTTTTTCTTTTCAAATATAATTTTTGATTCACAGCTGGTTGAATCCATGGATGTGGAACCCATGGATACGGAGGGATGACTGTACATTTATTTACAAGTGGCCCAGAAAGTTAGACTTTCTTTAGTGCCTCATCCCGCTTGGACATTGGTGTGGTTGAATGTTTCAGCTTTATCTCTTATTTCTTCGTATGCTGACACATTATGGACATGGATAGACCTTTTGGGAGAGGGTGAGTAAAGCTTTATTTTTAAACTTCTGTTTTGAGAGACTTCCACATCTTAATAACCATACTCGTTTTGCTCATTTAAAATCTGGTATATCTTTTGTCCTTTCCTTCTCTTCTCTTCTATTTGTTCTCTATCTCTGGTGCAACATAGACTCTTTGGCTGCACTTTCTTCTGTTCCCTCTGAAGCACAGATTTCAGATCCATTTGCACCAGAACCTGCCCCTCCTACTACAACTGCTGAAATAGCAACTGCTTCAGCTTCTGCCTCAACTACTACCACTGTTACTGCTGTCACTGCTGAAGTGGATCTCTTTGGAGGTTAGTTAGTCATATCACTCTTCTTTGGTTTTCCTTCCAGGATGCTAACATTGCCTTAGAATTGAGGTGTTTAAAAATTTGTGCATTATATAACAGCAAGCTTGAGTGTTTAAGTACTTTTTAAATGTTAATTCACATATATTCCACTAAATTTATCAAATTTACCTTCACTTAATTTTAGTGGTTTTAGAGTAGAGGTTGCAATGCTTTAGATCCATTTGATTTTCCGTTTCTTAAAAGTTAGGATTTAAATTGCTACTAGAACTCAGTTGTCCCATATATGCTCCCACCCTGCAGTATTTATACAAGAGTGGTATCAGACCTCTCTATCATAATTAGGTTTGGCTTTTTGGACAAATTCAAATAGCAGAGAGAAAAATATTTAGTGGATAAGGGAAGAGAAATCCTGGCCTAAGTTATTTCTTAAGATTTAGGACAAAAAAAAAATCATCTAAGAGTAGTTCAGATGTGGAGGTCTCTGAAGAGAGTTTAGGAATACACCGATTTTTGCAACTTTAAGCTTATTCTAAGAAAAATTTGAATCATCTTTGGCTTTAGGACTTTGAGAGATCATTTGAATCAGCACTTGAACTGGGTTGAAAACAGGATTAAGGCAGACTTTGAAATGATTGTCCGAAAATATGCTTTCCATGCAAATGTATATTCTGACACAGAGTTGATTTACAGCTGGGGCTTGAGTCATATATCCTAGATTCTGCCAATATAGTATGTCTTGATCTGATGAGCCATCTGAAGCCAGTTTTTTTTTTTTTTTTTTATATATATTCCCATCTGAGTGGTACGAATGTCCAAACCTGGAGACATGCTCTATCAAATGCATACATTGAGTAGTGTTATAGTCATCATAGCTTTGTGTTTCTTCATTACAATATAACATCCTTCCCAGGGCACTTTGATAATATAGTAAGGAAATAGGAGGAAGCAAATGGCGGGGAAAACGGGAGAGATCTAGCAAGTTCCAGCGGAGTTAATATACACTCCTGGGAATATACATTTATACACTGTTACATACCACTGTGCTACATGCCATACCCTCACCTCTGAGGTTTGCCAACATCCTCTAAGACAAGGAGCACTCAGCTAGACACAGTATCATTGCCACTGTTTCATGCAAGTAATTTGCAATGCCATTCCTACTACAGGAGAAACCTGTTAAAAAAAAAGGGAGGTGGGGGGGGGGGAGGTTTGCAGACTCTTGAATAATTCATTACAAAGTATCATCCACTAGAGGAAATTAGTTTTTCAGTTATGCCTTTATAAATTTTGAGACCAAAAAATAAAGTTTTAGCTTAAATTTATAAAATCAACTTTACACCCTCCACCATCCATTATAGGTATTGGATATGGGTGGTTTCTCATAGGCTTATGTTAGCAGAAAAACTTCAAGAAAAATAGGGACAGGATGGATAACAATTTTGTGCTTAAATACTTCTGTGGTCTGTGGCCATGCTACCTTGAACAAGCCCGATCCCATCTGATCTCGGAAGCTAAGCAGGGTCGGTCCTGGTTAGTACTTGGATGGGAGACCTAGGAATACCAGGTGCTGTAGGTGTAAAAAAAATAAAAAATAAGGGATTGTAAACTGACAAAGTCCTTGCAATCTGTGAGGTCAACCAAGGGTTGCCTCGCCTAAAAAATATATATATGTATATATTTCTATACCTTTAGCTATTTAGATTTTTGTTTTTCAGCCTGTTTTTAAGGGGCCTTATTGCCCCTTATTGCCCCTTTAAGAAATCAATCAAAAGTTGTTTACACAACTTTAAAACATACCCTTTGGGGATTTTACATAGCATGTACAACAGTATTACATAGATTTCTTAAGAAATTAAGGAATGTTAATTTGGGAATAATGGCTAATTTTTTAATTTCATGGATATGAAATATTAAAACATTAAAATTTTCTATGTATTTTAATTCTGTATTTTCATTACAAATTTAAAAAATAGGAAATGTCTGTTTTTTAAATATTTTAAAATATTCAGATTATACCCACATAACATTTTGGTTATCTTAATGTAAGTTATTAAAAAAATTTTTTGCAAAAAACTTATATTTACTAAAGGTTCTGTTTTTAAAGCAAACTTAAGAAATAAAATCTGCTTTCTGTAGTCGTACATAACAGGACTGCAAGGCAATGTTATGTTTAAGTTTTAGTAAAACTTATAGCTATAGATGAAAATAAAAGACAACGTTCTTAAAAACATCCTGTTTTCTATTTGTGAAAATCTTACTAACAGCTTAACACAGGCCCCGGGGCACCCTTTCCGTCCACTGTGCCAATTTGTAAGGAAGCCTTCATAAGAATGGTAGTCTGTGAGCATAAAACCAAATGCCTGGAAAATCAAGGAACTTACCTCACAAGCCTGGCTTCATTTGTACATGTTGGTTAACAAACTGACCATAGAAGAAAAGGACCTGCAATGGTGACTTTTGAGCTGTTGAGAATGATTGAAACCCTTGTACTGTATGTGATTTAAAGATGGCCTGTGTGTCTGAAGAAAAAGGGGAAAGTAGTTCAGTCTTGGGGAAAAGACAGCTATTAGAAATATTTAGAAAGGTAATCACATGATAAAAAGTTTAAGATAAAAATTCTTCCTAGTTTGCTAGAAAGAACAAAAGACTGGTTTGCAGCAGTCTCAGAGAGACTGGCCTGCTGAGTAAGGCCTGGACTGAGTCCATAATTACAGAACAGCAGAGAATAGCACTGGTTGAAATTGACAGAATGTAGACATAAACTGCAAATAGGTAACAAGGGAAAGAGAACTGGATTGGAAATAGCTTTAGTTTCAATACTGGAAGGATAAATGCTGTCATGAATAATGAAAGGAAGCTAGATATTAAAAGAAGTTTTGGTTTTTTAGAACATCAAAGTTTTATTATTATCCTTCACAGTTCTGGGAGCTGACTGAGATCCACTGGGTGGTTCTCACTCAGCGTCCCCTTTGTAGCTACATTCAGACAGTGACTGGGGCTGGGGTCATGTACAGTCTCACTCATTCATATCTCCATTTCCTGGGCTGGGAAGACTTAAGAGCCAGGGACTGGAGCAGCTGGACTCCTGTCATTAAGAGAAGTTTTGATGGGAATAAATGAGTTAAGTTCATAATATTAAGTTTTAAGTACCAGGAGAAGCATTAAAAAGATGTCTTGCTGACTGGAAAACAAACGAAGAAAAAATCACTTCTCCTGAGGCTAGAGCTATAAATACAGGTTACACCTACTTACACATAAATGATAATTAAAGAGACCAGCAGGCCAGCCCATGAATATTTATTTGGCCTCTAGCACTGATACAGCTGGTGTTTATTTCATTTTACATAGAGGAAATAGTAGAGTAGAATGTGACACAGTTCATAGCAGTGTGGTGTAGTGGTTAAACACACAAACCTCAGTCAGGCAATTTATGCCAAAATCCTGACTCTGCCATTTGCCGACTGTGTGACCTTGATCCAGTCACTCAGATGCTCCAAGCTTTCATTCTCTTATCTACAGAGTGGAGATAGGAGAACCTCCATCACAAGATATGTAGGAATTAAATCTAATAAAGGACATAAAATATTGACACAGTGACTGGTACATAAATACTCACTAAAGGGTGACTGCTATTACCATGTCTACTATTTCCAATAGTATTAGCCTCGTCTCCAGGTTTTATAGGAATAAAGGGAAATAGACCTGACTTATGGCAAAATATTTTCATCCCTCCCAATCTCCTCTTAGACTTTCCTTGTGTTACTCTAAGTCCTCTGTTTTAGTGTCGTTATCATGGCATCAGGGGAAGTAGGCCTGCCCTATCCCCTGGTGTATTTTTCATACTCTATTATTATTATTTGACCTTTCCCCTGAGTGACTTCTACTCAGAACATATATTCACTCAGTGTAGCTGAAAAAAAGCAATCAGATTAAATAAATCTGAAGATATGAATAATTGATTGTCCCTTCTAGAGATGTTTGTGATTTTCTAAAGGACCTTTTAAGCCAGTGAGTCTCTGATGTTTGTTATTGCGCTTAACACTGGGGCTCGGGAGATTACGAAAGTGTGTTGTTTCATATTAAGATCAGTTTGGAACATGTTGGGTTAAACTGAGAAACAAGCATTTTGATCGTAGGACTTCCTACAGCCTAATATCCTGTGTAAATCTCAGAGAAAGGGGATGTATACTGTGTAGCATTTCCCAAGCATAACTGACAAATTCTTTTTAGTGGCCAGAGGAATAGTGTTCTGGGAAACTCTGGCAGATATTATGGAAGGTAGTGTTTTAGGATAGAAAGTCTAGCAGGTAAGTGACAGGTTCTAGGTGATTTTTGGCCCCTACTTTCCAGGCATTTTTTCCAAAGCAGGTCATACTTATGATGGCTTCATTCCTATTATATTTTGGAACTATAGAGTCACTTAGAAAACGCCGGGTGTTTTTTTTACGTAATTAACATGGTTTGTTGGGAACCATTTGTACACTTCAGCCATTTATAAATTGGAGTTACATTTATTTTAATGGATTTTCTACCTAAATATTTTAATAACACATTCTTAAAACATGAAGCTATATTTTAATCTGTTGAAAATACATCATTTTCCAAATAACTAGAGCAGTACAGTATTTTAAAAGAATAAATCAGAATAATAACCTTGTGGTGTCATCCTCTAATTTTATTATCTCTTTATTTCTTTAAAACAAGTCCTGGTTGTGTGTGAAAATGCTTTTCAAAAATAATGATGACTTAACTTTTATGAATACTTAGTAAAACTTTCATATAACAGTATAATTTTGCCTGTACTTGACTATAAAAATTTTTTAAACTAGAATTGTTTGTTTACGTTACTGCCATATATTTCATATTATTGGCATTAAAGAAGACATCCATGTTTGCTAGAAACCACTAGTCAAAGACATCATAGTAACATAATGAATATGTATTACCTGGACATCAAAGTTTAATGTCTTAAATTACATAATAAAGTTATTTTTGTATTTTGATTTTCACATCCATTAATTTCTAACGATACATAAAACATGCTTCTCAGAGCCCTTATACAATGAGAATCTTATTACCTTTTGGGTCCTTACAGTATCAACACTGTACCACTTACTTGCATGTAACTACCATAAAGGGGCGCAAAGAATTGTTGTTTTGTGACTGCCAGCTGTGCATGGACCATAAAAATGCATTTTAAGAAATTCATGTTGTATAAGGGAGCCTTCTTTGCAATTTAACTTGGTTCTTTTACTATATTTTCTTCTCTTTTTATTCCTTTAATTTCTACTGTTTTAAAAACTGCACCCAAGATGCCTTTGCAGCTTCTCCCGGGGAGGCCCCTGCAACATCCGAAGGGGCCGCCGCACCAGCTACCCCAACCCCTGTAGCAGCAGCACTTGATGCATGTTCAGGAAATGGTGGGTTTAAAAGTCATGAGCCCGTCTGTTGTTTTTCCGTCCTAATGTGAAACTCCCATAGCTAGATGTGGCCATATGTTTTTCTAATTTTAATTTCTTCTGAGTAGAAAGTATCATTCATCATAACTGAATAAATAATGCTGGCACTTAAAACATTAAGACGATGAAGTGCATACTTATCAAAATTGACAATTTCTCAAGATTGACAATTTTTGTCAGCACAAGTATGCTCTCTTAATGTTTTTTATTCTCTAATGCTGTATTGTACTCTTTCGTAACACTGAGTTCAAATATATAAGCATGTTTTGATGAATTTCAAAGCTGCCAAATTGACCAGATTAAGTACAGATTTGAAGAATACCGATCTCTGATGATAGACTACAGACTAATCTTATAGTACTTTGAAATATTTCAGTTTCTCCACTTGAGGTACCTGCTGAGTTTTCTTCTTTCTTTAGAAAAACATCCTAATCCCTGACCCCTGCTAATTGTATAGTAGTTCAGTCCAAGCAGCCTAATGCCTAACTAGTGTGTAAATAAATATCTGTGTCAGGTGTCTCTTACCCATAGTTATGACGCCTCTCTCTTGTCTCTTTCCTTACCGATGCTGTATGTGTCTCCACTTTCCTTTCCAAAAGACCCCTTTGCCCCGTCTGAAGGTAGTGCAGAGGCTGCACCCGAGCTGGACCTCTTTGCAATGAAGCCACCTGAGACCAGTGTTCCTGTAGTTACCCCTACAGCTAGCACAGCCCCTCCGGTTCCCGCCACTGCTCCTTCTCCTGCTCCCGCCGTTGCAGCTGCTGCTGCTGCCACTACCGCTGCTACCACCGCCGCCGCCACCACAGTTACCACCTCCACCGCCGCCGCCGCCACCACCACCGCTCCTCCTGCTCTAGATATCTTTGGTGGTAATTTTTTGTTGTTGTTGTTGAACTCTTTCTGTCTGGTGGATTGCATTCTGGTACTTGAAATATACTGCATCCACAACTGTTACTGCATGAATACTGTGTAATTAAATGGTTCTCTAGAAACCATTTGCTGCTTATTTCAGAATTCTCCAGAGCATTAATTCAGAATTGGAAAGTGATCCTGTTTCTGTCTGGTTTGTCAAGCTGAGTAAAGGCATGTGTGTTCTTGGTCTTAGATTTATTTGAGTCTGCCCCTGAAGTCGCTGCAGCGCCTAAGCCGGATGCTGCTCCTAGCATAGACCTGTTTGGTACAGGTAAAACCAAAGCAACCCTTACATTAGTTTTCCTAGATGTTTTTGTAATTAAGCTCTTTGTACTCACCTGTGATAATGCATATGTTAGATGTTTGACTTTGATTTCAGCTCTCTATTTACTTCTGCTTGGTTTTGGTTTGTTTCACTTTTGGAAGATGCTTTCTCTTCTCCACCACAAGGGGCCTCTCCTGTGCCTGAGAGTTCTCTCACTGCTGACCTCTTATCCGGTGAGTCCTTTTGCCAAAGTCAAGCCTTCACCTTGTGGGGGTTACATGTGGAGAGGCTGATACAAAAACATGTGGATTTGTCTTGAGTTCTTTTAAATTGAAGATTCACTTTTTAAAATCTTATTCTTTGGCCCATCACCAACTGATGAGGGTTAATATTTCAAATCTAACATCATGAGAACATAAAACTTTTTTTTCCACACTAAAACTTCTGACCTCAAGAAGTCATATTTTATTTTCTTCTGCAAAGTGTATACTTTCAAATCCATTTGCTTTTCCTTAACCGTTAAGATTGTCTGCAATCTTACTGCCTGCTGTTAAACATGAGATCTCAAGAAGCCATTTGTCAAGGCTCATGGTTTCATTTTCCTTTGGGTGACATGCAATTTTCCTGTTGTGTGCTTCACTGCAGTGGATACATTTGCAGCTCCATCTCCTGCAACCACTGCCTCTCCGGCAAAGGCGGATTCTTCAGGTGTGATAGACCTTTTTGGGGGTGCGTATCTCTCCTTCAACATTTACAGAATCTTTTTTTCCTCATAATAGTTTTTAGATCTTCTATTTCATTGTATATTTTTTGACCATGTGAAGTCATTTTCATCTCTTAAGTGTAAACCTAAATTTTTAAGATCTTTTCCATTTTTTTGCCATCATCATCTTCATCCTCACCAGTTCATCATAGTTTTCAGTGCATGGCCTAACAGCACCAGATTGTTGTGTTTTTAACTTTTTGTTCATCTTAATTTAGAATCAGCTCATTGGAATTTGCTTCTACTGTTCTTCCTTGGTGATTCTGATCTGTTGGTTAAACCGATGTTTCTAAGTTCTTAAAAGCGATATAAAAATTAACTAGATAATTCAGAATTGAAAACAAATAAGCCAGTCAAAACTGAAGGCATAAGCTCTAGATGTCATGCATTATTTCTTAGGGTTTATTTATGATGAAGTTAATATTTTAAAATCATTCCAGAGAATTGGAAGATGTTTCACTGATTTAAATGTATTCTCCTCTTCCTTTATATGTTATTCGAAGGTAGGGAGATATACTGAATTAACTCTTAAACTCCTTTGGATGATACATTTAAAGTCTTCTGTTAACAATAAATTTGTAGGAGAAAGTACAGGATTAAAGTACCTTCTTCATGAATATCCATAAATGTGGATGCTGTGGGCTACAATACCAGCCTTAGCAAGTTAAAAACACATTATTTACATTGAGACATCATGGTATGTACCGTGATGGGTAGGGTACATGCACGGTGCAAAGATGTCACAGTCTCTGACTTTCAGAGGCTCAAAATTTGTGGCAAATAAACACTGAACCTTGATATATATGTACAAGAGGGCTGTTGCAACTGCTTGAATTAGATTTGTTTAAAAAAAATTTTAAGTTTAATAGAGTTCTAAATGGGAAAATTCTGTTTTATAACCTTCGGGCAAATTTTTTACACCTTGATTGTATATTGATAGATGATCATATATTGATGTTTTATTCTGAAAAAAAATTCTTTTACAAAAGTGTTAATTCTTAAATAGTACAGAACTCTTTTTTTTTTTTTTTTTTTTTTTTTTTTGAGAGAATAAACTGGTCAGAGCGTAATTCAATTCACTCCATCATTTCACATCCACAGGAGACAAGCTCACCATACAAAGCTTCATATCTATGCAGTTCTCAGCAAAACACTTAAATTACTTACTGTACTTACTGTTTACACTCTTTTACTTTTTTGCTGCATAATGGATAATGGGTAGATGCATTTGGAAGTAGTGCTTCTGAGCCCCAACCTGCACCTCAGGCTGCTTCTAGTTCATCAGCATCGGCAGACCTACTAGCGGGTAATTAATTAAATTAAAATAAAGTGGTATTTTGTTGAAGTTAAGTTTGGATATACTTTTATAAGTAACATATAAGTTTTAAGGTGCATGTTTTCTTTCCCTTTTGAGACATGAAATTGGAAAATGAGACATTATATAATAGAAGGTTTTTTATTTCCCAGGATTTTTAAAATTAGTCTTAAAATTCCATTTGTATACAGGCCACCTCTGTGGCTCCATGGATACCCTAATCTGCCTTACATTCAGTTAGCACATTTCTTTTTGTTTACTAAAAAAGGGGATAAATTTGTGTTAGCAATTTTTATCTTGTGTTGCCTATGCCCATCTTTTTTTTCTTCTTAAGAAATTTGTGGGGAAAGGTACTATGGTATTTGACAGTTGTTTCTATAAGATGTGAATCACACTAGGAGAAACTCTTATAAAGATTTCTGCCATTGGATTGAAGCTGCTGCCACATATGCCACCTTTTAACAAGCTGATCATTTTTCTATTTGAAAACCCCTACAGTGATCCCAGTTCAACAGGACTATGTTGAGGGAATAGATTGGTACAAGATGCCTAGAATTGTTGCTTATTGCCAGGATGGGATAGATAGATTAAAAGGAAACATTCAAAGATGCAAACACATTAAAAGCTAACTGTCAGTCTTCCTTGGGGGCAAAGCAAAGTGGGCTTAATGATAGCCAGACCTAGAAATTATTTTTACAGGCAAAGCACTTGTCAGTTGCAAGACTGCAATAGTGAGTTTCAGGTTCAGATTACCAGTCCAGCTCACAAGACACTGCTGGTTTACCTCACTCTGACTTAGAAACGTACATAACACGAAGCACAGCAGCAGCATCACAGAGACTTCACATACTCGGATGTAGCTTCCACTATCCCTCCTTAGTCACCACAAGGTATGCATTTGGTTATAAAGTTGGCAAGGGGCTGGTGAGAATTTGGGTCCCATCAGCACAGGGAAGCCACCGATTACAGTCTCTCAGCTTAAATTCTCTGTTAGCCATGTAACCTTTGATAGGGTATTATTGAATGGCTCTCATACTTTAGAGAAATGAACAATCCTGACACCAGGTATAGGAGGCCAAGGAACATTCATTCTTGGATTAGTAATGAATAATGGCCTCGTTAAAGGGCCCTCATCAGCCTTCAGAGTTGTAAGCCGTTTGACATGAGTTCAGATCTTTCCTCAAGAGGCTAGAGGAGGTAATCACACAGCTCCACCATTGAACTTTCTTTCCATCAATAATTCACACTGGTTATTTAACAATCTTTCCCAGAGACAATAGCATTCTTTGTGTCTTTCTCATCCTCTCCTATAAATATGACACTCCTATTTCCTAAATCCATTTCATGCCAGTGACTGCCAACTGTTATTTTCCTGAATGAATGATGAAGATCCAGGGTTCTACTCTGGACTTTGGAAACTGCAAATATGGCATGAGGCGGTGCACTCAACACAAGCCACAACTGGTTGGTTGGCGGTAGCAATACTAGCTTATCTGGCTTTTCTCCTGGCCTACATATTCTTCATAACAGCTTCAAATTGGTCACAAAAACTTTCAAGCTCTTACTAAACCAATAACCTTAATTAAGATTTTCAAGTGCAGCGATACAATTTTGGTAGGTTGCAGAAATAACGTAGTTTTCAATGGCTATTTGGCGAAATAACCTTGTCAATTTCAAAATGAAATGACTGATTATAAACTTTTGCTCTGAAGTTAGAATTAAGGTTGAAATGGTATATGAAATCAAATGTTCTGGCTTTTTCCAGAATTCTGAGGTCTTTCTTTCTCTCTGGGTATTCTCTCCAAGTCATTGAAGTTACTGGTAGGATGCAGATATTATTTATATCTCAAATAGAATCTGACTGGAAATTTGAGAGAGAAGTTTATAACAAATAAAGGGACATATTTTTTTCACACAGAGTAAAGCTGTCAAACTCCTCTCAATATACATCAACTGAAAATGTAGATGTTTGAAAGATATGGACAAATTCCTGGATGATGGATGTAAAAATGGATTATTTAAAGTTAGATGTGTTAAAGAATATGCCTAAATTTTGAGGTTGACGTCAAGCAAGAAAATCATTTTCTTCTATAACAGACATAATTCTGAGGTGACTGTGCCATAAATCTGTGCTAATATAGGATTGTGTCACATCCTATCTTTAATTCCAAAGATAGGGAAGAATATAGGCCAGCCTTTTGAGGCCCTTTGTAGCTTTGCATCCTCTGTAACCACATAACACAAGTGACTTTAGCAGAACCATAGAAATCCTTGAACTGATTTACATTATAAAAATGTTCAGTGTTGAATTAATAACAATTTCACTCAATGGGAAAGTCTACAGAAAGTCTGTGGGGATGGGAAACAGTCTGAAAAGTATCAGATGAAAGGTTCTCAGGCTATTATTCCTAGAAATATTGACTATCTCAGGTTGATTTTAATAAATGGAATGTTAACAACTGATCATATCACTGAGAATAATTGAAATGATACCATCTTTAACATAATGAAGCAAATGTGAGTGTGAGGAGAGTATGTGTGGGAGTGTGTTGAGCTACCAATTGTTTTAAAATTTCACTCTCTTGACCCAAATGATACGATGTGTTATGTAGACTGTGATTGTCAGTTTTGATATGTCCGTATTAATAAAACTTCATTAAGTGCGTAGGCTGTTTCCTTTTAGAAAGATATATTTGTAAGACTAATTATCTGTAATAAAAGGCAGTGAGCCTGTAGATAGTTGAGCACCTGAAGATATTTAGCAATTCAGTTATAATGTAGGACAGTTCAAATATGCCTGCAGGACATCGAGAAGCCTACTGATGATTACCTTAGTTTCAGTTCTATAGGAGACCTTTCTTAGTGTAATTTAGAACCACATAGAAAGATTGATTAGAGGTTTAGGTTTTCTTCTTACCCACCTCTATTCCAGGGCTCTAAAACTTTTTACTTAACAGGAGAAGTTCCCCAAAACTCCTTTTTAATGTCTATAATTTTCCTATGTAGCTCTTCATTTTAGAATATAGCAATAGATTTTTTCTTTAAGATAATTAGTTGGTTATTTTATATCATTTAATATCTTTTAAATTAGTCTAGGTTTGTGAAGGCATCTATTTCATAAGAACTGAGAGTAATAGAAAAAGTCATCTTTCAAGTCTCTGTCAAGTTTATAAACCCATAGGAAGGGTACAACTCTGTCTTTACTCCTGGCTGTGGGAAAGAGGCCATGTAGTATTATGGTGAAGAACCCAAGATCTGGAATCCTGGCTTTGTATTTGCCATAATTTGACCTTGGGCAAATTTTTTAACCTCTATGATCTCAGTTTTCTCATTCATGAAGCTTCATGGGGTTGTCGTGATAATTAAATGAGCTAATGTATATACTAGAGAACAATATAAAACTGCTGTTTTCAGAGAACCAAAATGGTCAAATATTGGCAATTCATGTGGTTCATATGGCTCAACCTGCAAAAATATGCTTAAAACAGTGCCTGGCACTTGGTGAGCCTCATGCCAGTTTGGCTTTACCCTTCACTTTCTTAGAGAAGGCACTAATTTTTTCACTGAATAATTTTATTTATTCACTTATGGAAATGATCAGCTTATGAAATTCAGTAGCACCAAGCAGCTGACCCCTGTATAGATGCACACGTTTTTCTCTTTCTACTACGGAATCTTCAGTAGTTGTATAACCTCTTTGCCTCACTTCTTCTAGCCATGGGAAGACGGGATTCAGTCAGATAATCCTAAAACCCTTCCCAACACTCATACGCTGTGATTCTAGAATATATTGTCTCTTCTTGGCCAAATTTTAAGAAACTGAGGGTCAAGTACAGTTGTCTCCACATCCACCTATAACAGAGAGGACCACACTGAAGAACAATTGCCTAAATTAACCACAGCCATATTCTGACTTGAGGTATGAGTTATTTCAAAAAAAAGTCAGTGTGAATACAGCCACCAATTATTCTAAAACCAAAATGGTCACAATCACAAAAATAATTACTTTTAGCCCATTTTCACTTCATACTGATATTAAGGATCTTAAGGATCTGGAAAATGTCTTTTCTTCAGTTACGAAAATTACATGATGCTTATATCACTCACATACCAAAATCACTTAAGTAGCCACCGTGAACTTTAAAGACCCTCTTCTAATAGGTAACAATTTTCTAAGCTACAATTTTTCCCTACATATTACAAGGAAAGCCTAAACCCACATCAATATCAATTTCCAGGAGCAACATGACTTGAACATTACTGCCTGCTTTAGGAAATAGTAACTGGAGAATTTCAATAGAAGCCATTTTCAAAATTATAAATTGGTTTTATAGCTGTAAACATAAGGATTTTTTTAAGCATTATTTATTTTTTGCAAGCAGTTTCCAAAGCAGAGAAATGTAACTACATTAGAAATGTAACTAGATTAGATATATACCCAAACTGAGTCTAAAAAAAGATTTCTAGTAGTGATAAAATCTTTGATAGTAGAACCTGATCTAATGTCTTGTTAAGAAATCGCTTCCTTCACTGGTTGCATATTTTTGTACAGAAACAATACAGATTACCTCTGCTTCTGTTTCTGACTATTGATTGAGAGAAATGATTTGCTTCTAGCTTTCAAAAGATAAATGTTTAATTTGAGGTTCAGTTAGTTTACAATAGTCAGATTTCTCCTCACGCTTTATATTCAGAAGTTTCCTTCATTCAATAAACATGAACGCGTTGTGCTGAATATTAGTGGAAGAGGTGAGAAAAGAAGACACAGTTCCTGACTCCAAAAAGGCATCCCTGGGGTGGGCGTTTGAGGGTGAGAAAAAAGAAGTATGATGGCAGTAGGGTGGAGATATGTGCCAGGTGCTGAGGACACAGAGGCAGAGTACATAACTCATTTGTACTTGGTGTGGGTGGGGCAGGGGTAGTTGTGACTGATAGTAGTGGGTGACAATACAAGGCAAGAAGCCCGTGCAGAGTAGGCACCTGACTCACTATAATGGTGCAGTAGGCAGCAACCTAACTTGCAGGGATGCAGTGGGAGCCAGAGACAAAGGAGCTTGATGGTTATACAAAAGAATCTGCATTCTGTCAATCTGAAAGTTGCGGGGAGCCAGTGAAGGATTTTAGAGAAGGTACTTTGTCAGCATTTTCCACTCAGAAAAATCACTCTGGCTCTATTGCAGAGACTAGATTGGAGAAAGTCCAAACTAGAATCCTCCCCGGGGTGACTTTATGAATTCCGAGAACAATGTTGGAAAAGCCTAAACTTGGTGGTAGTAGCAATGGGGCTAAAGCATATATGAAAGATATCAAAGAGGATTTGATGGGAGAGTGCGTGCATATTTTTCTATTTGTATTTTTATTTTACTGATTCAATGTGTATAAGCATTGTCTAACTACCTGGTATTGTGATTTGAAGAAGCAAAATTTAAATATAATGAAAATAATTATCTGACTTTAACCCTATTGAGACCTTCTTAGCTTTATGTACTCCATTGTAGTGATAGATTTGGTTGCCACAGGTTTTTTTAACAAGGGTATATATTGTGTGCTATCTTGTCTCTAATTAACTTAAATTTCTCATTAGTATATAACAAATATCAAGATACTTGAAAAACTTTTTAAAAAACTAACTTCCCAGGTGTCACTGACTTATTCCTACACATTCAATTCCTTTTCAGTCTTTTATAAATTTTTCTAACTCCATTTTTATGGCCTTTACCCATGTTTAATTGTTTCTGCTTACATTTTTCTTGCACTGTTTTTTTCTAGGGTTTGGGGGTTCTTTCATGGCCCCTTCTCCATCACCAGTGACTCCAGCTCAGAATAACCTGCTACAGCCCAATTTTGAGGCAGCTTTTGGAACAACGCCTTCAACTTCTAGTGGCAGCTCCTTTGATCCGTCAGGTGAGGCAGTGATTTTTAACATTCTTTTTATTTGTTCTGATTATAAAATATACCATCTAAGGTTAGTATGATATTAGGAAATGTATATGCAATATTGAGTAATGGCCTGGTTTTAAAACTGTTTAATAAATCTCTCATTTAGTTACTTAAGTAAATATTTTCCATACATTTTGGTAGCTTTAAGGATAACCTGTAATCACTTCCTATGTTTCTGTTTTTAATTTTTAGCAGAAATCTAACCTAACAAACATGCACACCCTCTGTTTGCATGAGCTTACATGCACATGGTTTAGATATGATGAAGGAAAAACAAGTACTTTGTACTAAATCTTTGTACAGTATCTGAATGTGTGGACACTCCCCCCTGCTGTTGCTTACACCCTCTGAAGCTTGCATGGCCCTTGATTTTATGAAGTTGAGACACAAATAGAATTCTTTGCCTGCCTTTTAACCTTTCATCCTGCTGTCATTTTGTTTGTATTCTCTTCCATTCTACTCTTCCCATGCTGGGTCCTCACTACAAATTTTCAATTGGTGAGTTTTTGGCAATTAAATGTGTTTCAGAAACACCCTAAATATATCCCCTGCCTGACAATTTGGTTGCTTCTATTGCCAGTGCCTATTTGAACACTGTCCTTTTTTAACCTAGATTAATTGTGTAGTAGTGTTTATGGTAAATATGTATAGTTTTTTGATAAAAATCAACAAGGATAAGATATTAACAATAACTTATGGAAAGCCTATGAGTCTGCATTTTGAATGACCTCTCTGTATTCTAGGAACTAAACATGTAGTCATTTATTATGTAGTAATCAGGAACCATTAATAATGACATGATTCCTATTGCTTAAAATAGTGTTTACTTTAAATGTCTTTGAAGTTTGAACCAAAACTGCTATAATGAGAGAAAAAAATCAAAATTCCTACTTCTGAAATATGATTAACTATTTTTCAGATACTTATTGCTAGGAACTGACCATTAGATCAGGTTTTATTCTGACATTGATTTCATAGGTTACTAGGAGATTTCAACCTTCTTTTGCTATTTAAGAATTGTTTTAAAAGTAAGCATAGTAAGATTTTAAAATAAATCATTTTTAGGCTTTGATATATCACTACCATTTTGAATAAAAATGTGCGTTAGTGATAGTTTTTAATAAGGGTAACCATAGCTACCTCTTATTGAGTGCCTATATAGTACAAACATTATAATAAAGACATGACATATTATCTATTTAATCTTCACAACAAAGCCATGTACTAGTGGTACTCTCTGCATTTACAGGTGAGAAAATCTCAGACAGTAATTTTCTCAAAGTCACACAACTAGTGAGGCATGTAGCTGAGTTTGAGCTCAATTCTGACTCCAGAGTCTGTGCTCTTTCCTGCACATTACACAGATTTTTTTTCCTTTCTTTGTTCATGTTCATTAGTATTTCCATACTTTATGAGTAGACATACATAGAGGCATTCTTTTTGGTGTCATAGTTATAATAAGTGTGAATTACATGCCTTTTTTTTTGTAAGATTGTATATTCACTTGTTTCCATAGTTTTTTCAAAAGACAGTTTCCCTTTAGTTTTCCATATGATTTTTTTTTTCAATTATTCTGATCCTGGTCTATTTGATTTCCAGTGTTTGATGGTCTAGGTGATCTTCTGATGCCAACCATGGCACCAGCTGGGCAGCCTGCACCCATCTCAATGGTACCTCCCAGTCCCGCGATGGCAGCAAGCAAAGCCCTTGGGAGTGATCTTGACTCATCTCTTGCCAGCTTAGTAGGCAGTGAGTAATACAGTTTTCTTTAACTGAATCTTATGTGATTTTTCCCCTGTCTTTTTTGTATGTATTGTTTCTGCATTCATTTATAGGTGAGTAGATTGAGGAGTAGACAGAAATTCATAGTGCTTTACCCAGTTCAGTTCATTGGAAGATAGGCAGTCACTATGCCATTGTCTCACAAGCAGTACCCATGTCATTGTTACTCTCAATTGCCAAAGCAATAGTTAGAGAGCATATACAAATATGAAACCAAGTGCATTGTGCATAACATGTACTTAATTTTTCATTTCTTTCAGAAGTGAGAACATAAAGTAACTTAGATGCAGTATATTTGCCAATTGAGTATCCAAGTGAGTTTCAGTTATTCACTCGACAAATATTTATTGAGTACCAGGCACTCTTCCAGGCTCTAGAGGTAAATCAGTGAACAAAACATATAAAATTCTAATGGTGCTCAGGAAAGACAGAAACAAACATTAAACATTTTCAGATAAATAAATTCTATAGTATGCTAGGTCACAAATGCCATGAGGAAAAACAGGACAGGCAACAAGGGACTAGGAGTGCTACCAAGTGAGAGCTAAAAGTAGGACTTGCTGAGTAGGTAAAATTTCAGCAAAGATTCGAAGGTAAAGAAATGAACCATGTGAATACCTGAAGGAGAATATTTGCAGGGAAAGGAGATAGCCAGTACAAAAGCATTGAGGCAGAAGATTGCGTGGCACATTCAAGGAACATAGAGGAAACTTGCGTCTGGAGCTAGGTGAGTGGAGAAGAGAGTCCTAGGAGAGGAGGGCGGCTATAAAAAAGATTGACCTTTTCTTTGAACTCTGAATTTGATTTTTTTTATTAAGGTGAATGGGTTTAGCTTTACAGATACCTAGCTTTTATTTTACTCGAGGATATCTCAAAAGTTTAACAGATAAGTGATACAGATTTTTTTTTCCCTATGCTTTATCCTATGGACTTACTTTTGTTTCCCATTTATCATCTTTGGTCTGGGCATCCATGACAATGCTTTGATGACACCCATGGAGAGGATATTTGAATTTTTTTTCCTACTCTATGTAGTAACTACTTTTGCTGGACACTATGATGTACCACCCAAATCCTCCTTCAGAAATAAAGAATTTCTAACTCTAGCTGCTGAGGGTGCCACCAGCACACAGTGCTCAGAGGCCAACCACCTCTGAGAATTATCTCAGCTGAAGAAAGCTGATCCACTAGAGGAATAGCCAAACTCTCCAGATAAAGAAAAACAAATTTGATGAAGTTAGACTTTTCAGTATCAAAATTTCTACAAAGCTACAGTAATCAGGACAAATGGTCTTGGTATAAAGATAGACCAATAGAATAAAGAGCCCAGAAATAAACCTCACATACCTTGTCAAACAATTTTTCTACAAGAGTGCTGGGACCATTCAAAGTTGGAAAAGACAGTCTTTTCAAAAAACGTGCCAGGACATCTGGATGGCCACATGCAAAAGATGAAGTTGGGCCTTTTCCTTATACCATCCACAAAAATCAATTCAAAATGAACCAAAGGTCTTAATATAAAAGGTAAAACTATAAAACTCTCAGGGAAACACCCAGGTGTAAATCTTTATGACCTGAGGGTTAGGCAGTAGCTTCTTAGATATAATACCAAAAATACAATCAAAGAAAAGATAAATTAATAAGAATTCAGCAAAATTAAAAACTGTGTTACAAATGATTCCATTGAAAAAATGAAAAAAAAAACAATCCATGAGAAAAAATATTTCTCATAAAAATCATATATCTCCTGAAGGACTTGTATCAATAATATACAAAGAACTCTTACAATTGAATAATAAAAAGGTGAATAATTTAAAAATTGGCAAAGGATTTAAAAAACGCTTCTCCAAAAAAGATATACAAGTGGCCAGTAAGTATATGAAAAGATGTTGAACATCATTCACCATCAGGGAAATGCAAATCAAAACCACAATGACAGACCACTTCATACTCGCTAGGAACTCTATAATCAAAAAGGGAATAACAAAGGTTGGCTGGGTTATAGAGAAATTAGAACTTTCAGCCATTGCTGGTACAGATGTAAAATGATGCAACCACTTTGGAAAACAGTTTTACAGCTCTGCAAAAGTTAAACATAGAGTTACCGTATGACCCAGCAATTTCACTCCTAGGTGTATACCCAAGAGAATTGAAAGCATATGCCCATATGACTTATACACAGATATTTACAGCAGCAATTGACATGATAGCCAAAAGCAGAAACAACCCAAATGTCCATCAACTGATGAATGAAGAAACAAAATGTGGTATATCCATAAAATCTAATTATTCAGCCATAAAAAGAAGTAAAAGATACATGCTACAACATAGATGAATCTTGGAAATGTTTTGATAAGTGAAAGAATCCCAACACAGAAAAACTACATAGTATATAATTTCATTTATATGAAATGTCCAGAGTACGGAACTCTTTAGGAAAAAAAAATAGATTTGGTGCAGGAGGGTATGGGAGCAACTGCTAATAGATGTGAGGATTCTATTAGGGGTGATGAAAATGTTTTGGAATTAGAACGTGGTAATGATTTCACAACCTTGTCAACATGCTTTTTTGCACTGAATTTTACTCTTTAAAAGTATGAATTTTATGATATGCCAGTGTTTTTTAGAAATCTCACCTACTATACACACCCATTTGAAAGACTAAAGTTTAAAAAAATAAAATAAAACTGACAATAACTACATACTTACAAGGATGTAGAGCAACTGGAATTCTTAAACTTTGCTGGTGGAAATTCAAAATGGTAAAGCCATTTTGGAAATCAGTTTCTTACAGTTAAACCTAGACTTATATGACTTAGTAAACCCACTTCTAAGTATTTATCCTAGAGAAGTGAAAACACATATTCACACAATAATCTGTACATGTGTCTTTATAGCAGTGCTATTAAAAAATGCCAGAAACAACCCAAATGTCTTTCACTGGGTGAATATATAAACAAACTGTGGTAAACTCATTCAATAGAATACTACTTAGAAATAAAAAGGAATGAACTGTTGATATACACAACAGCATGGATGAATCTCAGATACATTATGCTAAGTGAAAGAAGCCAGACACAAAAAAATTATATACTGTAGTGTTACATTTATATGATATTTTTGTTAAGGCAAAATTGTAGGGACCAATAAGTGAATATTTTTAATTAAAATATATTACAAAATTGAAAAAAAAGTTACCTACATTCTCTATCAGTATTCCAGCTTATCTTTTTACAGAAACTGACAAGCTGAACTTAAAATTCATATGGAAATGCCGGGAAGCCAGAGTAACCAAAACATCTTGAATAAAAAAAGAATAACTTTGTAAGCCTTGTACTTCATGATTTCAAAACTTACTACAAACCTACAGTAATTAAGACAAGTGGTACTGCATAGGGATAGGTGTATACATCAATGGAATAGAATGAAAGTCTAGAAATACACACACACACACGCACACAGAGTCAGTTAATTTTCAGCAAAGGTGCCAAGAGAATTCAATGAGAAAGGAATCATCTTTTTAACAAATGAGGCTGAGACAACATAGCCACATGCAAAAGGGTGCAGTTAAGCTCCTTACATTACTTCAAAATAATTCAGAATGGATTATAGAGCTAAATGTGGTAGCCCAAACTATAAAACTCTAAGAAGAAAATGTGTGAGTAAATCTTTATGACCTTTGATTAGATAATGTTCTTAGCTATGACATCAAAAGCACAAGCGATGATAGAAAAAATAAATAAATAGGACTACATCAAAATTAAAAACTTTTGTGCTATAAATGAGACCATCAAGAAAGTGAAAAACAACCAACAGAATGGGAGAAAACATATATCTGATAAGGGACTTGTATCCAGAATAAATAAAGAACTCTTACAACTCAATAATAAATAGACAAATTACACAATTTTAAAAATAGTTAAATGACTTAAATAGACATTTCTCCAAAGAATATATGGCCAATTTGCACATGAAAAGATGTTCAACATCAGTCATCTGTGAAATGTATATCAAGACCACAATGACATATCACTTCACACCCCTTACGATGGCTGTAATAAAAAAGACAGATTATAACCAGTGTTGATGAGGATTAAGAGAAATCGAAACCCTCTAATATTGCTGGTGAGAATGTAACATTGGGCAGCTACTGTAGAAAGCAATTCAGCAGTTTCTCAAAATGTTGAACATAGAATTACCATCAGGCAGAGTGCACCAGATGACAGCCTAGGAAGCGCTTCCCCGGGATCTCTCCTGAGCTTTGTACAAGTCTCACCTTCGAGAGGCCCTCCCTGAACGTCCTGTTTAATACTGCCTGCCCCTCACTCTCATACCGCCCCACCGGATACCCCTTACCCTGCTCTTCCTTTTCATTTTTCCATAGGCTTCCCATGTCATTTTCTAGCAGTCTATATAATTTTCTTTTTTATAATTTTATTATTTTATTTCCATTTTGTCCCATTAGAATGCAACTTCTCCAGGATTACAGTTTTTTCCTTCAGGAACATATCCCAGGTACTTAGAATAGTGCCTGGCATATGTAGGAGCTCAACAAATATTTGCTAAAGTAATAGATGAACTGATATTAGAGCAGAATAAGACCACCCTTACATTCGTAGATTCACTAGGAGTACTCAGGGGGCTCAGCACATCTTTGTACTCACAGCTGAGATTTATTACAGCAGCATAGTAAGGATACACAGCTGGATCATCGGGGGAAAAGACACAGGCAGAGTCTGGAAGAATCCACACACAGACTTCCTTATGCTCTCTCCTTCCCATGCGGGGAAGAGCATACAAAAATATGGCAACATGTGTGATGTTTCTGCCCAAGGAAGCCCTTTAGAGACTCAGCACTCAGGGTTTTTACTGGATGCTGATGGTGTAGGCACTCTCTGTCTAGCATAACCAAAATTTCAGTCTTGCAAAAGGAAAGCAGGTGTTTAATATAAACCACATGATTTTTTAGTCACAGTAAGCCACCCGTGTCATTAGGAAAGGTTTTATCTCAGTGTGGAGAACAATTTACTAGCCAGCTCCCCAGATGCCAGCCACACAGGCCTTCCTAAGATAGTAGTCTCAAGCCTGCTGTGTTTACTCTTTTCTGAACACCAGTTAACGTTAAAATGTGATCCTTAAGTATAACATGAAGTAAAAGAAAATGTTAGATTTGTGAATGTTTTCTAACATAGTTACTCCTTTATAAAACTGAATGCAATCATTCCTGGGCAAAATATGGACTTTTTCTTGATCTCTGATTCTTTGATCTTTTAAATGTCATATCATTTAAGCTGAGTATAGAGATTTAAATTCTTTTTTCTTTTATCTATTTATAGATCTTGGAATTTCTGGTACCACATCCAAAAAGTAAGTGTTTTGAAATTATCTGGTTTCTTTGTGACAATGTATTTGTACTTATTTGAACTTCAAATATGGTACTCATTTGAGTAATTATTCATTCTCAAGCTAGGTAATTTCAAAATTGGTCTGTATTTCATTCTGGGTTTTTGTTTTTGTTGTTATTCTACTGGACTCTCCAAGCGATTAGTTCTGGCAATGAAAAGGAATACTCTATTTCAATCTCCAGGATTGTTGCTAAGTTATATCTACACATATTGGGGAATTTTGATTTGAATACTTTAATAACTTGAAATTGTAGACTCATGACAATATTCCTAGCTAACATTGATTTTTTAAAAGTCTCTCATGGAGGATCAATTTTAAGGAAGGATAGTAAGAATGATAAACAGTGTACCCTTTTTTTAGATGCTTATTTTATTGTCTGAAATTGGGATCCATGTTACAAAGATGGTTTTTCACAATCGCTGTAAAGCAGGTTATAGTCATGATGTAGTTGTGTAAAACTCTCCAAGATCCAGTAAGTGACATCATGGATGCATCTTCAATTCAATAAAGTATACGTATACAGTATTTATGATATACTTAGTTGGAATTTTTTGTAACTGGTGAATTCAGTTGAATTTTGTGGCATATTTTTCTATTAAAAGTGGTAGAAAATTCCTATTATCATTGAGGTTTGAACTCTAAATTATTTTTTGTCAATGCTTTTAAGCTCTCTTAGATACAATATGGTAAGACTCTTCTATCAATTTTAACCTGTTCTCTTTATTACCAATTGACTCAAACAAACTGCTTCTAGCCTCAAAGTAAAAGCATCTAAGGAACCACACACCATTCTTTTCTGATTAGTGTGTTTTTGTGTTTTTGTTTGTTTGTTTGTTTGTTCTGCATGCTTGATTTTAGGGGAGATCTTCAGTGGAATGCTGGAGAGAAAAAGTTGACTGGTGGAGCCAACTGGCAGCCGAAAGTAGCCCCAGCGACCTGGTCAGCAAGCGTCCCACCAAGTGCACCTTTGGTATGTAGCCACCAGAGGCCAGGGCAGTGCAGGGACTTTGCCAGTTTCCAGGTGTATAGAGCAGGGTACATTTTGTTTAATTTTGCTGCTGGCACTACCTCTTCATCCACATTGAAGAAATTCAGACAAGATTCAATATTTACCAAAATGTAAATTTTATTGACTTTATATTGAATAAAGGTTATGACCTATTTTTTTTTAATTATTGCAAAATAGTATTTATGCTTCTTGACATATTCTGTTTTTGTACAATGATGGAAATAATTTTTTAAAAGCATTTAATATAATTGATCATTATATATATTTTATTACATTTCTTGCCCAAATTTCCCAATTGTCTTAATAAGTAATGAAAACTTTTTTTTCTTACCAGAAAGGTTGGGCAGTTTTCTATTGTGTAAGTGAACTTTCTTTTTAAAACCCTATTAATTCTGCTCACCATTTTTAAAAATCGAAACTAACACCAACTTTTCTATAAAATTTAAATAGGTTTATTTCTGTTTATTAAATTTCTATTAATATATTAATACCACCATGCACTCTGTGAAACAGCATATCACTGGAAATGAAAACTAATTAATATTTTGTGAAATTTGCCACCACAAAAAAGATGTTACCAGAATAGCAAAACTTACTGTTTTCCTATATACACCCCATATTTAGCAAAAGTAAGGTAGTCACTGTTTCCCAAGCTCACGCATAATTTTTCACCTTTGCTTACCACCTTCACCTGTTTAAATCACACCCATTTCAAAAGCTTTCCTGATGCCATCCTCTCCTTGTTACCTGAATTAATTCCTAATCATCATCCACCAGTTCCAACCAAATATGAATTGAAGTGAATTAATGTAAATTAGAATACAAACATTTTAGATAGACTTCATTAATAATACTGTGTTCCAGAAATTAATTTAAATATTTGGATTTTGGAATTTAGGACATATTAAAGAATGTTATAAATAGTAATGTTTTTATATATAAACAGTTCTATAAATAAAAAAAGTTTGAATCAATCTGAAAAATGCCTTTTGAACCAAAATTTATCACTAAACAGAACAGTATTAATTGAATTACAGTTTATACTATAGTTTCTGTAGGAAAATGCATTCTGTGCTCAGACTTGGGTTTTCAATGCCCACTTCCTCCGATAACTCCACCCCAGCCCATGCTGTTAGTAAGAGAGGAAGAAATTCAAGGACTAGTAATTTCTACCTTTGGTGAGTTCAAAGTCTGAAGGAACTTAATTTTAAGAAGTGATGTCTAACACATCACAATGAGGAAATTGCCTCCTGTAGCTAAGTATTTATCTCTGTAAATCTTTCTTTGCAGTATTTAAAAACAATGCTTAAGAGGCCATTTTTGTATTCAGCTGTAAAATAAAAGAGTTCCATTTTAATTTTTATGGAGGATGCTTAGTAAAAAAAAAAAAAATACATTTCTCTATTAAACTAACTGATGCGTAGGACAGCCATTTAATTTATTGTCCAAACGAGGTCTCATTTGAGGGTGAAAGGGAGGGTAATTGTTACCCTGGGACCCCAAGCATTTACCTGTGGCCGTGACCGAACTGATGTTGAAACCATAAGCAGGTAGCATTCCAGGCATAGGGGGCTGCATTCCACTCTAGATTTAAAAACGTTTGAGAGTCCCTATCTCCTTGGAGATAGAAGGACAGCGATTCAAAAAATATAAATAAAATCCCTGAAGAAAGAGAAAACTTTTTTAGAACTGATCTTATAAATCTATTAATACTACATATTCATATTAAATCTCACATGAAAATGGTATTTTCATATTAGGAATTTTTCTATCCTATTCTCTACAAAATCAAAAAGGACTTTTGTGCTATTCTGAGAAGTTTATACTTTAGTGGTATTGCTTTTATCAGCAGGATAACAGTTTTAATTGTTTTTAAAAAGTTAGTTTCAGAACAGTCAAGGTGATAGCAGAGTCTAAGATGGAATGAAGGGGAGTAGAGAAAGGATGGTGAGAATACTGATATCTGACAGATCAACTGTAAGTTAAAAAAAAATAGTGGTTGAGAGCCTGAGGTGAAAGTGAAAAGGAAGACAAGAAAGAAAATTCTCAGGTAGAATTTACACAACTTGGGGATACTGCAGATGGAGCCACCAAGACAGTGTTTGCCCAGGTTTATGGGAGAGTTTGCTAAATGAGGTTGTTAACAAAGACAGGGAACAAGAGAGAAGCACTTCAAAAATAGTATTAAATTGGAGACTCCTTGGCCATCACTTCCCCTGAGGTCAAGATTTTAATCTTAGAGTTTCAAGACTTTACCCACATAGGCTAAGAATTTGTCAAAGAATTAGCAACTCTTTGCTTCTTCAGGGCAACAAGACCGCCATTTATCTGATTGGCAGGTACCAGGCACCATCACTGAGAATGAGATGAATGTTCTCATTTTTTATAACCTCAAAACTGCTTATGTTTATTTATGAGGCAGAAAACTTTAAGTTATTAGTGTTTAAACTCCAGGAAGTTAAAGACAGTGAGCTTTAGCATGAGGTAGCCACAGCAGATCTGAAAAGAAATTAGAACAGAAATAACTTACTAGGAGGGGAGAGTTACATGTAGTTGTATTTCTTTTGTTTGTTTTCCATAGCATTTAGGCAACAACATAAAGGCTCTCATAAGCAGAATGATTGTATCAATAAAGATCCAATCTCACTTAGTCTTATATGTGGTCTGTATAAACTTACCACCATTTACTCCGTTTACTGCAAAGCTCTTCTTCCCTGACAAAGCGCTGGCTTTGCTTTACCTCAGAAATCAGTCTGAGAGGCCTCTTTGGCTTCCCTCCATCCATATCTCTCATAAAACGTCTTTTTCATTTTCCAATGCCTAAAATGTTTGAGTTCTTTTTCCTAAGAATAGTTAAAAAAAAAAAAAAGAAGAAGAAGAAGAAGAAGAGAGACAGCCAAGACTTGTTCTTCAGAAGCAGCAAAGCAGTGTTTATAAATTTTCCTGGTAATCAGTAGGACTTTACCTTTAAGTAGGAAATGAAGGGGCAGAAATGGGAGTGAGGATCCTTTTGCTGCCTTTTAAAGTTTTTATCAGCAGACAAGAGCTAAAGTTGCTTTCCCCAATTTGTTTCATACTTCTCTAAATTACTGCTTGGAGATACAGCTATAAAATTTTTCAGATCAGAGAACACCAGGTAGATCTAGAAACCTTAACAGGACTTGACTGTTTGAAATATGTCTGCTGTCAGGACCCTACCATCATGGCCATCAAGAGCCCTGTGCTCCCAGGGCTACTTATTCCTGTTTTCCAATGCACATTAGACCTGTTAAGTTGCCATCATACAAACTGAGAAAATACTTGAAATTTAGAATTGTGTGCACTTTGTAGGAGGCCACAGATTCCACAATTCTCTCTCTAAAAACAACTAATCTTTATATGCCTTTAGGTAAATATTCAGGTGAGTGTTGAAAAAGAAAACAATTAGAAGACCTTAGAATAAATAATATTTAGAGAGTAATTATTGCATTAATCTACCATTTGAGCAAAATGACTAACTTAGAAACTCTTTAAATTATTTGACCCATTATTTGATCAGGAATTTCTATAAACTCATTTTATTTTGATAACTAATAAAAAACCTTTCATATCTTTAAGTCCTAATGATATAGTTCTGGTAAATAATATAATTATTATTGTATAATACAATTCTGATAAATAATACAATTCTGGGTCTGGTGAATAGCTTACCACCTACCTCGTTGAAATGATGAGTAAAAGTGAATCTGAAATATAATACTTGTAGGGGGAGGAAAATAACTTTCCATCTACCCTTCTCAGTTCTCAGCTGAGATTCCTGTTATAAAAGACACACTAACAAGAAAAAGATGGAAGTTTATTAACCTGTGTACCTCATATATACATGAGAGATACCCAGGGAAAAATGAATAACTCCACGAGGTGGCCTAAGCCACTGCGCTAAATACCATCTTCAGCTAAAGACGAAAGAAAGGTGTGGGATGACCAGTTATGGGGAGGTATCAGGAAAAGCAAGGTAAACAAAGGTAAGATATATTATGCAGATTTAAGTCAGTGCCTTCTCCATTGTTAAGATTCTTATGATTTAGTCATACTCCTCTTCCTGGTACAAAACTTTGAAACCCTTAAAAATGGAAATTTCCTTGATAAATGTAAATGACCCTTACAAAATTTTAACCGCTACTTTGTTTTTAGAATTTCACCTGCATCTGCTGTTTCTCAAAGTAATCAACTCAAAATAATGTTTGTGCCAAAGAGGCATATTGGGGGTGGCATTTCTGCTACCCTTTAGTATTTTCTTTCTTTTTAAAAAATGTTTGAGATAAAAGTCTTATAACATTATTCACCATTTTCACAGTTTTTAGGTGTGCAGTTCAGTGATTTTTAGTATATTTATGATGTTGTAAAACCATCACCTTCATCTAATTCCAGAATATCTTCAAAAACCCAATAAGAAGCATAGTCTTCCCAATTTCTCCTCTCCGTATCTTCTAGCATCCAGTAATTTACTCTGATTCTATGGATATGCCTATTCTGGATATTCCATGTAAAAAGAGTCATATACTATGGAGCCTTTTGTGCCTGGCTTCTTTCACTTAGCATGTTTTATTATGGAAGCAAGGTTCATCCATATTGTAGCATGTATCAGTACTTAATTCAATATTGTGGCTGAATATTTTATTGTTTGGATATGTCACATTCATCAACTGAAGGATATCTGTGGTGTTTACACTTTTTGGCTACTGTGAAAAATGCTTGCATATTTGTGTACAAGGTTTTGAGTGAATATATGTCCTGAATTCTCTTGGTATATACCTAGGAATGGAATTGCTGGTTCATGTGTGACTCTCTATTGAGCTTTTTGAGGAACTGCCAAACTTTTTCATAATAGCTACATCGTTTTATACTCCTACCAGCAAAGCATAGGGTTTCAATTGTGATTTTGATACACATTTTCCTAATAGCTAATGATGTTGAGGATCTTTTTATATACTGATTGGCCATTCGTACATCTTCATTTTCTTTTTTTTTTTTTGAGAATCATTTATTCACATTCTTGCCCATTTTATAATTGGGCTGTCTTTTTATTGTTGAGCTCTAAGAGAGCTTCATATATTCTGGATATTAGATGCTTATCACATATGCAATTTGCAAATATTTTCTCCCATTCTGTGATTTATCTTTTCATTTTCTTGATAATGTTCTTTAATACATAAAAATCCTTAATTTTGATAAACTCTATTTGTTTTTGTTGTTTGTGCTTTTGGTGTCATATTTAAGAAATGATTGCCTAATCCAAGGTTTTAAAGATTCACACCTATGTTTCTTTCTAAGAATTGTACAGTTATATTTCTTACATTAGATCTTCAACTTATTTTAAGCACATTTTTATATATAGTATGAGATAGGAGTCCAAATTTATTGTTTTGCATATGGAAATTCAGTTTTCCCAGAACCATTTATTGAAAAGAGCATTCTTTCTTCAGTCATTGATCTTGACATTCTTGTCAAAAAACAATTGACCGTAGATGTATGGGATTATTTGCAAACTCTTTATTCTGCTGGGTTGATCTATATATCTGTCCTTATGCCAGTACTACACTGTTTTGATTGATGTAGCTTTGTAGTAAGTTTTGAAACGAGGAAGTGCAAGTCCTCCAAATTTGTTCATCTTTTTCAAGATTGTTTTGACTATTCTGGGTTCCTTGCATTCCCGTATGGATTTTAGATTCACATTGTCCATTTTTCCAAAACAAGCACTAGAAATTTTGATAAGGATTGCACTGAATCTATAAAGCAATTTGGGAAGTATTTCCATTTTAACAATATTAAATCTTCCAATCCGTGCAAACAGATGCCTTTCTAATTATCTAGGTCTTCTTTAATTTCTTTCAACAATATTTTGTAGTTGTCAGGGTAAAAGTCTTACACTTCTCTTAGTAAATTTATTTCTAAGTATTTTATTATTTTTAATGTATTATAAATGAAATTGTTTCTGTAATTGCATTTATTGTGTGCCACTAGTATACAGTAAAGACTACCCTGATTTTCATATATTGATTTTGTATCCTGCACCGTTGCCGAACTTGTCTATTAACTATGACAGTTTTTGTGTATGGAATCCTTAGGGCATTCTAAGATCACGTCATCTACAAATAGAGATAGTTTTATTTCTTCCTTTTTTATTTTTATTCTCATTCTCCCACCCCCATTCCCCTTTGGCAACCATCAGTTTGTTCTCTATTTCTATGGGTCTGTTTCCATTTTCTTTTATTTATTCATTTGTTATTTTTTTTATATTCCACATATAAGTGTAACCATACATTATTTGTCTTTCTCTTTCTGACATATTTCACTTAGCATAATACCCTCTAGGTCCATCTATGTTGTCACAAAGGGCAAGATTTCATTTTACTTTATTGCCAAATAATATTCCATCGCATATATGTATCACATCTCTTTTTATCCACTCATCTATTGATGGACAGACATCTAGGTTACTTCCATATCTTGGCTATAACTAGTAAGTCTGCAGTGAACATAGGGGATAGGAATACTTTTATTTTTTTAAAATAGTGTTTTTGTTTTCTTCAGATAAAACTCGAAAGTGGAATTGCTAGATTACATAGCAGCTCTATTTTTAATTTTTCAAGGAATCTTCATACTATTTTCCATAGTTACTGCACTAATTTACAATCCCTCCAACAGTGTATGAGGGTTCCCTTTTCCCCACATCCTCGTCAGTACTTGTTATTTGTTGATTTATTAATGATAGCTGTTATCACAGGTGTGAAGTGATATCACATTTTGTTTTTAATTTGCATTTCCCTGATGATTAGTGAAGTTGAGCACTTCTTCATATGTCTATTGGACATCTATATGTCCTTATTGGTAAAATACCTATTGAAGCCTTCTGCCAATTTCTAATTGGATTTGTTTTTGCTGTTACATTTAATGAGTTTCTTATATATTTTGGATGTTAACCCCTTATTGCATGTATCTTTGGCAAATATCTTCTCTCATTCAGTAGGTTGTCTTTTCATTTTGTTGATGGTTTTCTTTACTGTGCAAAAATTTTTTAGTTTGATGTACTACCATTTGGGGTTTTTTTTTTCTTTTTCTTTTTTTTTTTTTTTTTGTTTTCCATTGCCCAGGGGGACATATCCAAAGAGATATTGCTAAGAGTGATGTCAAGAGTTTACTGCTTATGTTTTCTTCTAGGAGTTTTATGGTTTCAGGTCTTACATTTAAGTCTTTAATCTGTTTTGAGTTTATTTTAGTGTGTGGTGTACGAAAGTAGTCCAATTTTATTTTTTTGCATGTATCTGTCCAGTTTTCCCAGCACCACCTATTGAAGAGACTGTCTTTATCGCATGGTGTATCCTTGCCTCCTTTATCAAGATTGACCATATAAGCATATTTCTTTCTTTCTTATCTAGATTTTATTTATTTATTTTTCTTACTTAATTCCCTTAACTAGAACTTTCAGTACATCTTTGTCTTGCTCTTAGGAGAAAGCTTTCAGTCATTCAACATTAAGTACAGTGTTAGCCACGGGTTCTTTATAGATGTCCTTTATCAGGTTGAGGAATTTCCCTTCTGTTCCTAGTTTGTTGAGTGTTGTTTGTTTGTTTGTTTGTTTTGTTATGAAATGGTGTTAGGTTTTTTCAAATGCCTTTTCTGCATCTACCGAGATGATCATGTGGGTTTTTTTCCTATATATTCTATTAATATGATATATTACATTGGTTGAGCTTACCTTTCATTCCTGGGATAAATCTCACTCAGTTATGGTATATAATTCTTTTAGTATGCTGCTGGATTTAGTATGCTAGTATTTTGTTGAGAATTTTTGCATCAGTATTCATAAGGATATTCATCTGTAGTTTCTTTTTCTCGTAATGTCCTTGTCTGACTTAGGTATCAGGGTAATAGATATCAGGGTAACACTGGCATTGAAGAATAATTAGGCAGTGTCCTTTTTTAAGAGAAACCTTAAGAAGGATTAGTATTAATTCTTCCTTATTTATTTAATAGAATTTACCAGTGAGACAATCTGTTTCTGGGTTTTTCTATGATGGAAGTCTTTATTACTGACTCAGTCTCTTTACTTGTACATCTATTTAGATTTTCTATTTCTTCTTGAGTCAGTTTTTGTAATTTGTGCCTTTCTAGGAATTTGACTATTTTGTCTAGGTTATCTAATGTTTTAGCATGTACTTTCTCATAATATTTCCTTACAATCATTTTTATTTCTCTAAGTTTGGGGGTAATGTCCCACCTTTTTTCTTATTTTGATCATTAAGTTTCTTTCTTTTTTTTCTTTTTGGTTATCTACTGAAAGTTTGTCTACTGAAAATTTTACTGATCTTTTCAGGGAACCGGTTTCTTCTGTTTTCTCTTTTATTTTTTCATTCTCTGTTTCATTTATCTCCACTCTAATGTTTATTATTTACTTCCTCTGCTTACTTTGAGTTTAATTTGTTCTTTTTTCCTAGTTCCTTAAAGTGTGGAAGTTTAAGTTATTGATTTGAGATCTTTTTCTTGCATATGGGCTATATATTCTTTTTTCTTCGTATGCCTCATAATTTTTTGTCAAAACCACAACATTTTGAATCCTATAATGTGGCAACTCAATATCAGATTGTACCCCTTTTCTGTTGTTGTACTTTTTGTAGTTGTTTGCATTTTTCTTGTTTGTTTATTTGTTTAGTGACCATTTTGAACTAATTCTTTAGTCCGTGTTCTTTGTCAAATGTAACCACTGAAGTTTCTGTTCCTTTATCTAAATGGTCAACTAATCAATCTTTAGATAGATACTACTTAAACTCCTAGAACTAAAAATATCCCCTAGCCTTTGCACAGAGGCTCAGAGTGTGTGTTGGGGCATGTCTTCAAATTTAACCAGGCAGTTTGCAAACCTGCCTTAGTGATCACTTACTGCTTGCTCAAAGCCTCAAGATCAGTCAGAGGCCTTCTCAAGTCTTTTCCTGAGCATGTGCTCAGCGCTGGGCATGTGCATGGCCTTCTGAATTCCCAGGAGTAGATCTGAGCTTTTCAAACCCTAAAATCCCCAAAGCATCTCATTTTCCAACCCTTCCCCCAAGCTCTTTGTTTAGTCTACTCTTTGCCCTGACTATTATCCATTGCTTCAGACAGCAACAACTAAAACATTTGCTTGTAAATATTTTCCACGAATGGCTTCAGGTAACAATTTTAGCACTAGTTGCACTCCCAGCTTGGTGAGCCTTTTGAGCCAGTCTTTCCAGGTAGCCACCCAGACAAGACAAAACAAGTAATAAATATATTCTGCTCCCTCTGGTACTATTAATGGGAATGTGCGCTGTTATTTTCAAGACTACAGCTAAGCTGAAAAACAGTGGCTGGAACTAGGGTAAGTTGAAACGCCTCAAAGCTCACTATTCTTACCAAGATTTGGCTGATTTTATTGAAGAAGTATTTTCTAGGTTGCTGAAAGTCATTACTTAATGTCCAGAGTTCCAAATTGTTGATTATGTGTTGTGCCTATTTTTTCATTATTTTTATGGAAAAATAAGGGCTGTTCCTCACTTAACCATTTTTGCTGACATAACTGTAATATTTTCTTTTTTAATTTAAGACTTTGATCTAATGACTCACTTAAATGTAAGGCATTGCAGTGGGGTTAATTTTAAATATAAGGGAACTATTATGGGGTTTTGGCGTATGAGTGAAAACTAGTAGAGTTGTACCCGAAAGGGGATATGTGTGTTATACTCTGTACATTCTTTTAAATGCATTCTAAAACTGAGAATTAATTTTGGCCATTGTGTATATATACAAGAGTCAAAAGTCAGAGAGAAGCAAGTATAACTCAGAAAAGAATAATTTTTAAATGGAGAGGAAGGCGAAAACCAAACATTGAAAATGTAAATGAAAACACATTCCTCAAATGTCTAACCCAGTACCTGTCAGAGGATAAAATGACAGAAAAAAGACAAGCTTAGGGAAATTTGACTCATTTATAGTGAGGGTGGGGAAGAGATATATAAGGTGGTAGAAAGGAAACCCAATGCTGTGGGTAATCGCCTGGCAGTGAGCCCAAATAGCACTACAACAGTGACCATCAAGTTAGTAACTTTGTTTATATAATTGGCATGGTGCTAGAGCCATTTTTAAATTTAAAATTGAAATTTAAGATTTCTTTACATACCCACACATACCTAAGGGGCATGCATTTTAAAATTATATTGTGTCATTTTTAAATTATGTTGGCTCTTTTTCTTTGTTATTGTTTTGTGTGTATGTTTGTTTTGTGTTTTTTATGGTAGCAAGGAGCTGTACCTCCAACCAGTTCAGTTCCTCCTGTTGCCGGGGCCCCATCGGTTGGACAGCCGGGAGCAGGATTTGGAATGGTGAGTGACGACCTATGCTAAAAATTGTAATTGACATTTCTAAGGCCTTTGCCCAATTCCAGATTAACAAATACTCCTGTAGAATATAATTCTTCCCAAACTGTAGTAAAGTAAAACTTAAAAAGTTAAGTCATCTGCTTTAGACATTGGTAGTCTACACATGACATGATAAAGTTTCATATAAAATACTTAAGATTATTTCCATCAGAGTAATATTGATATGATAGTACATTGTTATGTTGTTTTTTGGAGTGATATTTATCAAACATATTCATATCTCAATCATCAAAAGCACTCGTAATCACTATACTAGAACTTTTCGCTGATCACTTTTATCACCAACAAATTTTAGGGCCATCTTCCATAAAGGAACAAGTTTTTATTGCTTCAAAAGTTATGTTTACAGAAGACAAATAAACAACGATAAAGCCTGGTTGGGATGAGGATGCTGTATGGCCAGCCAGGCTTACACCACTCCTCAATGATTCTCTACCACCTGCCAGCCTCACAGCACCCATCATTCAGAATTACAGAATTTACTTTCTCATGGACCTGGATTCCTCAGAAACTTTCAGAAGCATATGAAAGACATAAATGTCGGGGCATTGCCACAGTGGATTCCATTCATGCTGTGAACCACTTTTCTTTTCAGCCTCCTGCTGGGACGGGCATGCCCATGATGCCTCAGCAGCCAGTTATGTTTGCACAGCCCATGATGAGGCCACCCTTTGGAGCTGCAGCTGTACCTGGCACACAGGTCAGTTTCTTATATGTCCACAAAATAATGACAGTAATTTATAAGTATGAAACTGTCATGTGGAAAACTGTTTAAAAGTGTTTTTATTTAATATAATCCTCATATCTGTTGCTTCAGAAGTAAAGGAAACATGGAAGACAGATTAGGAATAGTGTGAGGTTTGGAGGAAAATGGCAGAAATAACAGACTGTTCTAAGGTCCTTTCATTCCTCTCTACTTAATTCAGAATTGTTCCTGAGAATAACTGGCATTTAAAGTATCTATGCATTTATTCCAGAAAAATGAGTTCTTCTTATCCATAGTTTTATTATGTGTTCCCAGTTAACCATATTCAGCCTGCGAAGTTTGCTTAAGATTTGTGACACTAACTGCAATGAGTTTGCAAAACTGCAAAGTCTGAGGGAGCAGTCCCCATAAGACTACCCTCACTTTAGACACCAGCCACATGTTTAGGAGTCCCATGGGCCACCCTCACTTCAGATCAGCTGTCTACAAATTTGAGGATTCCCGGGACCACTCTCAGATTAGACAACTTTTTAGAATGACTCACAGAACTCAGGAAAGCACTAACTTGACAACTACGGTTTGATCATAGTAAAAGGATACAAAGTAGATCCAGCCAAAAGAAGAAATGCATAGGGTGATTTCTGGGAGGGTTCCAAGCATGAAGCTTCTTTGTCCACAGGGACGTGTTACCCACCTGTTGTCAGTATGTGACAATATGCATGCAATATCACCAAAGCAGAAAGTGTACCTGAGCTTTAGTGTGCAGAGTTTTTATTGAAGTTTCATTGTATAGGAATGATTGATTGAATTATTGCCAATGTGATTGAACTCAATCTCCAGCCTCTGTCCCTCTCTGAAGTCAGGCAGATATCATGTGGCCTGAGAACCCAACTCTCTAATCACATGATTGGTCTTTCTGTCATGGCTCGCCCCCACTCTAAGTTATCTCGTTAGCATAAAATATCAGGTTTGCTTTCAAGAAACCACTCTGAATAACAAAGATATTTCTATCATTTGAGAAACTCCAGAGGTTTAAGACAAAGGATCCAAGACAAAAGTCGAACCTCTCTTTGAGTGAGGCCAAATTTCTTACCATACAGTGTGCTACCTTCATTTACAGAGATGCTAAAATATATATACTTTGCTGAACTGTAAAACAAAAAATATACATGTTTTTGCTGCTTATAGTGATAGTCATGCTTATGATAGTCATGTGTCAGCAACCATCCTTGATTCATTGTCTGGCCAGGGTGGAACCAATGAGATTTCACCATGAGAAGTTGACTTGGTTAGAATCAGAACACCAAGTTATAACTTTGGAAACACCATGCTCAGAAAACCAAAACAAATAACTCAAATACATTTTAACAATATCACTAAATGGTTTCACTTCTATATTTTTAACTTACCAAATGGGTATTTATATTGTCTTATCCATATGATTCCTACTGTGTACTTTCCGAGTGTACATTAATCCCCTTTGCTTCTTTGAATCATCTCTAAATCCACGTTAGCTCTTCCCAAAATTTGCTTTCAACTTCTTTACTTTAACATTTTAACCCCTCAAATGCCACAGTGACCAGGAAAGGGAATGGTAGGTATTCAAAGAGATAAATTTAGACTGTGAGAAATCCTATCCTTTGATGATAAACCATAACCAAAGCATTGTGTTCGTGAGAAATTTTCCAGTCTGCTCTGAGGCTAATGAACCCTGCCTTGAGTTGTTTGTGGGGAAAGTAAAGAAAGTTTGGGGTATAATAGTTGGAGTTATATTTAGTATAGATATATTTAAATTCTAAGAAGGATCTCAGTCATCATGAGTATTTTCTTGATGGTTGATATATCCATGAGTATTTACCACCTTTCTGAAAAAAGGAAAGATTTTTTTATTTTTATGAACTTGGAAGAATGTTACTGAGATTTTTTTAATCTTTTTGTATTTGGCATGCTGAAACTTTAGAAATAAATTAATATAGTTTTATTATTTGAGGTAGTTTTCTTGATTGATACCAGTGTTACATAGCATCAATTTATTTACTTAACTCAAATGAAAATGAAAAATAGATATGATGAAAACAGAGGGCTTTAATCATTTCATCGAATTTATAGTAATTTAGGTAATGTTATGCCATATTTATATAATTTTTAGATTGTATATCCTAAATCAGAGAAGAAGCATAGTGGAATTTACTAGATAATAAAGCAAACATAACTTTGTAGCTTTGGAAAACAAAACAGCTTTTCATTACTAACACCTGGAGTATTCCATTATTCCTCGCATGTTGTCATCTCATCCAATTATTAATTATGGACCAATCTTTGAGTTTCTTACTTTCCAAACAAGTTCCACCCTTTTACTTTTTTTTTTTTTCCTGATCTTTCTATGAAGTATGAATCAAGTTTTAAAAATGGGAATTTGATAGATTCTTCAGCCATCAGTAGTTTCTGGACATAAGAACAAATCTGAAAATTCTCACTTCTGGAGCTCTGTTTTTCAAACCAGTAAAAACATACATCTCTGCCCCACAATCCCAGATTATTGAGAATTCCATTATGTCACAAGCATAGGAGGTTAATTAGACTCAAAGGATAAATGTCAGTTATTACTCTGTATAGATTACATGACCTTTCTCAAGGCCTTGTACCCTAACGTTCCTGCAAAAGCCTATTCCTAGAATTTATTTCTTTCACATGATGAAATAATATAGGTATTAATTAAATGGACACACAAGGTAAATCAATTCTTTGTTTCTTTTGCTGCAAGTTTGGTATGATTCTTTCCTGTAGTATTTAATGATTAGCCTTTCTTGCAAGCTAGACAGGCAATATCGTATTTTAATGACATTCACAACTAGGAAACTGTTTGCTCTTCTGAAACAAACAGTGCCCCAAACTTGACTGGCTTTCACTTAAAATACTTTATATGAAATTACAGTATATTTAGCCAATTATTTTAAGTAATTTCTTGTGTGGCTTTCTGCAAACTTTCCATTTTTCCTTCAAACTCACTCTCACTATAAGAAAATTCATTTAAATTTCTTTATTAATTTAGTAGTGCTAATAACTCAAAGTCAAAATGCTTTGTATAGAAAAATTGATTGTTTTATTTACTATATGTTCATAATATCTTTATGTGACTAGCCTTTCACATCTTCTCTAACTCATGTCCATGTTGTTCTACCAGAGTCCTCAAATTTTACTTTGGCTACATCTGTTGTCAGAGAATTTCAAGAAAGCCAAGTATCATTAGAAGTGTATTTTATAAATCCAGAATTAAACATAACACTGTGACTAAGTAGAACAAAGTAGATTTTGTAAACCTTTAGCCATCTAATCTTCTGCATGTTAGTTTTCTGTGGTATGTTCTCTGGCTAATGCTCATCTATCTCTGTTTGCTTTCTGTTTCTGCTCTCTTGGGCTTGCTTTCCCCCATTAGCTTTCTCCAAGCCCTACACCTGCCACTCAGAGTCCCAAGAAACCTCCAGCAAAGGACCCATTAGCGGATCTTAACATCAAGGATTTCTTGTAAACAATTTAAGGTATCTAATATTGAGCTTTTCCTGTGGGCTTGTAATAATGACCTATGCAATGCTTAGCTATTTTAGGTATGATACTTGTACTTCTGTGTTTTGAATACATGTAAATAACAATAATAATAATAATTTGAGTATTTATACTTTTTGAATCAATATAAAAGCTGTCAGTGAATTATCAATGAAACAAAGAGGTAGAGAAACCTCCAAATTGTCCTTACACTAGAAAGTACAGAGGTTATACTGATGAAGCAAAAAGTTGTCCAGGCTACTTGGTAAATTAGGAAATTGCCACTTTACACAATGACTGGAATTTATAGAAAGGTAACATTTAAATATTTTATTTAGAAAGCATCTAAGAATGTATTAGGCTATATATTATATTTTTATTTTTTTATCCGTTTTTGGTCTCATCAAATAAACTTAGATTATTACCTTTCACTTTTCTGCATTTAAGCAGAACTTTAAATTTTAACATTCTATTTTTAAATTCTAATATAATTTATGAAATGATTAACAGTGAACTTATGAAAGGAAACTGATGAAGGAAAAGGTTTACTGTTAACCCAGCACCTAACACAGTGGGTAGGTTCTCAACAAATACTTGCTGAATGTGGATGAACAGCAATAATGCTGCTTTTCACTTACACAGTGCTTTTCCTATCCACTTCTCAGTCATTAACTTCTCTGATCATCTCTGTAAGAGATCAGATACTGTGAGATAAACTAGCCAGATACTTGGTCTTCATTTCAGAGCTAAAGGGACTGATCCTTGGCGTTGAGTGATTAGCCCAAGGGCACAGGAAGAGCAGTAAGAGTGTTGAAGTTTTTGGACCACTGTCCAGTGTTATTTTTATTATACATCTATAGCTATTTGTTTTTAAATTTTCTCTCATACATGCTAAGATTTTTTGAATTCCTGCTTTACGATTTTTTTTCTTGTACAAGATTAACAATTTGTCATTTTAAGACTGACATCTCAGCCAAGTAATTGCTCCTTGTGCTTAATTTTTATATTCCACTTTGGGCTGGATTGCACTGATATGGGCATAAGTAAGACAATGAGCACTTGTTTTAGCAATTCAAGTTTGAGGAGTGACCAAGGACACTGCATAGAGTAGCCTTTTATCTGCCACTTATTCAGTAAGTATTGCACTCATCATATGCCAGGAACGCTGATAGGTACCCAAAACAGATCCTGAGACAGCCCCTGTCTCAAAGATTCACACTCAAGAAGGAGACACATATTATTTTGTGAAGAAGGGTTACCCACAGGGCTTAACCTTAAGACCTCAGGAAAGGTTTCTTGACAGAGATGACTGTTGAAGGTTGGATTAGCCAAGGAGATAAGTGGGTAGTAGAGTGAGGGCATTGAATCAGAAATATCTCCCTCCTCTTCCATTCTGTCATTGTTCAACTGTTTGGTGACTCATTAAACACCATAACTAAAAAAAAATAAAATAAGATAATGATGATGATGCTGGTGATAATAATAATAATAATAAAAGTCATTGGCATTTCCTTTTTTTTTCACTGCCCTTTTGTAAAGGTTAGCTGTTCTTAATTGGAACTGAATCTTTAACTGAAACTAAGATTTTTAAGTATCCAAATTTCAAAATTTTGCTGATATAACTTTTTTCTAAAACAAAATTATACTTTAAAAAGTATTTAATTTTTTTTCCTGACTAAAATTTCAAGCTTGTTTTAAAGAATTGTGAAAAGTATATAAATGTGAATTTGGTAATATAGAAACTTTTGCGTAAAGATTTTTCATACTATGAAGTAAAATTGCAAGGGAGGTAAAACATTTGAGGAGTGTGTAATATTGTTTTTTAATTCAGTGCATTTTATCTTTACAGCTGCAATTTTTGTGACTTGAATAGGAAAAAAATATATGAGTTTGGAGACTTCAAATAAGATTGATGCTCAGAGTTACAAAGTGAGCCACCAGTACCAAACCCAATGCTTACTCATAACTTCTCTTCCAAAATGTGTAGCACAGCTGTGAAAGTGAACATTAGGAATGTGTACTACCTTAGCTGTTATCCCTACTCTCAAAATTGTAGTGTATTTGGGTTATTTGTGTGTTGTACGATGTAAACAATGAATGGGTGTTTCCGAGGCCTTTAGTGCTTTCCTGGGCCTCACCCGTGGGTGGGTGGTGCAGCTGTTGTGTGGTGAGCCATTTGGAAAGACGTGTCTGTGTTTTTGAAGGTTTCAATGTATATATAACTTTTGGACAAGCCTAAACTCTCCCCGTAAATTCTCTTTTCTTCTGTATCTCTGTTACAAACATAGTGTGATACTATCAAATGGTAAGGAAAACACTTAAATATACAAAACTTTTTTCAGTGTGGAGTACATTTTTCCAATCACAGGAACTTCAACTGTTGTGAGAAATGTTTATTTTTGTGGCACTGTATATGTTAAGAAATTTTATTTTGAAAAAATATAAAGGTTAACGTCCATAATAAATATTTCTCCTTGAAGCTACCTTATCAAGAATGAAAAAAATAATAATAATATGGAAAGAATTCCATATTTAATCACTGCTATATTAAAATATATATTTTAATTATATTTGACAAGTTTTGCATCTAAATTGACCTATTTATTCATTCTTGATTAAATGCACTGAAAAATAAAGGGTTCATTTCTATCATGTCCGTGCAAATGCAATTATAAATGTGCTATTCAAGTGATATTATGAAGGCACCCCAAGATATATCTGTAATTTAAAGATTACTGCAAATATTTTTATTTTATTGTGGATTTTATGTATACCTTGTTAAGTTAGTATTTCTTTGTGTGTTCTGTAGACTAGTGTTCTTCCATCCCTCAACTGAACTCAAAAGTAGATTTTGTTGTACCATTGTGATTAGAATTTAAACTGATTCAGAGAATTGTATCCTTTACTGTACATACTGTATTCTTTAATTTTTAATTTGTCGTCATACTGTCTGTGCTGATGGCTTGGCTTAAGATTTTGATGCATAAATGAGGTCACTGTTGATCAGTGTTGCTCGTGGCTTGGCAGCTCTTCGTTAAAAGCATATTGGGTTGGAAAGGTGTTTGCCTATTTTTCAAATTATTTAATAGATGTATGGTACCATTTAAAAGTGGTTGTATCTGAATTTACTGTGGGGATAACATACACTGTAATGGGGAAAAATTACCTAAAATCAATTTCAAAATGGCTTTCTTTGTATTTCAGTTTAAAAACCCAGTGCATGTACGCCCTCTGAGATGCAATAAACACCTTGAACAAAGAAAATGCAAACATAATCTTTCTCTCTCTTTTTTTTTTAGAGGAAAAAGTCTGTTTCCAATGACACACAAAAAATACTGAAAATTTAAAAACATTCACGGTGAGAAGTGCTGTCCATGCTGACATAGTTTTGATAATTTTGCAACAAATCAAAAACAAGGCAAAAGAGAAAAATTTTAACCAGCAATCATTAAACTTGGGACTCTGGCTGCTGCCAAATAAACTGAAATTCCATATTCAAAAAAAAAAAAAGGATAAACTTCCTTTTAGAATATGCAGTTGAATTCTTATAATAGTTTTGCGAAAATTCTCCATAAAAGTTGAAGAATAACATGACTTTAGATTGTAATTTACTCACACACTTACATGCAAGTCACTCAGGCACAAAATATAGATTAGCCTGTTTTAATGAAACTGGATGACCTTATGCTTACAACTAAGTTGTTACAACATTCCAAAAAGTAGTCCAGTCTCAAATAGAAATATTAATCAAATAGAATACACTTATTTCTAAAACTATCTTTCTCTTAGTTACCTAGTTTTGTATCCTGAGAACTGACTTTCAAAAATTAGTATGTGATTACATAATATGGTTTTTATAGATTACATTTGATCACATGTTACTTTGTGGGTATACTGTAAAAAAAGGTTAGATTGTAAATAATTTTAAGTTTGATATTGACTTTTTTCAAAAAGCTTTTCTGTTTATTGAATGTCCTATGGTGGTATAAATTCTTAATAGGCAAAGCTACAAGAGCATTATTTTTAAATCAGACATTGGGCCCTTGCTTGCGGTGAGAGTCTTGGTATCCTTGTAGGGGAATTGTCTTACTGATGAGATGCTGGACGAGGTCCTCTGGGTACTCAGGAAATTAATCTCTCTGAGTAATTTGCAACTCAGGTCCAATTTATCTGTAATGTTCCTCCACATGGTGACTGTGCCTTTCTAGCCTCACCTCTGCCTCAACACCACCTTCTGCATGCACGTACACACGTGTACAAGCATACCGTTCTGTGTGTGTGACCATGCCACTACTTTTGCAAGAGGACAACAAGCACTTTGGTGGCCCACATGGGAACTATACCTGAAACTATCTCCTAACCCCACCAGTCCAGTTAAATCCCACTTGTCCATCATCACTTCCCACCCTATTCTTCTCAGAGCACAATTTTCAAAAGCCTTTATGGCACTTAACATATTGCATTATAATCAGCTATGAAGGTGTTATTGTCTCTGGCCATTTGTGAGCCTCAAAGCAGGAAACATCTCCTCTTGTTCATATTCTCTACAGATAGTACCTCAGTAGGTGCCAGGTAAGTAGGTGTCTGAAGGATGAACATAGTACATTAGTTCTTAGAAGTTTCTTCACTTACCTGGATACTGCTGGCCTATAATCATATTTCTGATTATTGTAGAATAATTCTTATATAGTTTTTTTTATTTTCACATGTTATTAGAGTTTGAATGGCTCTCAGCTCATTGTAATAGAACTGACACCAATTAAAAACCCATCTTAAGTTGAAGATTTTAATCACTTTATATATAGTGTATTGATTACAAGTGGTTCTCTCAGTATTAAAGTGTCTGCTTTATTCTCTATTTTGTGTGTTATTTGTTGTACTTTTAAAAAAAGTAAAGACCAAAGACTTTTTGGGAGGAGTCACATGGGGTTCAGAAGAGAAGGAAAACAGTGAATATGAAGAAAGAAATAAGAACTTGACTCATAGAAGATAAATAGTGCAAAGCCCTTTCTGCCTCTTAAATAGACACCTTTAACAATATACCTGCAAATTTTTGTTGGTGGGAAAAGGGCATGATCTTGCAACAGTGATTACAGTGTTTCTTGTGTGGAAGTAGTTGTTAAAAATCAAAATGAGTGCTATTTTAGTTGAAAAGTCACACTGGTCTATATTTTTGAGGCGACAGGTTCTGTGGTAATTTGTTGTTCATTCTTATGGGCAGTAAGGAAATATTAGTTCCCTGTAGCCTTGCCAATAGGTTTCACTACTAGATACATTATTGGGATCTCCGTGAGTGGAAAAGTGAGGGAACAATGTCTTGTGATTTCATGATATGGTAATCAACCTTAGCTAAACTCTCAGAGCTGCAGTGTTAAATCATCCAAGTTCATTTCCACTTTTGACTTGCATGTTCAAAAAGTTCTGAAAGATGAAGCTATTCAATAATTGAGTCTATAATAGTATCCTATAACCGATTTACAGAACAAAGGTTTTCAAATTCTTTGGTCTCAGGACTAAAATTTAAAATGTTTTGAGTACCTCCAAAAGTTTTGTTTATATGGGTTCTATCAATATTTACTATGTTAGAAATTTAAAATATTTAATTCATTTAAAAATACAAATATTAAAACCTCATATAGTAACAAATAAAACATTTTTATGAAAAATTACAATTTCCAAAAAAAATAATTTAGAAGAGTTTTGCCATCTTTGCAGATCTCTTTAATATTAGACTTAACATAAGACAGCCACATTCTTAAATCTGCTTCTGCATTCAGTCTGTTCCGGTATCACATGTCATGCAGTCACTGGAAAATTCCACTGTGAGCACTCTTGTGAGAAAATGAGTATCTTAGTAATATGGAAATAGTTGTTACCTCACAATATTGTTGTATAAATAATTTTGACCTCACATGCCCCTTGAAAGGGCCTCTGGGATCCTCAGGAGTCCACAGACCACACTTTGAGAACTGCTTCTTTAGATCTAAAAAAAAAAATTGTTCTCGTGTTCTTTGAAAGTGAAAAACTTTACTGATTAATAGATTGCATTGTTCTGTGTGTGCGCGCGTGTGTGTGAACATAATAACCCCACCACCACCACTATTTTTTGTTGAATAACTTTCCAAATGCTGACCTCTGCCACCCCACATTACATTTTAAGTGATGCCAAGGCTTATTCAAGACTGTGAGCCTGCATCCTACTGCATGAAAGGGAACCCCTGCTCAACCAACCATCCACTGCTTAGGCCAATTCTTAATGTCTCTAAACTTTAGTTTTCTTGTCTGTAGAATGGAGAAAATTTCTCCCTATGTACTTACTATTTAATGAGACCATGCATGGAAAACCCTTGGCACAAAGTAGTACTTGATAAATATTGCTTGTTACTTTTAAAAAATTATTATGGTTATCTTTGCTATAGATTATAGCATTTACCTGCAATTGTAAAGACATTATAGGAAGGAAAGACAAGTATAAAAATAGGCAATAATATTAATATTAAGAAATATTCCTTAAGTACTAAATGTGTTTAAAATTATGGTAAATGTAAGTGCCTGTTACACATATAAATACAACTTACAATGCAACATAAAGCTGGAGAATTAGTGTATCCTCAGCTAGGAAAGGGTGTCTGGACCAGAAACAAACCATATCCACCACAGAGTTAAACTCAATTTCCTAGAGATTCCTTCTTAGACACAGTTTCCATATTTAAAGATACTTTTTAAGAACATAAATGAAAGTTGCTGATGTGATAGATGCTTTTGGCCAATAGTAAAATTAAAGTTTCTCTACTTGGAAATCAAGAAGTTCAACAAATGTACTTTGATAATAGCTTTTAAAAAAAAAAAACTAGAGAAAAAAGTCTGTTGAAGATGGTGGGCGGAATAGGTAAATGTTGTGCTCACTTTCTTTCATGACCACATCAAAATTATAACTAAGCTACAGGCAGCTATATCATAGGAAGTCACCTGCAGTCTAGCTAAACAGAAGGCCTACAACTGGTGACATACAAAAAAGGCCACCTCGAGACTAAACATGTTTAAATATATATATATATATAAGTTTTTCTTAGTGATTTTATCAAGATGGAAGTTAAAAATATTCAGAATGGATATAGTGTGTGCAGGTTGTAGCCAACAGGACTGCAGTAGGGAAATAATTTTGAACAAAAGTCTGTGGTTACAAGAGACTATAGCCTGGAACAGAATCCAGGCCTGCAGACAGCAGACCTACAAAAGGGCAGAACCGAGCAGGGTCCCCTTTCAACAAGAGGAAGGGGAGATAGTCATCTCTTAGTAATCGCGTTCTCTGCTGCTAACCCAACCTTTAATACTAGTTTCATTTCCACATACCCAAACGTCCTATGGTTCATCTCTCAGAGTAGGAACATTTTGGGGTAAGTCAACTACTTTTATAAAACCTAAACAGAAAATTAAATCTTACAGCCTGAAGAGCCTTATAAATGTGTCCCAAGAAAATTGGCAGTTATATTTTTTAAATCATTTACTATTTGGGATCAAGTGGAATTAGGTGCTCTCTTGGAAACAAAAAATGGAGTTGTAACCATGTACATAATACATCGGATGTAAATTTGGGCCAGATTTTTAGAAAACCTCTCCCTTCTCTCAGGAAAAAAAAAAATGGCTTCAAAGCTAAATTAAAAGGAGCATATAGTTTAGGACAGATTGACAAAATATAGTTGCTATTTGATTGGGTTCAGAACAAAATACATGACTTACTGGTTTGTTATGTGTTAACTAATGGATCGTAGTTCACTATAAAAATCACATAATGCCTGTTTAACTTTCTTGTCATTGCTTTCTTTATGTATGAGTGTTATCAACCTTACTGATGAACACTCTACAAAAATGTTAAACTTACATGTCTAAGAGTGAAGTCATCTTTTTCCTCAAGCCTGGTTTTTCTTTCTTAGTTGGTGGTTTCACTATATACCTAGTCTTCCAAGCCAGAAGTTTAGGTGACATATCACCCTCAACTCTTCTCTCCTACATATACTGAACATTCACTCTGCTCTCAGAATGTCTCTCCTACCATTCTCACTACCGCTTCCTTAGGACAGCAGCTCTTTACTGGGCTCTTTGCCTCTAGTCCCCACACAAACCTACCCCAATCCAGCCTAAATGGTGCTGCCAGCTTTCCTTCTCAAATTTCCCATCTGATCACAGTTCCCTGACTTAAAAACCTGCATCAATTCTTGGTCATGTATAGGTTAAAGTCCAAGCTCTCTAGCATGGCATTCAAGACCAGAAGTCTATTCATGCCAGAAGTCTTACTCAGGAGCCTCATACCTTGCCATCCCCCACCACTAAGAGGAGCCATTCTCTTATAGCAGCAATCCCCAAATACTTGCTGTATCCTAAATACTGCAGTGTCGCACCTTCATACTTTGCACAAGCTGTTTCTCCTTCCAGGGATGCCCTCCACTTCCCCGAGCCCTCCCATAGGCTGGCAAATTCCAACTTATCCTTCAAAACTGAACCCAGGTGTCACTTCCTTTAGGAAACTTTTTTTTCATCATATTTGCCCACCCTGTTAGAGTTAATCCTTCACAAATGTGTTCCTTCAGGACCTTATACTTAATTCACCTTTTTCACACTTCTTTTAAAAATATAGCTAACTTCCTTACTATATTATGAATTCTTTGAGGAGGGGTAAAATCTAGGACTTAACTCTATATGCTGTGTGCCTAAGATTGAACACAAAAGTTTGTTGAACTATAGTGAATTGATCTAACCTATATTATAAAGCGGATTAGGAATGAAAAATATATATAGTACAGCAGTACTCCCTTATCTAAAGTTTTGCTTTCCAGGATTTCTGTTACGGTCAACCACAGTCTCAAATATTCAACGGAAATTTCCAGAAATAAACAATTCGTAAGTTTTAAATTGTGTGCCATCCCAAGTAAATAATAAAATCTCACTCCCATCTTGTTCTATCTGGCCCAGGACATGAGTCAATCATCCCTTTGTCTATCATGTTCACGCTGTACATGCCACTTGTCTGTTAGTCACTTAGTAGTTGTCTCGATTGTCAGACCAACTTTTGCAGTATCACAGTGCTTGTGTTCAAGTAACCCTTATTTTACTTAATAATGCTACATTCACATAACTTTTATTATGGTATATTGTTAAAATTGTTATATTTTATTCTTAGTTGTTGTTCATCTCTTACCATGCCTAACTTATAAGTTAAATTTTATCAGAGGTATGTATGTATAGGAAAAACCATAGCATATATAGGGTTACAGGCATCTACTAGGGGTCCTGGAATATATGTCCCTCAGATGAGGGGGGACTACAGTATCTAATTTCCAGGAAATAAGACAAATTGAATTTTGCCACTGATTATAAAATGATCACATTGTAAAATGATCACATTGTACAGGAGTTTTATAAATTTGACTTTTTCTTTACCATCATTAACTATATGACAATGTTATTACTAAAATATATTTTCTATTTTATAAATACTGAAAAGAATACCATCTAAGTATTTGATAGTTTTGCCACCACTTTCATTCCCAATGGGTGTTTACAGGAAAAAATATAAAGGCAGGTAAAACTGAAAAAAAAAATTACTGGAAAGAAAAAAAAATTGTTGTGTACAGAGAGAGCTGTGGGAGGTGGAGGAACAATAAGTTTAGGAAAGGTAGGTTATGCTCATCCAAACCTGGACGATCATCACAGTTACTTGGAGAGCTTTATCAAACATGGCTTTCTGGGTCTCACTCTTAGGGATTCCAGGGAAGATCTTGGTGAGACCCTGGAAACGGGCTTTCTAAAACAATCCTGTAGGTCATTCCAATGGGCAGCCAAACTTGGAAACCAGTAGGCTAAGGGAAACCACTGATATATCATAAATCTAGTGGATTCACAGTGTGCAGCTCTATTCAAAAGTTACAGATGATACTAGCAAAAGAGAAAATTTGCAAATATTTCAAAAGGGTAAAGCCACAAAGAGTATTTTGTTTAATCTAGCCTAAAAATTGACACATTTAGTTACTAGTTATAAAAAGGTAGTCCGTGCAGCATTATGATACACCAGTTTTCACAAAAACCCAAGCTTTAATTTGGGAGTATGTGCAGGAGAGACATGCTGTTATATGTGAGTTGATGACTGCCCAGGATATCCGTTTATGGAGCCACATCAGTCATGTACCAGTCTACACGAAGTGGCACAGCTGCCCATTTGGTGAACACAATAGTGTCACTTATAAAGACCACAAAGAAAGCCTTTTCAAGTAAATGTCCCAAGTGCAGTGGCAGAATACTAAATTGGGTTTTCTTAAAAATAACACACATATTTTTAGGCAATTGCATGATAAAGTGGTACTTTCGTTTGGCAGTAGAATCTTAGCACCAAGGCCATTCTGATTTTTAAAACAAAAATAAGCCACTTTGGTAGCTATGGCAAAGAAAACTTTTTGAAAATTTAACAAGTTGTATCTCCTAAGTTGTTAGCTGCAAATTTTTCTAACCGATCCATTTAAAGTAGTTTTGAGAGGAAAAAAAATTTACGCATCCTCCCAGATCTCTCCACTGTAGACTAGTACACTCTTTTCTCCTATGCCCTGAGATTTATATTATTTGTGATCTGTTATCTGGGTCAGTAGCACTAGTTTAAATTCTAAGTAAAACAAAAATTGCTAAGTCGTGACTCCTGTCAATTAATGGGACTGGAAGCAAGGAGGGTCTACAGAACAGAAAGGGGCTTCTCTTTATCCAACAGTAGCCTCAGTACTCCAGGGATTATTCTTGTGAAATCTTTGGATTGTTTATCTAGCTGAGAAGAGATAAAGTTCTTAATGGGCAGTTCTTAGAAAAACATTGTATTGTGAACTAAACCCCAGTAAGCTGGAAGTTTAGGGGTAACATAATGGTGGGGAGGAGAGGATAACTAGTTTCAGAGAACAAGAGCTGCATCATCCCAATCTTCCCAACGCATCCACCAGCTCACGCACTCACACACATTCACACTAGTTCTGAGATAAATAATTGCTGATCTCTGCTCTTCAGATATTCCAATCTTTCTTTCAATTATATTAGGTCATTTCTACACTTTTATAATACTAATTGCAAGTATCGGCATATTATATTTGGTGAACATGCTTTATACAGGGCAGCCTATTATGGTTAGGTAATGAAAGGTATTTTATTCCACATCCTGAATTTTTTTCCATCACACCAGAGTTGCTGTATCTAGGGCTAAGTGTATGCATAAATTGGGTGCAGCTGTAGGACGAATTCTAAACTTTCAGTCACACACATTAACCTTCAAAATACACAAATATTCCAAACAGTTAAGGATTTTGAAGGGTTTAATAAAAATTTGGGAAAAACTTTTTTCTTGATTTTTGAGATTAGAATTTCTTTTGAGTATAAAAACAAGTCAATTCTGGAGACCACTGATGTTTCTCTTTCATTTTTTAAAAGTTGTTTTCATTGTTTCTCTTCTTTTAAATAGGACTTTTTAAAATATATGTTAAGCTTTTTTGATGAAAATTTTTCTATAATGTAATGCCTTCCAAAACTCATTGAATATAACTAAATTTTATATTGATTGTGCAGTCATCATTATAAGTATAACATAATGGTAAACCTTCATAGAGCTACTTATACCCAAACTCAATTGCTCTAAACTATAATTTTGTAATTTTTATACCTTTTTTTTTTTTTTTGTCCTTTAGTATTTTGTCTGCATTCTTCTCAGGCTGTCACTTCTTGGGACTATCATAGACTTGCCTTGGCAGCTGCCTTCTACTTTTAGCTTGGGAAATCAGATTATCAAACTTGTTAAGATTATTTCTAGAGTAAAGTAATTTTGTGTCATCCCCTTCGATTACTAGATGATAATATTTTTGGTTTAATATTTTCTATTATATTTTGGATACTTTAAATTACCAAAAAAGGAAATTCTAGATAAGTGAGATATTAATTTATGCTATATTACAAATTATTGATGAAATTACATGTGAAATATAGAGAAGAGTAAGGAAATGAGTGGTAGTTAGACTGAGCAAAAGCCTAGAGGAACTTTTCAAAATCCTGTGTGTTAAGTTGTATGAACAGATTTCAAAGTATTTCCCTTATCTATACCACATGTGTGAAAGTATACAGACACACTTTTCAGGATGTGAATACATACACACAGGATTTCAGTAACATAAATGCAAGTTTGCATATTAGTAAAACATTTACAAATATAGACAGCAATGTAATCTTATAGCCTCATTTTGGTAAAACCTCACAGAAAGGCAAAGTGGATCATTATGTTCACATTGATTGCATCGTAAATTACAGTAGATATTCTAAGTAGCCTAATTGCCCCCAGTGCTTAAAAAAAGTGTACAGAGTTTAAGACATTAATGGAAATTTTAAAATATGACTAAAGTGAAAAGATTTTGGAGGCAAGTTAGAGACAGAGATTATCTTATCAAATGTTTACAGGACATATGGAGAGGGTGAGGAGTAACTGCAGGAGCCCGGGACCCGTCAGTTTGAAGACACTCTTATCAAAAACTCACATGAGTCAGTAAAGAATATGGCAAATATATGACTCCTTAAGTGCCATGCTATAATATTCTGGTATTAAAATTCTTGTAATGAGATATTTTCATTATTTAAATAGGTAGTTACATCTTTAATACAATGTACAATTAAAGTAATATCTCTAGGATTCAGAGCCTTATCATGTAGCACAGAGTAAATAATGCCCTGAAAGGGTAAGCCTCAAGGAACACTTTGGGGATGTTTTTAAGCACATTGATCACCTGCTCTGTGCCAGGTACAAACACTTGGGATGATGATGATGAAAGGATGAAAGAGGGGAGAAGATTGGTTGGCTTGAGCTGACCGTCATACCTTTTACCTACTCCCTCTTGTGACAAGGATGTTTGTGAGTTCCCTGGGCCTGGCTCAAGGTGCAACTTGTGAGTTTACAATGGACACCTCTTATGGACTGAATGTTTGTGTCCCCCCAAGAATTCTGAATTTACTCAAATCCCAGGAATTATTTTCTAAGAATCTAAGATGAAGATATTGTGTGTGTTTTTGCACAAGTGCAAAATTCACTTTGAAACATCTTTAGTTGTAGTGCTTATACAAATAATTCTCAAAAAAGATTGGTACATTACTAGTACCAGTGATAACATACTATCAGTGAAATGATAAATTAATTATCATTTTTTAAAAAATAATTTAATAGTTGCTGAAACCCTCTATATAAAACATATTTACAGATACAATGAGTTATAATTGATTTATTTTTAATTTTTTATTGAATGATTTATAACTGATTCACATTACAAAAGAATGTTCACTTGTACTGAATATCCCCTATTTTGAACACCATTTATAAAATCATTTTATCATAATCTGATCAAATATTCCTTTGCATACTAGTGAAGGATATAGCAACTCTCCATTCTTAAAAAATAATAACAAGTAAAGTAGATTTGAACTCTGGCAGAATCAGTGACTTGGGTGTATTATGAGAGAAGAGAATGTGCGCCTAGAAACCGCCAGGGAGAACAGACCAGAAATTAGGCCTGAAGTTTCTGAATTTTATGGTTGACTCAACTACGAATCACTAAACCCCTTTATACATAAGGGCCTGAACTAACATCCTTTTAAAGCCATTCAGCAAATACCTGTTCATTCAGGAAATAAGTAAGGGGTGCCCCAGGGCAGCCACTGGATTCTCTCCATCTGCTTAGGCTGCCATAATGTCTAGAGTGAGTGTACCGCCTTGGTCCCTAATGAAAACAATCAGAACTTTCTTTTAAAAATTATATTCAGAATTATATTCATTTTTAGGAAAGAACATATCTAAAATTACTAAGCAGGGAATTCATCAAAATAATATGCCTCTGGCCCTATTAAGAAAGATGAACTTTATCAAGGAGAAAAAAAGGCTCTTAAAAAAGACTAGAATTCCTTGTCCTAAAAAGTTAACATGTTATACGTAGGATAATATGTAACATAAAATGATGTGCCTTTCAATGCATGATCATTTATAACTTTTGAACTGTCTCCCCTACGTGTCCATGAAAAGTCCCTATTTTGAATATAGTTAAAAACTTCAGTTCTTAAAATGTCTCAACTTCCCTATTCCATAGAACAAAGTATTTCTTTCATTTTCACATAATACACACTACAGCTGATACTTTTTAAAGCAGTAAAATAGGTAATAGCTTTGTTTATAAATTTTGCCATTCCTTGTAATAATTTAAAAAAAAAATGTTTTGTTTTTTTTTAAGTTTCTGAGATGCAACAGAAAACACAGTGTAAACACTGAGGGCATGAAATGAATGGGTCCTTCTCAGAATAGAGCCCTAAATTTGTTGTAAATTTTTTGTCTCTGCCTTGATTCTAATTATGTAACTGTCTACCTCTGTATATGCAATTTCACATTTGATATGCAACTACGTGCCATTAGATTCTTCTTAGTGTAGGACCCTGAGAATAAGCCCTTTGAGAAATCACACATTACTTATGGTACCAGCTTGAAGTTTTAAAGAGTATCTAATTTTTAAGGCAGAAAGAAACAAAAATTTTCCCAAAAATGAAACTTACCACCATGTGAAGAATTTATACTTAGCATTGAAATGCCCATCTAGTTTCGATATCTTTACCTAAACTTTTTTAAATGTATGAAAATCTTCTAATTTTGAAAAAACTAAATTTATAAAAATGTTGAAATGCTATTGATAGGGTTCAAGTCCAGGCACCTGTGAACTGATCTTGCTACAATAATCGGAACTGGTTTCCTCTGTGATTTAGATCATCCACAGCCTGGTTTCGGGGTTTCTGTTATCCAGAAGTACAGCGGGAGTTATCTCCGTGAATCCAGAGGCAAATCTGGGCGTACTTGAGGGGGGTGATGCGAACAGCCACATTGTAGTCCTTCTGAACACCGTGGACATCCACCCACTGGTGGCCTGAATAGACAGCAATGATTTTGCGCTTCCAATTCTTTTTGTCTGGCTCTTTCAGACGCAGATAAATCCCGGAGCCAGTGGAGCCCAACTCAGCATCGCAGTATTGATAGAGGAGATCATTGGATTCATCGGACACGCTGCAAAACCGGTAGACCAACTGATCTGCCCTATCACGATCAAATCCTGAAAAGTGGATCATTCCACCGGGCAGCTTCTTGATGGTCGGACTGATCCCTAGTTCCATATATTTCTTTTTGTGAGCACGCTTCAGCTCCAGGAGAGCATAGTCATAGTCCAGGGCGGCATCCCCACTCCCTCCTGTAGCCCAGCCTTTGGGAATGTGGGTATTCTTGACTCGGGTCCACTGGAAAGAGGGCCTCCCCTCAGCTACTCTCTGACCCCTCGCAGATTCCTTTCTTTTTCTTCCAGCCTTGGCTCTTGCCTTCACATTCTCTTTGCCATCCTCAGTCTGGTCACCACCATTTGCTTCTCTCCTGCTCTTCTTAGAACCCTTACGTTTCTTGCCACCTCCTTTATTCCTCATCTTCAACAACCCCACTCTAAGCTTTTTACTCCCTTTGATATAATCCTTTCCATCATGAACACAGTGGGCAGCAGTTAGGACGTGGTTGGGTGAAACAAGAACACCACTGCAGCCCGTGGAAAGCTTCACAGCTGTACTGAAAGGGAAATTGGTTAAGAATCTTTTGTCCAAGATGCTGAATCTACTGTCTGTGCCATACACCTGTCTCTTTCTCCTAACAGATGCTCCTTTTGTGGTGATATTTGGAGTTGGCTGAAGGACCAAACCTTGAACTTTCACTCTGGTCAAGGTTCGGGTGCCATTCTCAAAGACAGTCTCATATGAAAGAGAATCTTCCAGTTCAGAAAGGCTGGGAGGTGGGAGTTCTTTCTGGCATTCGATGCCACACACTCTCTTTAACGTCATCTTAGCATCTGCCTCAAATGTGGGGCTGGTGAGATGGAAAGTCCTTTCACTGATGACCTGGGGTATTTTTCTCAAATGCCACATAAAATCCTGTTTCACCTCTGATCCATCAATGATGGTCCATCCAAATGTGAAAAACATCAACCAAAATAGCATATTTTCCATTTTGTCCTTAAACATAAGAAAAAGAGAGAGAGAGAGGAGCTTTACAATGTTTTCTCTTTAAATGATACTTCTCCATTTCATTTTAGGCCTAAGGTCCTCAATATACCTCTGCCACTGCTAGGAACTCTTATTTTCACTGTACTTAGGTTTCATTGAGATTAAACACCCTGCTACGTAGGCTCATACAGATTTCCAAAATCAGTAAACTGTTTTTCACCAAACCTTCCCTCTACCAGCCCTAACCCACGTCCCCCGACCTCCACTTGCCATCTCCACTTCTTCCTCCCCAGACAGCTCAATGCATGGGAGAGAAAGACAGGATGATTCACTGGGGTCCTTTATTGCCTAAGCCACACTCTCTTCCTTCCTAGGTCTCATACAACCTTATTTCTGGATAATTTAGACATAAAGATAGCAGCAGATGTCCTGTGCTTTCCCTGCACTTCACTCCTTAAAAGCAGGAACCATAAATTTCTCCTCTCTAAAGTGTAAATGCCTAGCACAGAGCTCAAAAAAGTTCACTCAAACCATGGTTTGTGGACCAAGCTGATTGATGGTGTAATTGAAATCACTGGATAATATTCTAAAGAAGTAGAGGTTTTTAAAATAAATAGATGAATTCATCTGCTATTGACCTGCTTTGACTTTTATAAGCAGAACTCCTTATCATAAAAAGGAAATATGCACAGACCATTTATGCTAAAGTAAGAAAAATGTGCCCCATCTAAACAAAGCAACATACAAAAATTCTTTACAGTGAGATTTTACTGTATGTTAAAATTAGTTGTAAGAAATTATGGAGCATGGGCTATGATTCTGAATTAGCCACATGGGGAAACATGGTCATGATTAAATATACTCCCCTTCATCATATGTCTTATCTAAGAGCAGTGCTTTTAAGTATTTCTAAAGTTGTCAGTACTTAATAAGTCATATAATACCTCTTCTATTATTAACATCTTCTCACACACTTTTCCTGCTTCTCTAGGCTCACTGTATGTAAATCTATTTAGTGGAACTGATGTTTCTCAGTTGTGAGGGTAGGGGTAGTGGTAACACTCTTTGGAGCAGCAATTTTGAAATCGTAAGCTAGGTTTCAAGTCATTTTAAAGTAATAACTAACACGTCTAGCTAGGCTTAGCAAATGACTTGCACTTTGTATAAAGTAGAGGCAAATTCAAGATTAGATTATTCCTACAATATTTTCGCTCTCAGAGCTTTCTGATAATTTTTTTTTTTCATGGAAAACAAAGCTAATGAAGAATGTTAGGACTTGTCCTCAACCCAGGTTCACCCACAGAATCCTGGGCACTGGCGTGAACAACAGAAGTTGTCTCTGATGCAGAATTGAATACAGGCATCTCTTGATACAACTAGTTCATTTTACCATATACGAGCACAGAATTTTATTAACAAACTAATACTATTCTTTTGACATAACAAAGAAATCTTCATTAATCTCTTGATTGTTTAAATATAATATATTCTCCAAAACATGACATAATTAATTTGAATCACCATACATTCGAATATATTAAACAAATTTACAGTAATTTTTATTGTCATTAACAAGATTATCTAGAAGTTTTGCAATTTCCATTTTTTTATCTGCTCACACTTGAGTAATGGTGATGCTGGTTAATATTAGACTGTACTTTTTGTTAAGTAGCTCGTAACTTGTTTTATTTTGGGGACAGGGCGTTCTCCCACAGAGAGTGAATGATATTGTATGAAAATTCAATAAAGAATATACTATGGGGAAAAAATCCACACTTATGTCACAGTATTTTCTAATCATTACCATGGAAAATTTGACTTTATACAAAGTAATTATACTGCTAATGCTTTTGTTGAACCATTTAGCATTTTCTTTTGTTATCTTCTATGCAATTTTTACAATAAATATCTCATCAATTTTACTTAATTGGATTGGGGTGAAAAAAAAAAGGTAACTGAGTAATTCTATGGAGACCTTGAAATCATATGTTTAACTAGTTTCCAAAAAGAAAACTTATGTCTCTGCCTAAAAAAAAAGCTAAAATCAGAGAGTTATATGCTTCTTCTTAGCTATCAACAGACCAAAATCGATGATTTAAAAGAGTCATATGTTTTATCTACTTGATTCTTAGTAAAATTTCAATCAAAGAAATTTTTTGGTCTGGGAAAAAATTTTTTTGAATCAGTTTTTTATTCAACCTGTTATGATAACAGCTGTATATTGTGTACTTAATGTGTGATTACATCAAAGGCTAAAAGTCAAATATCCTCATTGAAAAACATAAAATTACTTTGTACATAAACGCTTGATACTAATGACCTGTGGAGTAATAAACATGTGAAAGTCATTCCTAGGCAAAATAGAGCATATCTAAATCACGGTAGTGTGATATTATTTCCCCCAGTTAGGTTTGTTTTGTTTTGTTTTGTTTTTTCATTACTTAGTCTTGTAACTTTAGTCTTGCAACTTTTTAGTTAGCAGGGGATTAGTAAGGCAGAATGCAAATATAAATAACTGACAAAATCATCTTTTACTGTACAAATCATTGAACCAAAAATATAGAAGTTCCCCTACTTTTTACCAAATAGAACATGCATGTTGTACCATAATTCTATAGGCAGACTTGAGAAAGCCTATGTAATAGTTAGTTTTATGGGTCACCTTGAATAGGCCACGGGGTGCCCAGATATTTGGTCAAACATTACCTGATGCAAGGGTGTTTATGGATGAGATTAACATTTGAATTGGTAGACTGAGTAAAGCAGGTTTCCCTCTCTAATGTGGGTGGGCCTCATCCAATCAGTTGAAGACCTGAATAAAACAAAAAGGCTAACCCTCCTGTGAGTAACAGAAACTCCTCCTGCCTGACTGCTTTGAGCTGGGACAATGGTTTTTGCCTGCCTTTGGACTCAAAATCAAACACAAACAACTCAAAAGACTGTTATTAGTTTGTTAATATAATCCTGTACTTGCGTATGGCAAAATATAAACTCTGTCATATCAGAGGATGTCCAGTTGTAGTCCCCAGACCATAACTGTCAGCATCACTTGGGAACCTGTTTAAAATGCTAATTTCAAGGCCCACACTTTCCCAGCAAAACCTTCTGGGGGTGGGTGAGGGGTTTCCCAGCTATCTATGTTTTAACCAGCCCCCAGACAATTCTGATACTCATTACAATTTGAGAACTGTGGCAACAGCCAAGGCCCTAGTGTAGCAGCAGCTTAAGTCACATCCCAGAAGCCAGTCTTTCCAGGGATCACTGTTTAACTGGGTTTCAAATGATATCTGCTTCGTGTGTGTGTACAAAACATATTTATTCTGAACTTTGCTCTTTTGCTTTGTTAGCAACTCCTAATATTGAATGGTTCAGTCATTTAATGAAGAAAAATAAGAGTCAAACTCAGTAGATTTCAAGGTAGTGTATCTAGTGTTTGATGCCACAAATCGTGCAATGGCATCAGTTCACCAGCCTTGTCTGGTCCCCTTTGAGGGAGCTCTGTTGCAGTGCCCCACAAGAATAAAACCATGCCCACATCTATCCTTGGGCATGGGAAGGGCAGAGCCTTGTAATATGACCTCAGAATCACAGTAATAAGAGGACATGGATTTAGTTAGCCTGTCTAATTTGGCCTGTAATTTAACATTGGACAAAAATTTAAGGACACTTTCTCTTGGAAAATCTAAGTTAGTCTGTGGTAAAATGTCAATGTAATGCAAATGACAGTTCTTACTAATAGAGCAATCCATGGTTCTGTGGAAACATCTACATATGCCCATCATCCAAAAAGCACTAAGTCATTGATCTAAAGAGTCACAATCCCAATTGATGGGGTAGCTATAATATTTTGATGTCCCTTGTGTTCTCTCATCCTCCTCCTTTTACCTATCTTTCATTATAATTGTGACCTTCACTGTCACTTTCCAAATGGCTTGGTTTCAGGGCTTTAAATTCTAATTTTGGTTAACGAATGTGAGGTTGCAGTCATGGCTCTCCACCATGAGTCAGTGTACACACAGCTGATTGTGGGTTGGACCATGGAAACAAATGGAGTGGAAGGGAATTAGGAAAAAAGAATATCAGGATATGCAAATGAATTTTTACTGATAGAGCAAATATTATTCTGAATTCATACCTGGTCTATATTAATAGAGATGACCATACATAACTACAAAAGATGACTATTTTTTGCTTGCTTATGCTTTCTCAGAAATATGATTGCTGACAGTATAGAATATTTAAGTATCTATACCAACATAGTGGTTACAAGTGCAGACCAAGAAGCGAGAAAATTTGGGCTAAGTCTCATCTTTACCACTTATTAGGCATATGAATTGGGGCAATTCATTAAGTTCACCTATGTTTCAGTTTCTTCATGTGCAAAGTAGGGATAATAGTGATCTCTACCTCATAACATAATTGTGGGGATTAAATTAGATGATATATGCAAAGAATCACCACTGAGCCCAAAGCATGGCAAGTGTCAATAACAGACTCTTTTATCATTATTGTTCTACCTTAATGGGTAAATTAATATCACTTTAGAATAACTTATTACATAAGCCAAAGTTACAGGACTTTGTTTCCTAAAAAGTCAATTTTACGGCCAAATATTTTCATTTCAACATACTTTTCAACATACTCTCAAACTGCCTTTTTGTTTGTTTGTTTTGTTCAAGGACAGCTTCATTTTAGAGCCTTCCCAAATGAATTTTTTCCTAATTATTCCTTCTTATGAATATCTGTGGCTTTGTAATATATTTTCTCATTACTATTAAACTTTAGTGTGATTAAATATTACCTAGCCACAGAACACTTGAATTGCATTTCTCCTGTTTTATTTATAGCCTGGATCTACGTCAGGAATTCTGGAACTGAATCAGGCCCTTGGCTTAAAAAGAAACAAGGTCTAAAATAATTATTCTGAGGGAATGATTTACAGTAAAAGAAAAAACTAACTTTTTGAGAGTCTATCTAGAGTGTACAGAATATTAATGTGGCATGATATATTATTCATAGTTTAGCTTAGGTAGGGCTTACTATATGAAACATTTCAAATGAACTGTTTTTCTTGTATATGAAAAATGAGGCTCCTGACTTACCATTAAGGACCTACACTGAATTGCTTTTCCTCACCAGGAGATAAGTTCACACTTACTCAGGCCTTTCTTTTCACCTGTTTCTTGCAATGTATAGTGAGGTAGTTGTAAAAATTTATGTGTATAGTATGCTGCCGTGGAACCTAATTTTGCATTAATCCATCAAACATTTTCAGGAGCAGGGGCTGGTGTAGATCAGGGATTGCTCAGTCAGAGCGACGACCTTATAGGGCCAACTTCTACCTAATGTATGTGTTAGGACACACCGATGGTTACACAATCACTTTTTACAACTTGCCTGTTCCTTTTATAGCCATCTACGATCCCAACTCCCCGCCCTACACCATCACTGCCTACATTTAAAAACGTACATAAACATGAAAACGTGCACCAGCCATCTTCTTCCCCATTTTCATCCTCTACCAACTCAGTAAAGATTGACACACAACAGGTAGACATTGTGGCCTGGTCCAGATATTCTAAATAAGTACAGAGAGTAGCACTGGTTTAGACAGAAGGCCACAGCAGGAGAGGGGAAACATTTGTTAGGAGAATAAACAGGTGTAAAGCAAGCATCAAATGTGTTAGTTTTTGGAGAACACTTGTAGAAACTTTAATAGTCACTTTTACAAATTGGGGGCAGATGTAGAGAAGAATAGGTGTTTTATGAAGTTCCATTCCCAACCCAGTTTAGGCCTTTACCATTCGAATGCTAATCACTAACTAGAGCACTGAATGGTGGCAACATTTAAATTAAAAAGTGTATGAAACTACAGCCATGAGAAAACAATGGTGTTCATGATGTTAGGGTATATGGAGAGTAAGAACTAAGGTGTTTCAATAATTATGGGCATTGACGTGAAACCAGTTTCAGTACACTTGTTACTTCTTAGCTGTGTGACTTTTTGAAGGTTACTTAATTTTTCCAAAGATTATTTTCCACATTTGTTAAATAGGGATAATGTTTCAAAGTATTTTTGTGAGGAACTAATACGAACTCGTGTGTGTGTGTGTGTGTGTGTGTGTGTGTGTGTGTGTGTGTGTGTGTGAGAGAGAGAGAGAGAGAGAGAGAGAGAGAGAGAGAGCGCACAATGCCCAGAGCACAATAAACATTCAACAAAGGCAGCAATTATTATTAATATCAAACAATGGGAGTCCAAACATAGGTGGATATTGATGAGATTTCATACCTCTCTAACTACTGTGCCTCTCATTATTTATGCCAAATAATGGCTCCCAAAGAGAGGCATATTCTAATTCTCAAAAACTGGGAATATGTTCCTTCATGGTAAAAGAGACTGCAAATGTGACTAAGAATTCTGGGATGAGATTAGCCTGGATTATCCATGTGAGCCCAATATAAGTACAAGGATGCTTATAAGAAGGAGGCAGGAGGGCCTAGAGTGAGAAGAAGCTGTGAAGATGGAGGCAGAGGTCTTGGTGATACAGGGTCACAAGCCAAGGAAGGCAAGGTGGCCTCAAGAACCTGAATAAAGGGACAGATTCTCTTCTCGAACTTCCAGAAGGAATGCAACCTGGCTCACCCACTTTAGACTTCTGGCCTCCAGAACTATAAGTCACTGAGTTTTCAGTAATTTGTTACACCAGCAATAAGAAATTAATAAACTTTTAAAGGTAAGAATCTAATTTTTTAAATTGTCTGTTCTGAATGTTTCAAAAGAAAGAAGTTTAGGAAGTGATACTAAGTGGGAAAGAATGTTTGGTTCAGAGACTTAAATATAAATGAAAATTTTCATTTTAAGGAAAAGTATACAGATGTGCAACTTTAGAACTAAAATCAGAAAATCATGATAAAATTTTATGGTGGCGTGGTGCTGTAGTATGAGAGGGAAATGAGAATTGGAACAGGGTAAATTTGTTTATTCCCCAAATGGATACTGAGGGCTACACATCATTTCAAAGCCTCTTTCTTTGTTTAAAGATCTCTGTAATTGTTCTTCTTAGCTATTGTGTTGCACTAGAACATGTCTAAAATCAATTTCAACTTTAAAGTCCTAGATTTAAACCACAAATGAGAAAAAACTTACTCATCAATGATACTCAAGAAGCCTTAATTCCTACCCTTCCGGAAATTTGCCTGAAATCCACACTTCTACCACTAGATGGCAAAATTAGCCTGGTGATGGCAAAGCTAAGATCCTGCATTTAAATTGTTTACATTCACTGAGCTGTGATATAGAATTTATTTTAAAAGCATGTGGAATTCAACAGGGAGAGAAGTCTAACTGGCTAATATACAAAATGGTTGTCACATATGGAATTTATCACATTTTGAAACCAACCTACAGGCCACAGAACCCATCCTGATGAACTGAGAACTGATAATGCTGTCTACAGCCAGACAATTTTCTGGCAGGTGGTTTTCTAAAAACCAATATAGTGCCAGCACACTTCCACTATGACCTACAGCACTGCTAAATAGTCCCCCAAATGTGCTGCAATTCATTTCAACACTAAGGAAAGTCTTCAACCTGCCAAATATCTCACATTTGTTTATCAAATACTTTATAATCCATTCCTAAAGGATATGCTCTCTGCTGATTCTATGCTGAAAATAAATGGCAAGAAAGTTCATTGACAATGTGCCAATTTCTATTCAAAATATTATAGTGCTATTTTCAAGGTTAGTTTCAGGAATGGAGACAAAGTAATGTCTGCTTTCAGAATTTGGCAGTACTTGAGGGAAAGGAAGATGGTAAAATTACACAGTTGATTATTTTACAGTAACCCATTTCTTCTGTTTCTCATCACAATAAAAAAAATACCCTCCCTTTGTTTTTTAGCTATTTTTCCAAGACATGTATATTTTTAATTTATGCAGTGGATATGCTGTGTGTAAATCAGATTTGGGGTGAATAGCAGTAAGGAAGTCAGTCCCAAGGGACCCCTCTGTTGGCTGGCTCATGCACTGACATAGGAAGTGCACAACATATGGCTCCAACTTATTTTTGTATCTTGCAAGTTGACCTCTGAAAGCAAAGAATGTCTGTAAATGTATTAGGTATGCTACTTTTCAGGCGTTAAAGCATCTTGCGAGCACAATGCTTTTCACTAATCATACATCAGTTTAATATACTTGAAGCTTTGAACAATTTTTAGTTAAGCAAAGTTATAAAATAATAGCTTTTGTACCACTAACTTGACTTTGCTGTTTCCTAACCTCTCATCGCAGATTTCTCATCGGCTTCAGTCTCCCAAATTCTGAGTCTGAATCGGCTGTTAAAATGCAATATACTGGCCTGGCGTGTTGGGCAGAGAAAAATAAATAATTTATTCAATAGGGAAAATTAACTCAAATTACCAGTTATTTATTTTAACATGTAATGAGTGCATACTATGTGTCAAGTACATAGGCTAAACAATCTCACATTTCAAAACATGCAAAAGATTCTGAAAAGCATATAGGTTTCTGAGATGTCTGGAAGAAAAGTTTGGACAGTTCAATCTCTTCTCACACGAAAGGAGCGCCTCTAATATTTCCTTTAAAAAAATAAAATTCCACATGATGCTTGGCCACTACTTTCAAGCCTAGATGTCTTATTTGGCTGGGATTTTAACATTCTTTCTTCAAATTATAAACCAGATTCTAAGCATTATTCTCCAAGCAGCAAAATATGACTTTTATAATTCTCCATAGAGAAAAATGTACTTGGGATAAAATGGGAATTTCAGAAGTGAGTAGGATTTAAAAAAAGGGAGGGGAAAAAAAACACCTAGATAGGACATGCAGCCTCTTTTCAAATCAATAACAGTATAAAAAGGTCAGGAATCAGTCAAGAATGTTTCCACAACTTTCAAAAACCTTTTATTATAGAAAATGTCCAAACTACACAAAAGTAAAATGAAAAGTATTTTGAAAAGTAAAGAACAAAAGTATATTCCCTTCAACAATTATCAATATTTTACCAATCTTGTTTCATCTATCTCCACCATTTGTTTGGTTTTTTGTTTTTGTTTGTTTTGTTTTGGCTGGAGAATTTTAAAGCAAGTCCAAGACTTCTCCATTTCATTTCACCATCTCATTTTAAAAATGTTTTCCACTGCTCTTTTTGCTGGCTTGTGCAGCCAAGTTGATGAGAGAGACAGAGAGACAGAGACAGAGAATCAGAGAGGAGAGATTGATTGATTCTAGCTTTCATGGTAACCCTGCCAAAGAGGCTTTCAACAAGGTAGACTTTCCAGGAATGCGTTTTACACCTTTTTCAATGCCATCTGTTAATAATCATAAAAGTAAAGAGGGTCCCCTCTAGTACTCCTTCAGTAGAAAGAATTCCATTTATATTCCAATGCAAACATTCTTACTGTTAATATTAAACCGTGCAGAGGCCGGCACACAGAATTGCCTATTGGAAGAGAGGCTCGTTTCTTTGAGGACTTAAAGTGCTAAGTTTGATCGCTAGCTTTAGACCCCTTCAAAGAAGCTCTCTTTCGATGGGTTCTGCCTTTCTCAGGGAAACTTCCAAGTTTTAGGGTCTCGCCCTGTCGGGGAGGCAGGTGGGGGTGCTCCATCCTTACCTGTGAAGCTTAGTCGCCGGGGCGCTGCCCAGTTCGAATCAAAGAGCCCCCAGGCGGTCACCAACTGGCGAGGGAGGGACGGCGGGGGCGCTGTTGCCACGAGCCTAGCAGGTTGCCAGAGCCGGAGGCCGCCCCGCCGCCGCCCGCCACCGCCTGCCTCCGCCCCGCCGGCACCACCGGGAGCTCGCGGCAGAGACTGCGGAGGAGGCGAGAGCCGAGCTGCACGCGGAGGCGGGGAGATGGGAGGGGAAAGGGGGCGATGACGCTGGGCAGACGCGGAGGGAGGCGAAGGAGAAGGAGGTGGGCCAGGGGCGAGGAGGGAGGGAGGATGAAGGAGCGGAGATGCGGGGCCGAATGGGGGACTTTACTTGGAGGTGTGGGGCACCCCGGGCAACCTCCATCCCAGCATCTTTATCCCCAGAGTGAATTAAGCATTAGGAACAAATCGTGAGTGGATTCACAGGAGACATCTGATCCTGTGATCGTATGCATCCCTTAAATATCTCAAGAAGATTGTCTAAAGTGTGTGTGTTGGAGTGTGGGACGGACAAGAGTTCTTTGTGTCTCATTCCCTGGGCTCCCCGTTCAGACCCCAGCCACCTGGAGGAACTAGGGGCCCTAACCCTATCGCAGTCACTATCAGGGACCTCGCTTCCCTGGGTGCACACCCACTGGGCAAATCTGACTTGTGCGAGCTTCTCGTGCTAAGTCCCCTGTAGCGCCAAGTTCCCGCAGGCGCCCATAAGGCACCCCAGGACCAGTGACTGCGGGCTGGGCGGTTAAGTCACCCTGTGAGCATCCTGTGCCGCCTCCAGGGGGAGCTCGACAGTTTGCATCTGTCAGGAAGGTAGTGAGATTTTTCTTTTTTTTTTTTTTTTTTTTTTTTTTTTTTACTTATTCTCTTCCTCAGGAGAAGTAAGTGCTCCTTTGGAATGGGGACAGCATGCGGAAGGGAATTTCATTGATTCAACATCTATTAAGCTTCTTTCTACCCGGTGGCAAATCTGGGTCAAGATGCACGATATAATGAATACAAAAACTCGGTTCTGTCCCTCAAGGCAGGGAGGTCAATTAAGTGCACAAGTATTTATAACACAAAATCTTAGCGCGTCCCATAACCCTTGGCTCATTAGTGGGTTATTGCCTTTCTCAAGTTTCTATGTATTTTTTTAACAGTATGAGATCAGAACATATACATAATTTTGTTTTCTATTTTTGCATTTAGCATTTTCATTTATACACTTACAATATAATTAAAATCTATTAATAATTTCTATCTTGCATAATATAATTAGTTCTGAAGCTCTCCATCACACCAATTAGAACATAAGCTTCATACAGCATCTTTGAATCACCACCCTCTACCACAGGGCCCAGAATATAATGAATGCTAATTATGTGTGGAAATAAAAAAGTTTTCCAGTGAAATGGAGTGTGGGGAAGTCATACAGAAAGCCCAGAACCCTGAGTGCAAAGTCCCATCTAACACTAAATAACTGTGCCCCTGGGCCTCAATATCTTCACCTGTAGATTAAGAAGCTTGAGCTGGAGAAATTCTATAGTCTGTACTTCTCAAACATTTTTGAGATTCTAGCACCACATAAATCCAGAAGGATTTAATGTGGATCCAGGTCTGATTCCTTTCAATCAGTCATTACCCCTCACAGACATCACATAAAGCTGACTTCAAGTGCTCTCTGGCCCCCTTCCTGAGGCTTTTACTCCAAGCCCTCTTTTTTCTTAGCCTTATTGACATAGAACACTGTAAATTTAAGACATACAATGTGATGATTTGATACACAGATATATTGCAAAATATTTGCCACAATAAGATTAATTAACACATCCTTTACTTCACATTATTACCATTTTGTTATTGTTGTTATGGTGAGAACATTAAAGCTCTACTCTCATAGCAACTTTCAAGAATACAACACAATGTTAACTATAGTCTCCATGCTGCACACTAGATTCTGGCACTTATTTATCTTATAATTGAAACTTTGTACCTTTTGTCCAACATTTCCCTATTTCCCCAACCCCTCGGCCTCTGGTAACCACAACACTCCTCTTTCTATGATTTCAATATTTTTAGATTCCACATATAAATGAGGTCATACAATATTGATCTTTTTCTGTCTGATTTATTCCACTTACCATAATGCCCTTAAGATCCACCCATATTGTCCCTGATTAGAGGATTTCCTTTTTTATGACTGAATAATATTTCATTTTATATATTTTTTCACATTTTCTTTATCCATTTATCTGTTCATGGCCACTTAGGTTATTTCTATGACTTGGCTACTGTGAGTAATGCAGCAATGAACATGGGTGTGCAGGTATCTCTTCAAAATAGCAATTTCATCTTCTTCAGATATATACCCAGAAATAGAATTGCTGGATCAGATGGTAATTCTATTTTTTAGTTTTCTGAGGGATTACATACTGTTTTCGATAATGGCTGTACCAATTTATGTTCCCACTAAGAGTACACCAGAGTTTCCCTTTCTTCACATCTTTATCAACATTTGTTATCACTTGCGGTTTTGATAATAGCCGTTTTAACAGGTGTGAGATATCTCATTGTGGTTTTGACTTGCATTTCCCTGATGATTACTAATTGAGTATCTTTTCATGTACTTGGACATTTGTATGTCTTCTTTGGAAAAATGTCTATTCAAGTCCTCAGCCCATTTATTAATTGTTTTTTGTTTGTTTGTTTGTTTGTTTGTTTTGTTGTTGTTTTGCTTTTGAATTGTATGAGTTATATATTTTGGATATTAACCTATTATCAGATAGATGGCTTGGAAATATTTTCTCCCATTGCAAAGGTTGCCTTTTCATTTTGTTGATGTTTCTTTTTCTGTTCAGAAACTTTTTGGTTTGATGTAGTCCCACTTATTTATTTTTGCTTTTGTTGCTTGTGCTTTTGACGTTAAATAAAAAAAAAAAATTATTGCCAAGACCAATGCCAAGGAACTTTTTTGCTGTGTTTTTTCTAGGAGTTTTATTGTTGCAGATCTTAAGTCCTTAATTCATTTTGAGTTAATTTTTGTGAGTGGTATAAGATAAGGGTACAATTTTATTATTGTGCATGTGGATATCCAGTTTTACCAACACCATTTGTTGAAGAGACTATCCTTTTCCCATTAAGTATTTTTGGCTTTCTCATCAAATATTTGTTCATCATATATAAGTGGGTTTATTTCTGTGCTGTTAGGAGCTCTTGCTCTATTGGATTATATCAAGTTTCTGACCCCTTCCAGAGCTGCAACCAAAATCTTACGGTCACTCTCCCCTTCTGTTGTCTCTGCCACAGTGCCCAACCCATACCTCCAGAGTCACAGACACATTTAATTCAGATGGTAGCCCTGCTTGAGAGATATCTAAAGCTTTAATCTGCTTCACTCTTATATTTGCCTTCTCAAAGGTGGCTTGCTACTCTGACCCCAGTTCCATACAGGCCCTTTCTTTACCAGCAGGTAAAAAAGAAAGAGGCACCATGCCAGGTGAGGAATATCCTCTAAAACCCCCAAATCCCTAAAAAGGCTTGCATCTCCTTTACATTCGTAGGGCTTGGATAGATTTGCATCTTATCAAATGCAGCTTCTGGGAAAATGCAGGCTTTTCCAACCAAACAACTCCAAAAAAAACTTACAACAGGGCCTGGGCCTTCAATGTTTTGTGGGTTTACCATTCATCTTTTCCTTCGTTTGCAGATATGCCAGCGAAGCCTGCAGAGTGTCCTGAAGCAAAGGCAAGTCTTCACATGTTAACATTATGTCATCAATGCAATGTACCTGTTCTGGGCCAGGTCTCAGGCTCCCATCCCATGACATATTGGGGAGCTGTGCAGGTAGCCTTGGGGAAGCACTTCAAAAGATTATTATTGTCCCTTCCACACGAAGGCAAATTGGCCTTAGTTAATCAGAAACCTGTACTTGGTCTTTCATTGACTCTCCTTGAAGATGAAGCACCTTGGCAGGAGCACTTTTGCAAATGCATCAGAATAAAATAATAACTGTCTGAAAAAGATAAAAGACTTAAAAATAGCCATGGTTAAGGATCTGGTGAGAGTCCACATACGCACACAAAATGATGCAATTGACTTAGTTACCCATTCCACTATTTGTTAGCTTGACCACACATAAAATTCTTTTCTCAAGATTTCTTTTGCACGAACTTTCTGCAACTTTCATATACCTTTCAGCTTTTGTCCTATCTTTTCCTTTTTTATTTTGAAACAATGATTTTACTTTAGTATAAAATTACTTTTTCTTTCCTTTACCAAAAAATCCCCCTAAACAAACAAAATCTATGTACTTTATATTGTTCCTTATCCAAAAAAAAACAAAAACAAAAATAAAAACCCACATTCTATTTTCCTTTCCCTTTATAAAAATTCATCTCCTTTTTTTCATATCTTCTTTTACAGAAAGCATACATCCTATTTTCCATATACAGTCATTTTCTTTCATCCTTATTATTTTCTTGTAGTTTGTAAAAAACCTTAGCTCTTTTACAAATCAGTTTTGGCTGCAGCAATCTTATTTTTAAAAGGCCTCTCTTTTTTTCTTCAGTCCCTATGGGCAAAGTTTTGGTTAACTCCTGGGATATTTACATATCAAAAACATGATAAGATTTACAGATTTCAGAGACAAAAAGAATGCTAGTTTTTTCCTAGGAATTTTGGAATATATTTCAGAAGTCTAAGGTAATTGCTGTTTAAAACTTGCCTTAGTGTTAGGAGACTGACTGCAGGCGCACTCCATTCATTTCATCCTAGATGACCATAAATAACATCCTCCCCCTTTGTTCTCACTTTTCTGGGGATTCTACCTCTTAGCGTCCCAATCAGGCTTTGTCACAGCAGCTCTGGGACCTTAATCCACAGCGGCACACTGAGGTCTCTAACTTATTATCCTGCTCTCCCATCTTGTCTGTCGACCCTGAAGGAGCTAGCAGAGTAGTTGACCACCACAAGTCCTCTAATCTCTTTTTCCCTCAACTCTCTAACTTGAGTTTCAGACTCTGGTTGGGCATTGGTGGCCAGCCGAACTGCCTACAGTAGAGGCCAGCCCACTGTGGCGACCATTTGTTTCTCTTCTTTGCTACAGTGTGCTATGCAAATTTCCCCAAATGAGCACATTAAAGCAGCCAGTATTTGGGGGGTGTCCCTGGTAGTCCACAAGCATTCAACAAATGGGCCACTCCTCCTCCCATAGAGGTTGATGCCAGCTCAAGATATTTCCCATGGATGCCTCTTTCCCAAAGCCCATTTTCTCAGTCACCTGCCTGGCTCACCAACTGTTAGGTTGCAACCACTTCAGGAGCTTCCCAGGTAAAACCTGAAACCAGTCTCTGTATTCAGAGAGCAGGGGGAGACTGAAGATAAAAAGTAGGCCACTCCAGATTGACAGGTGGCTTGAATGGGGAGCAGTCGTACCCAGTCCAGATAATTTCAATGTCACATTCCTATCTCAAGGCTGTATCTTTGAAGCAGCTTCTGGGAGCAGAAGACAAGCAGAGCACACATTCCAAAACACAGGGAAGGGAGTGAGGGGGCTCTGATTGCCCAGGTCCAGCTCGTGGGCCAAACCAGCAGTAATGTCTTCTTGATGACCTTGGCCGAAGATGTTTGCCAGTAGTTTATTTTTTTTTCCTTGTAGAAAGGGTAATATTTGATATTAGGATAATGCTAGACTCATAAAATAAATTTGAGTGGTCCCTCATCATTTTTTTTTTTTTGAAGAGTTTGAGAAGAATAGGCATTAATTCTTCTTTACAGGTTTGGTAAAATTTACGTGTGAAGCCATCTGGTCATGGGCTTTTGCAGGGAGGGTTTTAATTATTGATTCAATTTCCTTCCTAGTAATTGGTTTGTTCAGATTTTCTATTTCTTCATGATTCAGACTTTGGTAGGTTGTATTTTTCTTGGAATTTATCAATTTCTTCTAACTCATTGAATTTGTTGGCATATAATTTTTTCACAGTAGTCTCTTATAATCCTTTGCATTTCTTTGGTATTTATGGTAATGTCTCTTTTGCATTAATAATTTTACTTATTTGAGTCTTCTCTCTTTTTTCTTGTTAAGTCTAGCTAAGGGTTTATAAATTTTGTTTAGCTTTCCAGAATACTAACTCTTACTTTCATTGACATTTTCTATTTTTTTTCTATTTCTATTTTATTTCTGCTCTGATCTTCATTATTTTCTTCCTTTTGCTAACATTGAGCTTAGTTTATTCTTATTTTTCTAGTTCCTTAAGTTAAAGTTAAGTTTTTATTTGAGGTCTTTCTTTTTTCTTAACGTAGGCATTATTGCTATAAACTTCATTGTTAGCACTACTTTTGCTGCACCCCATAGGTTTTGGGGTGTTGTGTTTCTGTTTTTGTTTGTTTCAATATATTTCTTTATTTTTCTTTTAATTTCACCTTTGATCCATTGGTTATTCAGGAGTGTGTTGTTTTATTTCCACATATTTTTACATTTTTTATTTTTCCTCCCAATTACTGATTTCTAGTTTCATACCATTGTGAAAAGATAATTGGTATGATTTGTCTTCTTAAATTTGCTAAGACTTGTTTTATGACATGATATATGATCTATCCTGGAGAAAGTATCATGTACACTTGAGAAGAATGTGTTTGCTGCTGCTATTGGATAGAATGTTCTGTATATGTTTGCGGTATACATTGGTATAAAGTATAGTTCAAGTTCATTGTTGCCTCATTGACTTTCTGTCTGGATGATCCGTCAGTTGTTGAAAGTGGGGTATTGAAGTTACCTACTATTATTGTATTGTTTTCCATTACTCCTTTCAAATCTGTTAGTATTTGTTTAACATTTTTTTACATGCTCCAATGTTGGATGCATATATATTTACAGTTGTTATATCCTTTTGATGAATCGACTCCTTTATCATTATAGAATGACCATTGTTTCTTGTCACGGTTTTTGACTTCTCTATTGTTTCTGATATAAGTAGAGTTACTGCTGCTCTGTTTTGGTTTCCATTTGCATCAACAATGTTTTCCATCCCTTCACTTTCTGCCTATCTGTGTTCTTGAAGCTGAAATGAGTCTTCTGTAGGCAGCATATGGTTGGGTCTTGTTTTTTTATCCAGTTAGTATACGCCTTTTGATTGGAGCATGTAATTCATTTACATTTAAGGTAATTATTGGTAGGTAAGGACTTACTGTTGCCATGTTTTCTGGCTGTTTTGTAGTTCCCTTCTTCCTCTCTTGCTTCCTTCTTTTGTAAAGTAATGATTTTCTGTAGTGGTATACTTTGATTTCCCTCTTTTCCTCTTGTGTGTATCCACTACAGGTTTTTGTTTTGTTATTACCCTGGGGCTTACTTGAAAAATTATATATATATATATAATATATAATATATATATAATTATATAAATTATATATAATTTAAATTATATATATATATATTATCAATCTCTTTTAAGCTGATAACAACTTAACTTGATTGCATAGAAAAACTATGCCTTTATGTTTTTGATGTCACAATTTACATCTTTTACATTGTATATCTATTAACAAATTACTGTAACTATAGCTATTTTTAGTATTTTGTCCTTCATACTTTACACTAGAGTTACGTGGTTAATATACCTCTGTACTACATTGTTAGGGTTTTCCAAATCTGACTATATATTTGCCTTTACCAGTGTTTTGTTTGTATTCATATATTTACATGTTTCTAGTTAGCATCCTTTCATTTCAGCATTTCTTGTACGGCAAGTCTAGTGATAATGATCTTCCTTAGCTTTTGTTTATTTGGAAAAGTTTATCTTGCCTTCATTTCCGAAGGACAACTTTCCCAAGTATTTTTGGCTGGCAGTTTCTTTCTGTCAACACTTTGAATATATCACCTCATTATCTCCTGGTGTGCAAAATTTCTGCTGATAAATCTGCTGTAGGCCAAGTGCAGAGGTGTGTGGCAGCACCAGATCTAGAAGACCTGGTGGCTTATCAGCTCAGGCCATTGGGGTCCATAGCATCAACAACCATGTGGTCCTTGGTGAGCACTGCAGGTGGTAATCAGAGGCTGCAAGAGCTGTTTGGGTCCTCAGTACAGCAGCTAGAGACCAGGGCAAGCACTGGTAGTGGCCATAGCTGGTGGTGCACACATTCACCTACAGGGGCCAGCTTGCAGGTGCCTGGGTAGTGGCATAGGCTGGTGACAAACACATGCAGTGATGAAGTCCAGGACAAGCAGCAAGGGTCAGGGCCAAGTATGGATGCACTGTAGCTGTAGGAGCCCTGGCTCTTGGTGTGACATACTGTGGCTGCTGGATCTTGCCAAAGGCATATGATAGTGGAGGCTGGTGATGGAGGTTGGGCCAGGGGTATGCAAATGAGCAGCTGGAGGGGATAGTTGCAGGTGAGCACAGTGTTGTAAACCTGTGACAGAAGACAAGGCCTAAGTTAGGCTCAAAGCAGATTTGGGGCTCTGGTTGTTGGTATATTTTCCATGGCGACACACAGTCTTCACCCTGGGCATGCACATGACAATGAAGGCTCATAATGGACATCAGGCTGGTGATGTGCCAGTACACAGCTGGAGGAGCTAGGCTTGAGCACGCACACTGTAGTGGGGGTCAGCCGCTGGGATCTACGCTGGTGTGTTGCACTCATGCAGCCACAGAAGCCTGGGTTGGCTGTCAGTGTGGTTCCTGGGCTCTAGCAGGGTTTATGGGGAGGAGGGAAAGACTCAGGTGGCTGGTGTTAGCATATATGAATGCCTGTGGAATGAAAGCCAGTGAAATCTACAAGAGGTTCACAGTGGCTGTGCTGCCATTGGTTTCTTTAGTGGCAAAATTTGCTGGGTTTGTCTATAGAGCAGGTCACTGGGAACCATGATTACTCCCACTGCATGGCTATTGCTGGTGGTCTCTGCTTTTTTCCTCATTCCTAGCCATCTTTATATATTCCAGCTCTACTAGTCTCTGGGTAGGGCAAAACCAAAGCAGGGCCTTCATGTGGTGCTTTGAAAGGTGGAGGAAGCTGGTCATTTACCTCACTTTTCCTTTCTCTGTGAGGGCAATTCTTTAGCTGGGGAGTTCCCTCTTGGTGCCTAGCAATGCCAGCTTGGGGGATGGAATGATATAGGCAAAATGGAGCTGTTCTTTCCCTTTTGGGTGGTTATTCTCAAGATTTTTTGTTCCACTGTGCTGCTGAAGTTTCTTAAGTGGACTCCAGAGCTCTTCCAGATCTGTTTTTGTTCATGGATAGCTGTCTAATTGTTGATCTTGATGGGAGGATGGCAGCTGGGGTTTCCTACTCCACCATCTTGGTAACATCACTTCCCTTGCATTCTATTCCTAGATTTGTTTTGAGGTTGTCTTAGCATCAACTTGACTTTTTAAAAATGAATGAACTAATTAATTAATTTCTAACTTTAATTCATCTCGCCCTAATGCTTCATAATTACTGCTTCTCTGGTTCCAAGATTCTGGCTTCTCTTAAGCAGGATTCCTTCTCTTGGCCTAGCCCAATCCCTCAGGTTTTCTGTAGCCTTGTATGAGCAATTTAGACATCTATACTCAACTATATCACAAAAAGGTCCCTTCCCAACCCTTCAAGTTCCCCTATTTTTGTCACATTATTACGAATCTATAGTTTTCCAATGCTTCTCAACCAATTTTCTACACGAAAATGAATGCTTTGTGCAGTTATAACTCCTCCCATTTTAGTAAATAATGCTTTGTAGGAAATATTATAAGATTAAAAAAAAAAACACTAATAAAGAAGTTTATAGCCTTCTTTCCTCAATACTCCTAGGCTTGGTCTTCAAATATTGCGACTGTCATGGCCAAAGATTTGATCACATTACTTCTGATACAACCCAAGCCCTCCATTAATGCACCAATAGTATTCATAACTGTCTATTACATGTGGGGTTCCTTACCTAACAGGGGCATTTGTATATCTCTCCAGAAATGGACCAAGAGACCTAGATATATCTCTTGTCACATTTCAGGTCATTAAGAATATTGTTACCTCAGGGGAAGTGGTAAATCCTGTCAGGCCTGGCCATGATTAAGGCTATTCTGCTTTACTTTTTTCCTAGATTTGATTCCCCAAGAGACTCAGACCACACTAGAACAACTCCCTTTCCAATGCTAACTCTTATTTGCCATGGAAATGTACTTGGAAATTTTTAACAATGGAGAGACAGGAAGAGGTGATGCTTCATGGTCATAGTCAAGGTCTGGTGATGACTCAATCCTGTAGAAGGAGAATGGCTTGCAGTGGCTGGAATCTTGTCTATTAACTTTAACTTCCAAGATTTGAGCAAAATCTTTTACTCATTGGATAGTATGAATATGGATCTGCATGTTTAAAAACCCAGGCCCCCTTGGTTAAAACAAAGAAAATTAAACAAATGTAATAAGAAAAAAACTTTTTTTAAGGTGACATTTGTCTTCATATTATATTAACTCTGATAGAAGCCACATACAATTAGCTATTTTGCTGGCTTTCCACAGACCTATAGAACCATTGGTTCCCTCCATCCTCCTGTGTGGCCCAAGAGAAAGCGATGATGTCTTCCCTCATTTCAGCCATGGTATAGCCCCTCCTCCATTTGGACCTGCTCCCTCTGATAGATGGTGTTGCTTTCTCCCTCCTATATGCCAACACTGAACTTGACTACTTGTTACACTTTATTAGAATTATTTGTTTCCACGTCTGCCTCCTAAACTGAACCGTAAGAGAGCCATGAGGACACCAAAACTTTTATATCTCCAGCGCAAAGTGCAAGATCTAGAATTTAGATGGTTAATGGAAATGTTAACTGAGAAAATGAAAAGATCTCCAAATATGGATTAGAATTAAGAGATATTCTGCCACTCTAATCTTTAGTTTAGAGAGTAGAGAAGATTATCAGAATAAACTGGATGTCCTACAAAAATCACCTAAAGTTAACCTAGAACCATCACAAATAAATGTGAAATAAAAAAAAAAAAAACTGAAAAGGACGTGAACTCCAAGGAGTGCAGCTGGGACTAAGACATTGGACCCCACCCACAAAGTCTCCCAGAGAAAGGATTTCATAGGTAGGACATTACAGGAGGACAGAGACTCTGATAAGCCAAATTTATAGGAATGTAATTTGAGGCTGATGGGGCAGAATCATTTATACTCCAAGCTTAGAAGCTCATGATAGCTTTGCCTTTATTATCACCTGGTTTTTAGTTCCATAAATAGTGATAAATCACAATAGGACATGTACAGACCTTCAATAAAGATCTTTATCAGAGTCAAAATAATCCTGGGCAAACTACACTTCCAATCCTGTATCCAGTCATATTCATGTTCCCTGAATATGGCACTGAGTTCATCTTGGGCTTGTAACAACAATGCACTCAATGTATCTGGGGTTGGAAAATTAAGGTTTGAAGCTGCACACTGCTATTTATTAGCTATGTGATTTTGGTCAAGGTGCTTCACCTCTTGGAGCCCCTGTTACCTATTTGAAAAGGTGGCATGATAAAACTTGCCTGGAAGAGTGGTTATGAGACATAAATGTGAAAGTGTATATGAATGTTCTTAGCTGTGGCCTGACACGTGATAGGTGCTCAATAAGCAGAGCTAGAATTCTAACTCCATAGATCCAGAGAAGTGACCCCTGGATTTGAGTGTAATGGGTGACAAAATGCAGAGGTCACTATGTCACTCTCAGGTGTAATCAGAAGCTGATTTCTGTAATAGACCCAAGGACCTCTAAATTCAGCTTCTCTCTGCTGCAGTTTCCCTTCTGCTCTCATTATACTCCAAGACTGACTACATCCAGAGACAAAGCATCAATTAAGCCAAGCATCCTTCACACATTTAAGTAATCTCCTAAAGGATAAACGAACAGGAAGTGACCACCTGAAGTTAGAGTTTAGGATATGAGAAGAGGAGCAGTGGGAGATAGGAATAACTAATAGATGGGGCCACATTTGAATCTCGAGACCAATATTTCAGGTTGCAGATGTTTTCCTGTAGCTAGTAAGTTGGAGGGTCACCATGAAAATCTTAATTTCTAGTTCTTTTGTGAAAAATGAGAAGATCAGACAAGTCCACATTCCTTCATGGCAATAGTTTATCGAAGCTAAGTTGGAGCTAAGGATTTAGATGGAAGAGGCCCTTTTGAGCTTGAAAGTTATCTCCACTCCTTATCGTCCGCCTTGTATCCAGACTTAGTATTGGCCTCATTTGTCATCTCAAATGCATTACTGTTTGTCTTAGCCAACTGTACTATTTACATGGTAGGGAACTATCTGAAAAGCTAAGGTCAGTTCGCATGTTAGAAAGATAATCCTGGAAGGAGAAGGATTTGTTGTTGGGAGAGAGAAATAATGTAAAACAGAAGGATTAAACTTGAGGTAGAAAGATCAACTCAGAGATTATTACAATAATTCACACTAAACATTATGAAGGTACCAAATAGGTAGTAGCCCTGAAGACAGGGAGAAGACAGATTCCAGAGAGATGTTGAGGATAAAATTGAGTGAGCTGGTGACCGAACATGGAGAGTAAATAAAGAAAAGGGAATATTTCCAGGCTCAAAATAAAACAAGGCTATATACAAGGATACTATACAAACGATTTTTGTACAGCAGCAGAAAAATAGAAATAAAGCAAATTCTCATCAAAGCAAAATGGTTGAAATAATCATGGTATACCCATACTCCAGGACATTATGCTGCCATTATCAGGAATAAGTCAGATCAAACCAGCTGCCTTAGAGGGACTTTGTCAATGTAGTTAAGTGAAATGCACTGAGGAACATGTATGATTCTATTAATATAAAAGCAACAACCGAAAAACCTACATATGTATGTATATGCAGATATATGTACATGTAATATGTAAATGTGTGGGTATATATGTGTGTGTGTATTTGATTATGATTATGAGTATGTGAAAAAAAGTAGAGGAGGAAGTAAAAGAAAAGCAAAAATCTATATTCTAAAACATTTTTCAATTTTTTAAAAAGCTTTTTCAATGGTTAATTTGGCTTATTTTTGAAATATATAAATTCTAAAAATACATCATATCAAGATCGTTTGATAATTGTAAATTCCAGTTCCGCCAACATTCTCATAATGCTTCCTTGATAACAATGACAGGGCTGGATGTGGGGGTGGGGTCATGGGGGGCGAGGTCAGAGACAAAGTCAGTGAGGAGGGGCCATATCTCAGTGAGTCGAGTTACAATCAGAACTTAGTCATAGAATAATATGTCTACTACAGGCATCTTTGCTCACATTTACATTATTCTTCCATTTTTTTCCCTAAAATCTTTCCCCTATCTCTAATTCCAGTGTAAGACCTCATCCTAAACACCCACTTATTTTACGTTTTTTCCCTCTCCTTTTTTTCCTACTAGTGTAACATAAGAGGTTACGCTTCAGTAAACTATTTTAACTTCTGGAGAAAAAAAAAACATATATATGATCAAAGTAAGTTTACCAAATTAAAATTTTAGCACTCTAAAAACATAAGTGATTCAATCACTTGTTGCCCAAAAGCATTGTTTCTTTTCCAACATGATGATTATTCTTTATACATTTCCTTTTTCCATATGGGCACCTTAACTTTTAAAGTATCAATGGCATAGTTCATAGCTTCGAGGGATTCAGCCCCCTGGGCTGAGGACACAGTAATGATAATGCTTGCTTTGACACTGGAATTAAGTCAAGTCTATGGAATACTGTTATGTATTTGACCGACCATTTCTGCCTAATGGCACTATATATTTTTCTGACTTCATTTTCTACCATTGGTAGATATACTTCATATTCTCTAAGCTAACGACTTTTTTCCCTTCAAAGTTATTTCTTATAGTCCCTGATTTCTGATATCAGCCAATCGAGGGTGTTGCGTTTCTATCTCATTCCACAGCTGCAGTGATTTTATTTCTCATGGCTCAGAAATGGTTTCTGAATGAATTCCTGCTATCTCAGCGCTTTTTGCAAAATACAATACTTCAACCTGGCAGCACATCACCATTCCGGCTGAGCACACTGCTCCTGTTCATTTTTCAATTTTCAAAGTGTGTATATGATTCTATTTTTGTCAAAGCGCATATGTATGTGTATAAGCATAAAAGAGCTGCATGAAATTGTTATATGGCATTTAAGGGATTCCAATTGATTTTAATTTTCTTCTATCATTATAGATTATTTATAAAATTGGTATAAAAACCCAACAATATGTGAACTTAGAATTGCTTAAAAGTAAAGTTTATTAATTTTTTTAAACCTACAATAGATCTATTTCTTTATAAACAAACATCAAGGTATATATTTCAGTCATTTCAACTTTTCTCTCATATTAGATTTAAATCCTGCTATGGCTATTTACCTGGCCATAGTAGGCTCTCCTCAGGTGGCAGTTACTATTTTTAGTACTCTTTAGAAACCTCCCTCTCAGTCCCCCAAGAGTGACATGATTGCTTTCAGCCATAGCCTACAGTCCCTCCACTGATACTTTCCTGTCCAGTTCCAGAGATAATGGTCCCTCCCCTTTTCTCTAGACTTTAATTAGTTACTTGAGGCCAGAGAAGGAATTCTGGGCCACTGGCCAGTGAGTGGGCATCAGAGAGCACACACAGTTTCTTCCTGGTCCTATTTTTAGCTTAACTGACTTCTTAGTTTAAAACTTACCATCAAATTCAAAGTAATTTTTGAACACTGTGTCCATATTTAACAATTAAAAGCCTTTTTCACACAGTTTTGCAATTTTTAGTTTTGCAAGTTTTGCCTACAATGTAAAAAAAATATAGTAAACAAACATGGGATTTTGGTGTGATAGCATTACTCAGTGCTAGATAATTACAGAGTGGGTCCTCCCTCCCAGCCCCATCAAAAAAAATGTAGTAGAAATGTCCCATCAAAATATAATGGAAATAATTTGAACTTTTGACATAAAATATGATCAAATCACTTTGAAGGAACTAAAATTACCTTATTTTTGCGTATTTGCTTAGCATCTGCACTCTTGGAAAAGCCAGAGATATTGAAATGTTTCCTGTAAAGCGGTACTATGTCAGCACTGAAGTGGCTTAACGACTTCAGTTTTACTTTTAGCTAAGAAATTATACATAAGACTGAATAAAACTTAATCATTTAATTTGAAAACCATTCAAAAAGAACAGCGGAGGCCCTTTCATAACTGGAAGTTAGCCTTTGGGCATTTTTTAAATTTGTAGATTTTTCTTCGCATTTTATTTGTGTAGGAATTTTTTTTTGAGTAGAGGTTCCTTCTTTTTTGGTCTCTAAATTACATTTTAATCTTCTTCAAACAACAATAAATATTTTAGAAAACAAACCTTCAGATGTTGCCACTTACAGGTAAAAATTCTATTCCATTTGTTTTATCATGATTTAATATAAAGACAGAAACCAACATTTACTGTTTACAATGCCTCAGGCATTGATCTAGACCAGGGTTTCTCAGCCTTGCCACTACTGACATTTTAGACTGGATATTTCTTTGTTGGGAAGGAGCTGTTCTGTGCACTGAATAATGTTTAGTAACATCCTTGGCCTCTACCCACTAGATATCAATAACACACCTCCCTCTTCCCCCTACCAGTTGTGACTTTTAAAAATGTCTCCAGACATTGCCAAATGTCCATTGAGAGGTAAAATCCCTCCCTGTTAAGTACCACTCACTGTTCTAGACACATTTACATAGGCAATTCTGTTTACTCTTTACAACAGAGACTACAAGAATTTATGTAATTTCCCCAAGGTCACATAGTGAGTTAGTGAGTGGGTTCTTGAGACTCAAATTACCATTTATATAATTCCAAAGCTCCTCCTCTTTTAGAGATCCTGCTGGGGGTTGGGGGAGGAAACCTGACTTAGATTCAACATTTCTAAAAACATGAAGGTTGTTCTGAGTGATATTTCTAATACTTTCTATATCCTCGAAACCCAGCCTTGTCTCCAGGCTGTGCTTTTAGCTGCCACCAGCCCTCCTTTCCAACAAATATCTCATTTTTCCTTGAGAGATTAAAGTTGTCTGAAAAGAATTTTTTTCAGCTTTTCCCTCTTCACCATAACCATCCTTTTTTTCTAAGACCAACCCCTCTACCTTTAATCATACCTTCTCTCCCTTCCCTCTAACCTTGTTTCATGTATTTTGTCTATTACAAATGTTCCCTATTACAGACCTTTAGTTCTTCCCTACGCCTGACAATATGCTTACCCCTCTGTAATGGTTAATTTTATGTGTCAACTTGACTAGGCCATGGTACTAAGACATTTGGTCAAACCTTATTCTAGATATTTCTGTGAAGGTATTTTTTTTAGATAACATTAACATTTAAATCAATTGATTTTGAGTAAAGCAAATTATCCTCCATACTGTGATTGGGCCTCATGCAATCAGTTGAAGGTTGACTTCTTTTGAAGAAGAGGGAATTCAGTCAGCCAGTCAATCGCCTTAGGACTCAAACTGCAACTCTTGTCTGGGTTTCCAGCCTGCCAGCCTAACCTAAAGATTTTGGACTTGATAAATCTCCATAATCACATCAGCCAACTCCTTAAAATAAATCTTTCTTTTCAAATATGCATCAATTGGTTCGGGTTTCTCTGGAGAACGCTGATACACTTGTAAAACCTCCTCCGAAGCTGCTTTGCACCTATGCTCAAATGCTCCCTTCTCCACAAAGGCAGCTCTACTACCCACTCTCCCTCTTCTGCCGATGTTGTTTTTATAGTCTTCATAAAGAGATATTTGAAATATTGAGATTTCTGCACTGTGAAACAAGGACCCTATCTATTTCATGTTACATTTCCAAAATATGTCTAACACAATATGAACATTATGGATAATTAAGCTTAATTATTTGAGATGTGAAACCTTTCCTCTAAACGTCTAAAAAAGAATGCAACAATAAATAAATATTTCCTTCTGATATTTCTGTACTTAGATGTTTGAATTTAAACTCTGTTTATTAAAAACATCCATTTTGGGGTAATTTAGCTCTCTTTTCCCTTAAAAAAATATTTTTCAGAGTTTCAATAAAAGAGCAACCCAAATGCAGAAAACTGTATCTTTGTTTATGGAACTTCAAGATCAGAGGAATCATTTCCCAAATCCAAATGGTGATGAAAATACATGTGGTGAGTGGCTGGCAGACACTTCTTTACTTTACTGCAAGTTTAACTCCTTTACTCCTGCCCATAATGCCTAGTATGCCCTTATAAAATCAGAACTTTAGAAAAAAAATTCAATTAATTATGAGTTTAACTAGATTTTTTAAAAGGTCGATAAGCCAAAAAAAAAAAAGAAAAGCAACAAGGTTCAGAGAAAGAATATTATTGACATTAGTGAAAAACAGATATATTGGATGGAATTTTGACCTTTAGGCTAAAGACTGAAAGTGAGTTTTAAATTAGAAACACATTTTTAGGGAATTATAAGGAGGTTTTTAAAACTCAGTGGTGATTTACCACTGATATTTTTAAAAAGTTTTCAGCAACACTCAAAGCACTCTAAATTGAAGAGAGAAAAAAATTACCCACAATAACATTTTTCTGTTTGTCTCTGGTTCTGCAGTCCTTGCTCATATAGATTTATAATATTTTCCAAAACTTTATTATAAAATTTTTTGAATACCTCACTCTATCCATCTTTTTTCTTAAATATGTTTTAACGTAAATTGCAGACATCAATATACTTTACCATTACAAAATGGGGTTTATTCTGGGTATGCAAGTCTAGTTCAGTATTCTAAAATCCATCACATCAGCAGATGAAAGAAAAAATCATATGATTATATCAACAGATGCTGAAAAAGTATTTGACAAATTCAACACCTATTCATGATAAAAACTCCCAGCAAAGTAGGAATACAGAGGAATTTCTTTGACTTGTTAAAGAATATCTACTAAAAAAACCTATAGATAAGGTCATATCTAATGGTGAGAAGTAAGACGCTTTCTCCCTAAAGTTGGATACAAGACAAGAATATCCCCTGTCAACTTTCCCATTCAACATCATACTGGAATCCTAGTTAATGCAGTCAAACAAGAAAATAAAATAAAAAGTATACAGATTCGAAAGAAAGAATTAAAACATTTGCTGTTCACAGATGGCATGAATGTATGTCTATGTAGAAAATATGAAAAAATTAACAACAATAAGAAGCTGCTGGAACTAATCATTGATTACAGTAAGGTTGCAGGATACAAGATCAATATTTAAAAGTTAATTCTTTTCCTATATGCCAGCAATAAACAATTGGAATTTGAAGGAAAAAAATAAAAAAAATAAAACAACACTGTTTACATTAGCACCGACAAAATTTTTTTCTAAAAAAAATACTTAGGTATTAACCTGGCAAAATATGTACAATATCTAAATGAGAAAAACTACAAAATGCTGGTAAAAGAAGTTAGAAAACATCTAAATAAGTAGAGAGATATTCTATGTTCACGTATAAAAAGACTCAAAATTGTCAAGATGTTAGTTCTTTTCGTTAATTTATAAGTTCGACACATTCTCAGTTAGCATCCCAGAAAATTATTTTATGAATATCAACAAACTGATTCAAAGTTTATACGGAAAGGCAAAAGACCCATGAAAGTCAACACAATACTGAAGAGAAACAAAGTCAGGACTAACATTACCTAACTTCAAGACTTACTATAAAGCTACAGTGATTAAAACACTGAGGTAGTGGTGAAGTAACAGACAAATAGATTGATATAACAGACTAAAGAGTCCAGAAATAGACCCATACAAATATAGTCAACTGATCTTTGACAAAGGAACAAAGGCAATTCAATGGAGAAAAGGTAGTCTTTTCAACAGTGCCACAGGAACTACAGAGTATTCATATGCAAAAAAATCATCATTATTATCATCATCTAGACACAAATGTTACACCCTTCACAAAAACTAACTCAAAATGGATTATAGATGTAAAATGCAAAACCATAAAACTTCTGGAAGATAAACAGAAGGAAATCTTGGTTACCTTGAGTTTGGTGAAGAGTTTTAGATACAACACCAAAAGCATGATCAGTGAAAGAAAAAAACTGATTAGTTGGATTCCATTAAAATTTAAAACTTCTGCTCTGTGAAGGACACTTTTAAGAGAACAAAAAGACAAGCCACAGTCTGGGAGAAAATATTTGCAAAGTACAGATCTAAAAAAGGACTGCTATCCAAAATATAAAAAGAACTCATAAAACAGTATTAGAAAACAACCAATGGGTAAACAATTTGAAAGACATCTCTCCAAAGAATACATAGATGGCAAACAAACATATGAAAAAATGCTCAACATCGTTTGTCATTAGGGAATTACAAATAATATAACTACTACACACCTATTAGAATGGCTAAAACCTGAAACACTGACAATATCAAATGCTAGTGAGGTTGTAGAGCAAAAGGAACACTCAGGCATTGCTGGTGGGAATGCAAAATGGTACAGCTACATTGGGAGGCAGTTTGGCAGTTTTTTTACAAAGATAAACGTAGGCTTCATAAAATCTAGTAATCAAGTTCCTAGGTATTTACCCAAATAAATTGAAAACATCTGTTCACACAAAAACATGCACATGAATATTTGTGATTGGCAAAAATTGAAAGCAACCAAAATGTCCTTCAGTAGGTGAATGGATAACAAACTTATATATCTAAACAATGAAATACTATTCAGCAATAAAGAGAAATGGGCTATTAAACTATTAAAAGACATGAAGAAATCTTAAGTGAGTATTGCTGTGTGAAAGAAACCAGTTTGAAAAGGCTACATATGGTATGTTATAAACTGGCCCATATCCCCCCAAAATTCGTATGTTGAAGTTTTAACTCCCAGTATGACTATTTTTGGAGACAGGACCTTTTAGGAGGTAATTAAGGTCAAACGAGGTCCCTAATTTAATAGGACTTGTGTCCTTGTAAGAGAGGGAGAAACACCAACATGTGTTCTCTTTCTCTGCACATAAAGAAGCCATATGAGGACACAGTGTGAAGGCAGCTACCTATAATCCAGGGAGAGAGGTCTCACCGGACACCAATGCTAATGGCACCTTAATTTTGGACTTTTGGACTCCAGAACCATGGTAAAAATTTTTTTGGTTGTTTAAGCCACCAAGTCTGTGGTATCTTCTTATGGCAGCCTGAGCTGAGTTATACACAGTATGATTCCAACTATGACATTCTGAAAAAGGCATAACTATAGAAGCAGTAAAAGGATCTGAGGTTGCCAGAAGTTCAGGGGAAAGGAAGGAGGTTTGAAAGGTGGCACAGAGGGCATTTTTAAGGCTGTGAAATTATTCTTTATGGTACTGTAATAATGAATACATGACCTTATGCGTTTGTTGAAAACCACAGAAATATACAACACAAAGAATGAATGAACCCTAATGTAAATTATGGATATTAGCTAATAATAATATATCAATATCGGTTCATCAATTTTAACAAACTCACCATACTAATGCAAGATGTTAATAAGAGGCAAAACTGTGTGCAGGAGTACTTTTTCTGTAGTGTTTCTGTAAGCCTAAAATTGCTCTAAAAATAAAGTCTATTAAAACATTTTAAAGATTAATATTCTTATCAGAGATAAATACTTTTTCTTGCCAATTATGTGTACTTTAATATAATACCTATATTATTCAGTTGTCTATCATATCCTTAGAGATTTTTTTATCTGGTTTTCTATTGATAGTTTTAGGTTAATTTTTTTTCTCATTTTATAGATGAATCGTCCCAAATCAACTGAAAATATGGCACATTTGTGACCTAATGATGATGACAAAGTTAGTTTACTTTTTAAAGAAAAATAACACCTTGGACATCTAAAAACACTGCATATTTAGTTATTTTCACATTTGCTGTTAGTCTGTTACATGGAGGGATTGAAAATGGAGAAAGAGTGTTGTATAGGTTTGCTTCATGAAAAGTTGCATTCACTACAATAGGGCAAGCCTTCCTGCCAATTAGGACCTTCCCTGAGGTGATGGTGGTTGCCAGGGAACCATATATTCCCCTTTCCTTAGAGACATCAAGGAAGGAATCAGAATTAGTACACCTTGATTATCTGCTCAAAAGATAAAAACGTACCTTAGTCTTTCCAAGTGAATTCCTCAACCACTCACCTTTTACTGCCTCTTCCCTCCCTCATTCTTCTCCCTCTATTTGTTTTCCCTGGTCCTATGCTCCAGCTTTGAATACTTGCTCTGGGCTCTCAAGTTTTTTTTTCTTCTCTCTGTTGCATTCTGTACAATTTTTCTCCAATATGTCTTCTAGTTTATTTTGTATCATTTTCTGTTAAACCCATATGTTGATGTTTTGATTTTTTAAAAAACTTTTCATTTTGGAGAATTTCACAATCCTTCAAACATACACATATACAAACATAGACAGAAGAATATAATAAATGCCCACATCCCCATCACCCAGTTTCAACAATTGTCTTTTTTCTACTCCCACACATTTTCTCCTCATCCAAGTATTGCTTTGAAGAAGATCTGATAACCTTTCAAGACTGTTTTTGTACATGTTTACTTCTCTCCTTGATAGTCATTCCCTGGTCCCTGCTTGTTTGTTCACCCTCTAGAAGATTTTGTCAGGGCCTTAAGGTATAGCGAGGAAAGAATGAGAAACTGTAACATAGCCAGGCAGAGAGAGGAAGCTGACTTTAGAGGTCTCTGGAGCAATAGCCTCTCCTGAGAGTCACCTGGCACAGTGATCAGCTTGTGATGAGAGTGTAGTAGTGACCTCTGTCATAAGTCACCTGTTTTACTCAGCTCCTGGGGCTATTCCTCTGGATTCATGACTTGCAGCTCAAGAAGTTGAAGTTCTTAATCTCTTTATTGTATTTGTATTGAACTGCTTTCAAGACAGACTTCAAATAACTCCTTCAGATACCTTTCCAAGGCACAGGAGCTCACGAGGAAGCAAAACACAGGAGCAAGATCTAGGAGAACCAGACCCACAGAGAGTGTAAACATTGGCATTATTAGACATAAAAATTTAAGTAAATTTGTTTAATATGTTTAAAGAAATAAAAACTGAATAGATATTTTAATAAAATATATATATATATTACAATCAGAGTGTAAAAATAAAAAATGAAAATATATGTAAGAATTAAGAGGTTAGTTTTTGAAAGACCAAACAGATTTTTAAAAAGAACCAAATATGTTTTAAAATGAGATTATGGTAACTGAAATTAAAAAGTCAATGGATATTGCAGTAAATGAGATAATCATGCTAAAAACATTGAACTTGAATATAATTAAACCTCTAAGGCCAACTATCAGTTTATGGAAGCTAGAGGAACTAAACCACAGATAAGCAATTGGCAAAATCCAAACTGTAGAAAGTTCTATAAGACAACACATTTTCTTAAAATAGATTATAAGGAAAAAGAAAATATGAAGAACCTATCAATTAAATGGTAACTTAAAATACATATTTACCAATTGTAATATTTATACTTTATTTAAGTTCTGATTCAAACAACTTGTAAAAATTATGACATTTATGATAGAATTTAAAAATTTGAACAGTTATTGGATATTGAGCCTACCCATGGATATTATCCTGTGTATAATAGGGATTATTCTTCATTTTGGGTATGATAACAGTATAGTGATTTTGTGTAAAAACTAGAATTATCTTTTATAAATACATACTGAAATATTCATGAGTTCTGCTTTAATTGCATTGTCGACAGAGATTAGGATAATCAATGATCCTTTGTCTCAAGAAATTCTTTAGTCCTGGGCAAACCAGGATGGTTGGTAACTCTAGTCTAATGTCAGTTCTGTGAAATTGGTTGAATTATTAAGTTACGATTAGATTATTCTTATTAATTATATTGTCTGTTTGAATGTTCTTGAAATGGCTTCAAATGTCTTGCTCTTAATGTAATTTTGTCATTTTATCCTTATAATTCTGTTATTTTTTGCTTTATACATTTTGAGGCTCTGTTGTAAAATAAATAGAAGTTTATAATTGTTCTATCCTTCTGAATCGTTTAATTTCTTTATAGTGCTCCTTTTTATCTCTATTAATACATTTAATTCTAAATTTTATATTATCATATTAGTATTGCTACATCAGCTTTCTTTGGTTAGTATTTGCTGGGTATATCTATTTCTCTATCTTTATTTTCAAACTTTATGGGCCATTTTCTAGTAATTTTGCCTCCTATATATACCAATATACCAAGATTTATTTTTTTTTTAAATCAATATGATAGTTTCTGTCTTTTAATAGGTCTATTTGTGTTAGAATTTTTCTGTCATTAGAATTTTTTTTATTTCTACTCTCGTTGTTTTCTGTTTAACATACCCTGTACCTACTTTTCCTGTGTTCTCATTAAATGATAAAGTTTTTTATATATACTCACTATTACCTCAGAAACTGTAAGATACAGTTATTTTCTTTAAAAAAAAATTTTATTTTCTAGTGCTTACCTTAAGACCAGCGTGCCTGTGACTTTAGCAAGAGGACTCTTCCCTCTTTGATTTCCTGTTCCTTTTCTGGTGCTTGGGTAGATTTATATTTTATTGAGTCTGATTATGTATTTGTCACCCTCTTTTTCACATTTTATATCACTTTCTGTGTAGAAGTAATGATTTCTGTCTTTTAAAAGTAGATATTGGCTATCAAAGCATCAATGTATTATACAACCTTGAGTGGAATTCAGATATTCAGCTATTCATTTCTTATACCACAAGTTGAAGATCCTTTATTTTATTTCTCTATGAATATATTTATATTCCATATGGAAGTTACTAAAGGTATAATACACAGAGAGTGAAAAACACATATAAACACAACTAGATAAACTTTTATATACTTATAAACTCATGTAACTACCACTAATCAAGATGTAAAACATGTCTGTCTTCCATGAAAAGTTCCCATAATATTCTTCCCAGACAATAAAACCTACCCTACGGTACTCACTATGCTAACTTTTATCACAGTGAAATAGCATTGTCTGTCCTAGAACTTCTTATAAGTGGAATTATTCAGTATGTGCTCTTTTGTGTCTACTTTTGTTCTCAACATGTTTTTCAGATTCATCCATGTAGTTGTATGTGGCATACCATTGTATGAATATACCATGATATATTATTCATTCTGCTTATGATGACTATTTGGATGATTCCTAATTCTTTAATCAAAGAGGGAAGAGTCCTCTTGCTGAAGTCACAGGCACGCTGGTCTCAAGGTAAGCACTAGAAAATAGATTTTAAAATCTATTTTAAATGAATATGCTATGAACAGTCTGGCATATGACTTTTGTGGACATAGCTGTGTCATACAAAAAGGCATTTTTTTAAAAATTAGGAATGGAAAGAGCCAAAAAGCAATGTATGAGAGTCTAATTACATCTTGCCAACACTAGAAACTGCCAGTCTTTTTAAATTGTAGAACTATACAGGGTGTATAAAAGTATCTCATTGTGTTTATAATTTACATTTCCTTGATAAGTAATGTTGTTGAATATTTTCCTTATGTTTATTGGCTATTTAGGTATCTTCTTTTAGGAATTATTTTTTTGTATTCTTAAAAACTAGGTGGTTTGCCTTAGTGTTATTGAATTGTAAGAGTCCTTCATATATTCTGGCTGCAAGTCTGATTCATGTATTGTGAATATGTTCCTTCAGGGTCTGTAGTGCCTTTTCACTTCCTAAAGAGCATCTTTTGATGAGCAGATTTTAAAATTTAAATTGATAACGACCAATTTATCAATTAAAAATTTTATAGTTAATGCTGTTTTTGTCCTGTTTAAAAAAACTTTGCCTAGCTCAACATAGTTTTAGCTTTCAACTTTACATTCAGTGTACCTAGAATTGATTTTTGTGTATGGTGTCAAATTTTATTTCTTTTGCATATGAATATCCAGATGCTCTAGCATCACTTGTTAATAAGATCATTCCTTCTCTTTCACATACATGAGTGTCTTTGTTGTAAATCAAGTGACCATATATACATGGGTTTATTTCTGGACTCTCTTCAGTCCTATTTGATCGATTTGTCTATCTTTGTGCCAATACCACACTGTCTTATAAAATCTGTTAGGGTAGGTCTTCCAATGTGGTCCTTTTTTAAAAAAATTATTTTGCCAAGTCTAGGTTCCTTGCATTGCCAAATAAATTATAGATTCAGATTACTAATTTCTAAACACAAAAAATTAAGCTGGCTGTAATTTAGATTAGGATTGTGTTAAATCTATATAGATCAATTTAGAGAGAATTGATACCTTAATAATATCAAGCCATTCATATATCTCTCCATTTATTTAGTTACTCTTTAATTTTTTTGAGTAATGTTTATTAGTTTTCCATGTATAGATCTTACACACTTTTACTTGATTTACTTTTATTTTCTAGCTTCTTGAAATAGAAGCTTAGATCATTGATTTTAACACTTCTTTCTTTTTCAACATATGCATTTAAACATGCATTTTGTACTAAGCATTGTTTTAGTTGTATCTTACAAATTTTGCTAATTTGTATTATTATTATTCGTTCAAAATAATTGGTAATTTTCCCATGATTTCTTCTTTGACCAATAGACAATTTATAAATATGTTGCTTAATTTCTAAATATGGGAAGATTTTTAATAATCTTTTTGTTATTGTTCTAATTTAATTCCGTTGTGGTCACATAACATATCCTATATGACTTTAGTCCTTTAAAATTCGTTAAGATTTGCTTTATAGCCCAAAATATGGCGAATTTTGGAAGGCATCTGTGCTCACCACTATACCAACAACGCACACAATGGCCAATTTCAGTGAATGATCTAGGTGTTCTGAAATAGTATGTGTTCTTTTTTCTTTCATAGTAATTGGCTCTCATATTCTATAAATGCTTTATAAATGTCCAGTTAGGTGAGATCGTTCATATTTTATATATTGTTACTGATTTTTTGTCTGCCTGTACTATTAATTATAGAAAGAAATATTTTTAAATCTCCAATTCCAATTATGGATTTATCTATTTATCTTTTTATTTCCGTCAATTTTTACTTCCTACTTTTTAATGTATGTTACCAGGCACATACACATTAAGGATTATATCTTTCTATTGAATCGACCCTTTTATCATTATTAAATGCCCCTCTTTATACCTGGTAATACTTTGCTTTAAAGTTTACTTTGTTTGATATTACAGCCATAGCTATAATTTCTTAAAATAAGACCTTAATTTTTAAGCTGTCTTATGGTTAATATTTATATGGGATATGATATGTTTCCATCCTTCTACTTTTAAAGTTTGCGTTTTATAAGAATATTGTTGGGTCTGTTATTTATTTGGCCTAATAATTTCTGTCTTTTAGTCAAAATGTTTAGTCTTTTCTTATTTAAGGTAATTACTGAATTGGTTTTAAGTCTACCATTTCAGTATTTGTTTTCTATTTGTCTCATATGATTTTGTGTCTTTGCTCCTCCTTTACTGCCTTCTTTTGGATTAATCAGAAAATTTCCCCCTAATTTATCTATTCTATTATATTAACTTGAGATGTCTTGATGATACGGTGAATAAATTACTAACTCAAAAGCCTTGTGCACCAAAGTTTACATAGTAACAGTTCTTACCTTTATACTTTTACATGTAGTTGTTATATTTTTCTATGTGAAACTGTTTAGTCTCTTATTACATGGTATATGTGGGTGGTGCACATGTGTAGATGTGTGTGTACATGTGAGTGGGTATGTGTTTTATACATGTGTGTGTGTTGCATGTGTGCAAGTGTGTGTACAAACCTGTATGCATGCACATGTGTCTGCATGTATAGTATGCCATGTTACTGTTGCCTTAATTTCTAAATAAATAAGTGATTGATTTTAAGAGCATATTTCATAATTTAATTATATCTCTTTATTAATTTCTGAGTACAATGAAGTAATTGGTTAAAGGACAACATAATGATCTATCAGAATAAATGGTTCTGTCAAACAGTTTTAACTTGTAAACCAGAATTTAACTCAAGTATTTAAAAAAAAGTCATGTGTTTATAAAATCCTTCAAGGGGCAAATATGAATGATGTCCTAATTTAATTCAGTATGCATTTTTATAATATCTTATTAACAACAAAATTTATGAAAGCCATGGTGAGATGTCATGTCAGCCTTTTCTATAATAGGAGAAATGTATGCTGTTTCAATTTCATGTCAATGCATTTTTATTTTTTATTTTTATTTTTTGACTAATTTCTTAAGGAAATACCATCCTCTCCCTCTGGAAATGTGGTTGAACTTTGGAAAGCATCAAAGGAAGAGAAGTTTTAAGGGAGGTCTGGGCAGACTGCCTAGAAGAACTTACTTCCCTTGGTAATTGATGCGATCAGGGCTTGCTGCATATAGGTAAGATGCAAGTTCAAGCATATGTGGAGATTATGGTGACCTACAAGCAATGGCATGGTAAAATGGTGAAACTGAACTTTGGGGAATTTTGAGAAATAATTCCATTAAATAAAATTATAACTGAAATATCTTTGATGTGGCAAAGCTCTTCTCTATTAGCAGTAATTATATCAATTTCTTTTGCCTTGATTTTGGCACTCTGATAAAAACAAAAAGACATAGTCATTCAATATATTAATTCACAATTTTAAGTATTTGGAATACTTACTGGATATTCTGCCAGGTACTATAGATAATCCAAAATGAAAAAATCTAAGTTACTGCTCAAGGAAGACACAGCTATTATTATTACTAATTAAACAATTAACTTTTTATTATTCTTTTTACTATATTAAAAATAGAGCTATCTGCTGTGTGTAGACATAGAGAAGAATGAAACATGGTCTATATGTGTATAATAAAATATAGTCCCCACAAACTTAAATTTTCTCTACCATTTTCAACTTTATAAATATTCTGGCTTTTTGAAATGTTCTGTTTATATTTATATTTAGTTAAGTTTATATTTAACTTTGTGTTAATATGAGGTTTATATGTACCTATCATTTACAAGGCCATTAATTGGAAAGCTAGTTTAAATAGAAAAACTAATTTTCCATTGACCTATCTATGGCTACCTTTATCAGTACTTAGACTATTACACACTGAGCTTTAGTCTGCCAAGGTTATAGAGATTTCCATGACCTTTCCTTAATTTTTCAGCATGCAGAAGTTCATGAGCCAGATATAATAGCCAATCTTTAACAATAAACATCTAGGACATATATGGCCATGACTTTATAATTCCCTATTGTTGACTTCCTATTCTATATTCTCTCTAGTTCTAGTCTATACTAGATAGAATTTGAATCCTCAAATTCCTGACTCCTGGTGAATACACACTTTCTTCCAGTTATTAAATCAAATGCTAACCTAGGTGTTACTCTGAAGGAATTCTGCAGCTGGAACAAGTTCCCAAATCAGTTGACCCTAAGAGAGAAAGATTATTTGGGTGAGTCTGGCCTAATCATATCTAGTGGTAAGATACAGGGGAAGTGGGAGAGATTTTAAACATGAAAGAGCTTTTACAAGGGAGAAAATCTCCGTTGCTCCCTTTGAAGATGGTGGTGGGGTGGGGAGGGTGGGCGGTGGCCCATGTGCCAGAGAATGCAGGTGGCCTCTAGTTGTTCAAAGTGATCTCTGGCTAAATAGAGGACAAAGTTCTGTCTTACAACTGCAAGGAACTGAATTTTACCAACAACCTGAATAAGCTTGGAAGAGAAAATTTTCCCAGAGCCTCCAGATGTGAACTTAGTCTGGCCAGTACTTTGATTTCAGCCTTTGAGACCTGCGCAGAAATGCAGTCATGCTATGCCTGGACTTCTGATCCACAGAACTGAGCTAATAAATGTGTCTTGTTTTAAACTACTAACCTTGTGGTAATTTGTCATGCAGCAAGAGAAAACTAATATAGAGCCTGTTTCTCCTATATCTTCACTTCCTTCTCCTTATTCAGCATAGTCTATTGCCTGCACCTTATAAGGCACTCTTCTCAGAGAAAAACAACTTGCTTACAGACCTCATGCTCATTTTTATTAGGAATGTTTCACTGATACATTTTTCAAATAGTGCCCTATGGTGAAGATATCAGGTTTTTAATTTCTTCCTTTTTATCTTTCTTTTCAAAAGTTATGAAATAGTTTAGACATAAAAAAGTCTAGAGTATATTATAACCAACAACTTTGTGTCTATTATCAGGTTAATAAATAAAATATTACTAACCCATATGAAACATCCATGTACTCTGCCCCAATCCTATTCCTGTCACCTTTTCACCAGAGGTAATCACTGTCTTGAATTTGATGTTTCTCATTCCACATGTGTTTTTTATACTTTCTTTAACATGTACGTATTCATAAATAATATATAATACTATTTTGCATATTTTTAAGCTTCACATAAATGGTATTATGCTGTTCGCGACTATCTGCCATCTGTTTTTTTTTTTTCTTCACTAAATTTATGTTTTTGAGAATAGTATTATTTTATTTGGGCTCCTAGTATCTCTGGCTGAATGCAAGGCAGTCCTCCACCCAAGAATTTATAAGGATGCTGGGAGCAATGACACATAGACACCAATGGATATGAAATAAAGTTTATTGCTTGCACAGAAAGGGCAAAAAGAGTACTACAGGAGAAGGATCAAGACCCTCAGAAGTGAAGCAAGAGTGTGGCCAAAAGAATAGATTGAGCTTTCATACTGGGTAGGGGGTGGGGCTAGGGAAGAGTTCTTTTGCACAGGCTGGGGGTTTGTAAGGTTTGAACTTCCCACTGGTGCCAAAGGATGAGTGGTTCACTGTCGCTCTTGTATAGTTGCCTATAAGTGGAACAGGCAGAGAAGAGGGATAAGGATCTCAAAGCTGTCAACAGTCAACTATTAAAAATGGAATAAACCTCTTTATTAAGCCATGTTAGGAGATATAATTCTAGTCTCATTTTTATTGTAAATATTCTATTTTGTAATTATGTCACTATCAGTTTTTCTTTCAATGAATATTTGGGTTATTTCTAGTCCTTAGGTATCTCAAACAATGCTACAGAGAACATTCTTGTACGTGACTCCCTGTTCATATGGGAGAATTTCTCAGAGTATAGACTTAGGGATAGAATTATTGGGTCATAAAGTATGCATACTTTCAACTTCACTAGGTATTTTCAATTGCTCTCCAAAATGGTTGTATAGGTTAATACTCTTTCCAGCTATGTGTGAAGTTCTTATTTCTTTACATCCAGCCCAATACTTGGTATTGTCAGACTTTTCCACTTTTGCCAATCCAATGGGTGTGATATAGAATCTCATTTTTTAAATTTGTATTTCTTGATCACCCATTACCAATAAAATTGAACATCCTTTCGAATATATATTATTCATTCAGGTTTCTTCTATGAAATAACCTCTGTTCTGCCCTTTGATTTGTTTTTAAATTGAGATATGTCTTTTTTTTGTTAAAAATTGAATCTGTAGAACTATTTTTACATGTTCTAAATAGTAATTCTTTATCACACATATGCCTTGTAATAAATTCCTTCAGTTTGAGGTTTGTCTTCATCTCATTTATGATATCTTTTGGTGTATAAAAGTTTTTAATTTTAACAGTCTAGTTTATTAATTTTATCCTTTATGATATATAGTTTTTAAATCTTGCCTAAAACCATCCTTTCCTAATCCAAGGTCATAAAGATGTTTTCTTATATTTTCTCCTGAAAGTTTTAAAGTTTTTCTGTTCACATTTACATATGTTACTCAACTTAAATTTTGGGGGAGAATGATAAGAAGTACAGATTGAAATATATTTTTTCTGTATGGAAAACCAGCTATCCCAGCACTCTATCCCCAATGATTTGCAATGCCTCTTCTGTTATGTAACAAGCTTCCATATATAAGTTTATAGGCCTCCATCAGTCTATTCATTCTATCCCTGTGCTAGCCTTTATCTTAAACCACACTGTCCCACTCACTATAACTTTAGCATACAAGATACATGATATTTTAAAAAGTGAATCCCCTATTCTACTTAAAAATTATTTTGGCAATTCTTATTTCTGTATTCATTCATATGGACTTTAGGGTAATGCTGATTAACTTTCATTAAAAAAGTCTGTTGAATTCTGGATTTAGGGAGAATTGATGTCTTATTGATATTGCCCATCTGTCAACATTTGTTTCTTTAATATTATTAAAAGACTTTTTTTCTTTTATAAAAGTCTTACTTGTTGAAGATTTATTTCTAGATAGTTTACATGTTATTTTGCTTTTATAAATAACTTTTTATAAGTAATATCTTTAAAAATTATATTTTTGGACTATTTGTTGCTGGGTTTTGGAAATGTACTTGACTTGCATAATCATTTATCTGTTGGTTCCTTTAGATGTTTTTGCATAGAAAAACATCTAAATTGAAAATAATGACAGTTTTGCGACTTTTTTTCTAATTCTTTTATCTCTTTCCCTTAGCTTTCTATTAGCTGTATATTATTTATATATATAGTATAACTATATAGTATAGTATATGGTACAGTATATGGTATACGCCATATGTATGGTATTAGTAAAGATATTATAAAATATACTAATTATATATAAATATATTATACTAATACACTAATTATATATACTAATTATATAATATAGCTATAATACTACCAAGAGACTATTGTTAACAGATACTACAAGAAGAAAAGCTATCTAGTCTGTAAAGGGTTATCTCTGATTACTTTTTAGTGATAAGTATGGGAGTTAATTTAAGTAGCTGGATTAAATTATTTATAACTGGAATTAGACATGTAAAAACGTTCTAATATTTACCTGAAATAAAGTTGAATATGCTGTTTATCAGGATCCATTAGCTTAGGCTCTATACTTTAAGTCAGCTTTCCAGAAATGGCAACAGATTTGTATTGGTACAGCCAAACCTTGCTAGTAAGTGTTTCTCAGGACCAAAGACATAGTACTAAATATTAAATAAAAAAGGATAGTGTATTAGTCTGTTTAGGCTTCCATAACAAAATACCAAAGACTGGGTGCCTTAAACAACATAAATTGATTTTCCCACAGTTCTGGGGGCTGGGAGTTCCAGATCAAGGTCCAGTGGGATTGGTTTCTGGTAAAGGCCCTCTTCCTGGCTTGCAAACAGCCACCTTCTTGCTGTGTCCTCACCTGGTGGAGAGTGAACCAGCTCTCTGGTGTCTCATCGTAAAAGGACACAAATCCTATCAGAAAAGGCTCCAACCACATGATCTCACTTTTAATTACTTCCTTATTCCAAATATAGCCACACAGGGAGTTAGAGCTTCAAAATATGAATTTGGGGGGATACAAACATTCAGTCCAAACAGATGACTGTTTAAATATTTAACTTATTTTCCAGGTTTACTGGTCTTCTCCATTCCTTTTATAAAAGGCATACATACTATGGCCTGACAAATGTTGGTGGCTAGCAGGCTGCTCACTAATATGTCCACACAACTATTCCAATATGTTGTGTGGTAAACTTATTAAGAGTCAGTTGTGTCAATTCCCAAATTTGTTCGTGACTTTGAACCTGTTATTGTAATTATGTAACTTAATTAATATAATTCAAATTAATATATGCATGAATGTGAAAAGAAAAAGAGTTATCATTTCAATGAAAACTTAATTGATAATTCCTGGAAAAATTTAATGGTTTTTAAAATTATTGTCGAAATATTTGAGAATTATAAAAAATTAGAAAATGATAAGTAAAAATTTAGGATCTGCCTCAAAATTTTTCCTTAAGTGTTTTTAGTTCTGATCCCACTATAAAGAAACTGAAACTGAATATTATAGCAAATGCATTATACATTATATATATTGCTTATGTAAACATGTGGATCATGGACCACCCAAAATCATCATAGTCACAGAATAGACTTTAATAAGGGCTGACAAACATGTGCAATCACACATTTTGTGTTAAAATGCTAAGGCATAATTTTATTATTTTTAACTGCCTTTTACAACCAATTGCTTTTCCCAATCACTTCAAAAAAAGATTCCTCCCTCATATTATTAACCAATGCTATATTAGGGTCATATTTAGTACACTATTGATGACTTAAAGTTTGAGCCACAGATAAAATTCCAGTCTTCAACAGTGTCTCTCTTGTTTAGCTCAACAGCATGCTGCCAACATCTACAAATGTGCGAGCACCAGCTCTCAAAAGCCTGTGCTTTTCAACCACACCATTAATTTTTGAAGCCAGAAGATAACGTGGTAATTGCACTGACAGATACTACGACACAGGATCCAAAGACAAAAAAATCCCAGGAAAAAATAATCTCTTCTAGAATATTACTTTTTGTTTTGATTGTAGTAATTGAAAATATCTTAATTTCTTAACTTTTGTACCTACTGTATGTGTCAAGTATAACATAATGGTAGATACTAATAGCACTTTAGAGGTAGACATTGCCTTTCATCCCAAAAGTACACATTTTTCAATAGTTGCTTTCTTTTGTCCTGACAGCACTATAATGCGGGGACAGAGCAAGTAATTTGCTTTTTCATTTTCAAATAGGGATACCACACCCAAGAGAAGCCCAGTTGTTACTTAGATTCTCCTATGATTCCGCCAGTTCTAGTCTCAATCTAGTCTCAATCACCAGATTCACGTGTTCAAAAAGTTCTCACTGAGGTCAGGTTCACGAGACCCTGCTTAGGACTCTCCACGTGTTTGCTGCCTGTTACTCTCTCTCTAGAGACAGTGTCAAACAGCAGCTGGAGAACAGCTTCTCCTCCAATGTTTTTATTCCCATGCCATCCCAGCAAGACTTTCAGTTAATCCAAACAGGACAGAGGTTGTGAGAGTGGGGAGAGAGCCACTCCAGCTGAAATGTGACAGGGCAATGATTGTCTTTAACTGCTTACTAGTTAAAGCTTATGCTGACTTTAAGTATTTCAAAACTACTGTGTGTGATAAGCATCATAGTGACAAACACATTAAACTGGCTCAAAGGTCTCTTTGAATTCTAACCAGAATTGTCAAGTTATATTTAACAAGGAATGATATAAATTTATGTTCTTTAAGGTTAATTTCTGGTTCCATTGAATTGTTTAAATGAAAATTACTTGGACTTACAGCACCCATAATTAGAGGGAACGTACTGAAGTTGGGTGCTATCTATACTGTATACAAGAATTAACTCAAATTTGATGAAAGATCTAAATGTAAGAGCTAAAACTATAAAAATCTTAGAAGGAAACATAAGGGGAATTCTTCATGCTTTTAATCTGACAATTATTTCTTGGATATGGCACTAAAGACAGGCAAAAAAAAGTAAAAATAGGCAAATTGAGCTATGTCAAACTGAAAAACTTCTGTGTATCAAAGGGCAATCAACACAGGATGAAAGAAGACATTTGCAAATCATATATCTGATAAGGGGTTGACATCCAGAATATGTCAAGAACACCTACAACTCAACAACAAAGGAAACAATATCTTTATAAAAGGGCAAAGGACTTGAATAGATATTTCTCAAAAGAAGATATACAAATGGCCAAAGAGTACGTGAAAAGATGCTCATTACAAATCATTAGGGAAATGCAAATCAAAATAATGATCATTATGATAGCTACTGTATTAGTTTGCTAGGGCTCTCAATAACAAACTACAATAGCCTGGTAGGCTTAAACAGCAGAAATTTATTTTCTCACAGTTTGGAGACTAGAAGTCTCAGGGTGTTGGCAAGTTTGGTTTCTTCCGAAGCCTCTGTCCTTGGCTTGCAGATGACAGCCTTTTTCAACTGTGTCTTCACAGAGCCTTTTCTCTGTGTGTACACATGCCTGGTTTCTGTCCTAATCTCTTCTCATAAGTACACCATTCAGACTGGATTAGGGCCTCATTTTAATTTAAATACCTTTTAAAGGCCCTGTCTTAAAATATGGTTACATTCTGATTTACTGGGGTTAGGCCTTCAACATATAGTCTTTTTTTTTTTTTGGCGGGGTAACACAATTCAATCCATAACAGCTACTTTAAGAAAAGCAGAAAATAAGTGTTGGTGGGAATGTGGAAAATTTGGAACCCTTGTACACTGTTGGTGGAAATGTAAAGTGATGCAGCTGCTATGAAAAGCAGGATGGTGGTCTTCAAAAAAATTTAAAAGAGAATTACCTTATGATCCAGCAATTCTACTTCTGAATATATACCCAAAAGAATTGAAATCAGGGTCTTGAAGAGACATTTGCACACACATGTTCATAGCAGTATTATTCATAATAGCCAAAAGATGAAAGTAACCCAAGAGTCCATCAAGAAACGAATGGATAAACAAAATGTGGTCTATACATACAATGGAATACTATTCAGCCTTAAAAAGGAGATAACTTCTGACATATGCCACAACATGGATGAACCTTGAGGACATTATGCTAAGTGAAATAAGCCAGTCACGAAAGACAAATACTGTAAGATTCCATTTATATGAGGCAGCCTAATTCATAGAGACAGAAAGTAGAATGATGATTGAAAAGACAAATAGTATTTCTATGGCAGGGGCAGGGTTGGGGAAAAAAATGAATGGGGAGTTATTTAATGGGTACAGAGTTTCAGTTCTACAAGTTGAAAGAGTTGTGGAGGTTGGTGGTCCACGATGTGAATGTACTTAACTACTGAACTGTATCCTTAAAAATGGTTAAAGTGGTAAGTTTCATGTTATATATATTTTACTACAAGTTAAAATAAATAAAATAAAACAAACCAAAAAAATTGCTACAGAACTGCTGGAGGAGGGAAGTCATCTGAAAATGGGTGAGGAGCTGGATAAACAGAAGAATGAAAATCAGCGAGTGGAAAATTTTAAAACTTAACAAAACTGTTTTATTACTAAGTGACAATGTTTAAAACTACTGAATCTTACTGATGCAAACATATGTTAAGTGTGCTCTTTTTGGTTACTCAGAAATCTGTTGCAAGGGCAAGAAGGAACCCTGTAAATCTTGACCCCAGGCTTTGCCCCTTGGGCCTTGCTGCCTAATGCTTGGAATCAGACAACGCCCTTCAAGAGCAGTGACAAAGAGGCATCCAAAGGGCTCAGGGGCTCTTCCAGCTACTGCTGTTCATCTATGAGGTTCTCTTTGAGAACTACTGGTGCGGGATCCTAATGGGTGTTGTCTAACTATACTTAAATTAGTAATGAGAATGACATGAAGACATCAGCTTGCATGGTATTGCAAACTGGAAAATCTGGAGAGATGGTTACACTGGTGGTAGCTGTTAATGTGTTAAGTCATACCTCTAATGCTAGAATTATGTTGCCTAACATGCAATCATCTTTGACATCCACCTAAAACCAAAAGCTGTTGCTTGTGTAGTAAGGCCACAGAGAAGTGGGAAATATAAAACTTTTACAAAATTGCTTTCATTCTGAGTAGACTGGTTTTCCATGTGGATTTTGCTAATATTCATGCCATTTGCCATTTGCTCATAACATTTTATAGACACTGTAATCTTCTCCAAAGACATAAATACAATAGAATATAATTCACTTCAGTTACACATTATTAACTTTTAAATGAATTACTTTGTATAAATAGATACAGTCAGTAGTGAGTTTTCTTATTGACAACAAAGCTAATTAATAATATTCACAATAAAAGTCAGCATTTATGAAGAGTCTAAGAGAGATGACAAAGCTCAGAACAAAGGAAAGAGAAATTCATTCACGTGACTACAATGCATTCCTACAGTACTCAGAGTTGTTACTGAGTTTTTTTGTTCTTTTAAGGCAGTTATTCTCATTCTTTTAAAAGTTCTTTATCAATAGTGTTAAGAAAGATTTATCCTACTTAGCAGAATAAGATTTTGATGTAAAATACAAAACCCAATTTTAAGCACTGGTCTTTGAGACAAATATACTCAAGCATGTGCAGGTAACAGTAACTACAGTGGAAGAGTGGAACATCATTTTATGTAGCAAGTGATTAACAAACCTAGGAATACTAACTTAGAGAAAATCTGAGAGACAACATTTTCATGTTAAAATACTTGAAGAGTTATTGGGTAAAAGATAAATAATATTACTATTGCACCAATGGGTAGAAATTGGAGTAGAGAAACATTTTGGCTAATATAAAGATGAAAGTTCCTATAGCTGTAAGAATTTTTAACTCATATACTAAGGTCTGCAAAATGTAATTTTATTTTTTCTATATCTATCAGATTTTATCTCAAGTCCCCATGTGCAAGAAAAAAAGTTGTTTCAGGGTAAACTAGGTCAGTTCAAGTATCCCCAGGAGTAAATTTTTCTTCCCACAAGAATACCAAACAGTGCAATAGGGCACCAGTCTTAGAGAGTCACAAGCTGTCCACACACAAATTGCAAACCATATATGACAGCTTCTGGTGAGCAGGGGAGCCAGATGAACAGGGTCTAGGGAACACTAAGTCTCACACTGTGTCTTCTCATACACCCCTCTCCCTTTCCTCAGTTCAGAGAACCATTATGTATTCAGAGACTGGGAGGAGGCAGGGTAGGGAGGATTTGAGTCACTTATTCATCCAGATCCTTTTTGAAGAATTTGACATTTCGAGGTCTTGTTTTTATGTGAAGTTGCCCCTTTGTGGCAATGGAAACTTTAGACTGTATTTCTAGTGGCCCAAATGGATGAGAGTCATGGGTTGAAAGATGTGAGGGGAGAACCTATCATATATGGCAATAATGTTTTACCTTACTACCATTTATTGATGTTCAGTATTGCCAAACATTGTTCTAGGCACTTTACATTTAATGCTTTCAATAGCCATAGAAGATAAATATTTTAACTGCATCTTATAGATGATGAAAATGAGGCTTACAAGATTAACATCTCCAATATCATAGCTTTACAGAAGCAAAACTGAGATCTGAAACTATAACTGCTGATCTGAAGCTTGTGAGTTCATATTTTAAGACAGCTACTGCTGTATATACTAGGAACACATCAGTTGTAAACCACTATGCTACCTTAGAATAGACTGTGGTCAGAGAACTGAAAATTCTTGATCACCAGAGGCATTCAGGGAAGAATAGAGGACCAAATGGCCAACATAGTTTCTACTAAACAGTGATCTGTAGCATTCATTTCAAATAAATAGAATGTTAAGATTTGAAGAAAGTAATTATTTAATCCAACTACCCCATCAATCAGAAGCATAATTTTCCCTTATAATTCCATAAAATTCTTAAGAAATTTTGGGGGCACAGAAATATTTATGAAACTGCAGTAACGTTAAAACTGCAACAGAAACTGGATGTGGTTATATTGTGGCTGATTGCAAAGCTACTGAAAAGCACACCTTTCCAGTGAACAGCTCCCATATCTGAAGTGTTGATGGAATTCTAGAGTTGTTTGACCTGCTGCATGATAATATACAATCTCATTAAAAAAGAATAGTTCCAAGTGCATGAGCAATGGAGATTGGGTATGAGCAAACCATGGCCAAACTGCCTCCTGGTTGTGACAGGCCCACCCTGACAGTCTTGGAGGATGCGCCCACAAAGACCTGCATTAATTACTCAGTAATCATAAATGACACAATGTGCCGTAGCCTAAGATGGGCCATGAGAGCAATTCTGCTGGAAGCTCTTCTGTTCCACTCGCCTATCTCCAGAAGTGAGTGACAGCTAAGAGTCACTGTATTAACAACAATGTTGCATAATAAGACAGGAATGTAACAAAACATGACTGATACTTTTGCTCTCTACCTTTACACCAGTGAGTGTACTGTTTTATTAGTATGTTCTCACACCACTACTTAAAGACCTCATGATTTTCCATTGCACTTGGAATAAAATCCGAACTCCTTGCCACTGCCTATAAGGTTCTGTGTGACCTGATTTTCCTTCTCCAGTCACATCTCAGACCACTCCCTGCTCATTCACTGTTTTAGCTGGCCCACTTTGTTCTGTAAATATACCAGAAACTATTTGTACATGTGTCCTCAGTCCAGAATGCTCTTCCACCTTTGACCACAGGATCATTTGGGTCTCAACTCAAATGCCTGCTCAGAGAGGTTTCCTGACCTCTACATCTAAAGCAGATCCCACCCAACCCATCACACTCTATCCTGTTCACACATTACCCTGTTCTGATTAACTTACCATAATTTTCTATAAAATATTCTAACTGAAATTATCTCATTTGTTGACTCATTTTTTATCTGTCTCCTGCCATATAGAATGTGAGTCCTCTATATGCAGGGGTCTGTTTGTCTTGTTCATCACTATATCCTCAGTGGTGAGGATATATGCTACGTATGCAATACATATTTGTTAGATAATTTGGCTTTTTTCTTAGAACACAAAGCATGTCTCAAGGTGAGACACCTTGGTGGGGTACAGAGTCCTTTTTCTTACTTATGATAAAAGATGCAGCCCAAAGACAGAGATATCAGAAGCCTCATCATTTGCTTTTCTAATAAAATCCTTTGCCACCAACATAGTCCACTAATATGAATCAAATTTCTGCCTCTTAGACATCTGTGATTACAGACATCTCAAGTTCATTGAGTCTGACCCTTGCTTTTCACAAAAGGCATAAATCTGGAATACAAGGTATTTTAGAAACAGTGAAAAATTAACAGCTTTCATTTTATTCTGTGAGAACACTGGTGTTATGGAAGAAAATTTATATTATTGCTCACAGCCATTGACAAAGACTCTCTCCTTGACTCAACTTCAGTCAGTTTCCTCTGAACCCTCTTCTTGACTAGAACTTAACTTTTGCCACTAGGAACTGTAACTTTCAGCACAAACAATTTCTTTCACTCCTCACACAGAGACACTTGAACAAACCCTAACATAGTTTCTAGGAGCTCAAGGCTGTATTCCTAGGATGATGACCCCAGCCTGAGGAAAACACCGTGCCTGAGGAAGCTGAATGCTGCTTGCAGAATGTTTGCTCTAGCCAAAACCTGACTATGGGCCCCTGAACTCCCTTTTCTTTGAGCATTTACTTTAGAAAACATGCAATTGCAATTTTTTTCTTGTCTTTTTGGAGCCGTATCTTTCCCAATCCAGGAATGTCTGTCTCAAAAATCTGGAAGCCACCCTTTGAAATATAATTATTAAGAATAGGGCCCCTGTCTCCTGATCTCTGTGGGTGAGTAGGAGTTTAAATTCCATAAATTGCAGCTAACAGACAAAGATGGCCTAATCACATTGACTATCCTCCCAACCCAGTACTTTTCCTTTAGCATCAAAAAAAAAAAAAAATCCTGCCTTTTGTTTGACAATTTTAGCTCTGAAGTCTCTCCCCCTTACTGCAGCAGCTCAAGTAAAATCTCTCGCCACTTCTAAGAAGAGTCTGGCGAATAATTTCTCTTTAAAATCATTGAGCTAGCCAGTTATTATTTGTGGCATGTTTGGCTCTATTTTAGTATGGATAAATTCTCATAGATTGTGTACACATCTAGCCAATACTTTAGCCTCCTCAAGATGATGGTATTCCTCAGGAATGGTTCTTACCACTGTCTTCACTGTATTGTAGATGGACTCAAGGAAGGTCCTAGGGATAGATCGCTATCTAAAAAAGGAAGAAAATGACAGAGCAATGCCCTGTAGCAGTGTAGTACCAACATCTCCAAGCTCTTCTTGATAATCTAAATTCAAGCTCTCAATTCCTTTTATTACCTCATTCGGGTCTTGCAGTCTTGAATGACTGTGGGGACCACAAGTCCAGCAGACAGTTGGGTATAGGATCTGGGGCTCAAGAGATAAATCTGGGCTTGGAGACACAGACTTAAAGTAATCAATATTCAGATATAAATTGAGTAGATAAGATTACCCAGCAAGAATTGGTTGATTGAGAAGAGGGCCAAAGACAAAACTTCCTAGGAAACACCAATATTTTTAGAAAGGGTAGAGGATTGTGCTTCTCAGCTTTTTACATATCATAGCACACAGAAAATAGCATTTGTATGGCACAGTGCATGTAAATTGTAGGAGATTTGGGGGTATCTACATAGAGCTTGGTGAAATTTTTCATTACTTTCTGTATTAGTTGTCCAGGGCTGCTGTAACAAAGAACCACAAACTGGGTGGCTTAAGATAACAGAAATGGACAGAAATTGATTATCTCACAGTTCTGGAGGCTTTAAGTTCTTTTTCTTCTTCTTCTTCTTTTTTTTTAATGAGTAAAATACCCCTAAATTGCAACTGAGTTATTTATTTTTAAAATTTTAAAAAAAATTTTTTAACATTTTATTTTTTAATTTTTCCTCCACCCCCTCCCCTCTGGTAACTGCTAGTCCATTGTCCATGTCCATGAGTCTCTGTTTGTTTGTCCTGTTCATTCATTGCTTTTAGGTTTATATCCCACACGTAAGTGATATCATGTGATTTTCAACCTTTTCTGTCTGGCTTATTTCGCTTAATATGATTATTTCAAGGTCCATCCATGTTGTTGCAAATGGCAGTGTTTCATCTCTTCTTATGGCTGAGTAATATTCCATTGTATATTTGTACTACAGCTTCATTAGCCAATCATCTATCGTAGGACATTTCAGTTACTTCCATGTCCTGGCCACTGTGGATAATGCCGCTATGAACATCGGTGTGTGAATATCTTTTTGGATATAAGTTTTCAAGTGTTTGGGGTAAAAACCCAGTATAGGGGAGGCTTTAAGTTATAAAATCAAAATGTCAGCAGGCAGTGTTACTTTTGAAACCTGTAAGGGAAATTTTTTCTTGCCTTTTCTTTGTTTCTGGTGGTTTGCCAGCAATCTTTGGCCTTCCTTGGCTTGAAACTGTGTAACTCCAATATTTGCTTTCGTCATCATGTGGCGTTCTCCCTGTGTGTCTCTGTCTTCACATGATCATCCTCTTGCAAAGACACCAGTCATATTGGATTACAGGATCCACCCTATTTCAGTATGACCTCATCTTAACTATTATATCTGCAGTGACCCTATTTCTATATAAGATCATATTCTGAGGTGGTTAGGACTTCAACATATCTTTTTTGGGGGAAGAAGGGACACAATTCAATCCATAATAATTTCTTTATATTTCATAACTACAATAAGTAAATAAAATGAAAAGTAGTAGGGATGCTAAATATTTAATTTATATAATATTTAAGCAACTTTTTAATATCAGATTTTATGTTCGAAATGGATATACATACTTTCTAATTATGTACGATCTCTTCAAACTTTGATTATTACCATTGGTGAAAAATGTTCACACAAATAGGTAATAAAAAAGTAAACATTTTATAACCACTCAAACATTTATAATTGTTGAAATTATATTCAAAGACTATTAGCACTTTTTTTTTTAATTGACAAGTGTAATATTACATTTCTTGCAAAGATTAGAATTGATTTTAGATCTAATTATATTTTCCCTTGATTAACAAGCATGCACTATTAGGATAGTCAATCTTGGGGGTTACTAAAAATCTACTGCTAATAAATATATTAGTTGGCATCAATATATTTGGAGACAAAAATTGGTCCTCTGTTTGCATTTACAAGAGGAAAGAACTACTTGGCTTCCCCACCAAGTCAAGCTATGCACTCCCCTCTTTTGGCTATTAAAGTCGATATACAACTTGGCCTCTACCAGAGCTACTCAATGGAACAGTGAGTTTCAAATGTTGTTGGGAAGCAGAGAGGCACACTTCCAGAAGCACTCATCTTTAGTGGTCCACATAGGAACACAGAATAAAAATGCTTCTAATGATGGCCATCAGCTAGGAAGCTATGTACTTCCAGGCCCTGCCTGAGTAAAGCAATCCATATGTCTGTTTCTTGCCTGTTGGAAAGCTCTGAGGTAAGACCTTGTTAGGAATAGTTTTAGTCAAGTCATATAAGCCCTAGTACAAATTGCATTGGGTTACAGAGAATGTCAGTGAGAAGTAGTGACAGTAGAGGAGAACAACTCTCTGTAAGCTTTGATTGCCACTCAGTGTCTCTAAGCTTCCTAGCTTTTTGATTTGTTTTTGTAAAATGAGAAAATGTTAAAACCTACCCCCAGAGGATTGATGGGAAGATTAAAAGAATTAACATGAAAACTTTTCTGAAAATTAAAGAGCATCGGAAATTTATAAATATATCTATATATTATCAGGCATTTTTAGTTCTAATGAAAGTTTGTAATTCCTCCCATGGTGCCCCACTCCCACCCCCAAGAGCCATCTCTTTTCACATCTAGTTAAAAAAAAAAAGTAGTGAGCCAAGAGCTGGACAGAACCAACATTTCTTGACCCTCTTTGGTGCTCAGTGGTAAAGGAAGTAAATGCCCTGCGAAGCCACTAATAAAGAAAAGAAAATCATTCCTAGACTTATCTCTCTACAAACTATTGGATTTACTCTCTGAGAAGAAAGTATTTTATATTAGTAGTGATTCAGCTTTGGCAAAATGCTATGAAGAAGCCAAAAGACGTGATGGTTAACTCCCTGAAATTTGCAGAGAATATAAACTTTAGGAAGACCTGGGAATGTAAATTTGGTTTAGGAGTGGCCTTGGCTGGGCATGAAAATCTGAAGGAAAACAAATCTCTTGAAAGACTCATTAGTGAACCCAGGTCTACCTTTCCAAGCCTAGATGGGGTTGACTCTGATGTTCAGTTAGAGGAAGAGAATGTTCCAGAAGAATGTATTTCTAGTTCAAAAAACTTGGTTTCTTTCCCCATGATTTTTTGTTGTTGTTGTTTATGGTAGGGAAGTTAAATTGGGTAATAGGTACATGTAACATGTAACTTTTAAGTGGTGTCAGACACAGGCATGGCTACATGTAATCACCACTCTATACCCTTAAATTCTGGAATCGGATTTACCTTTGTAATCAAACCATTTCGCTTTGCCCACAAAACTAGATGATTATCTATGTAGACCATTCAACAGGTTATCTTAAGAAAACATCAAAACTATTTTCAGCATAAACTAAGACACTATTTTCAATGACTATTTTCATTTTCTAAAAACTGATATATTAAAGCAAAAATTGCACCAGACAAAGTTAAATAGGCAAGAAAGACTTTATTCAAAGTTATTACATCAGGGAAGAAAGACGTCAGAACTAACTTGGAACTCAACTTCACTGAGGCAGAGAGGGTAAGGTTTTTAGGGGTTGGGGTAAGCTAGTGAAAAGTACTGGATTGGAGCATGTTAGAGGAAAGTCATAGGCTATCTGTGCTTGATAAATGGCTTTATCCAAAGAAAAAATAAACTTCTCATATCTTTATGTCGGGAACAACTTTTGCAACTTGGAGCAAATAATGTGCCCACTGAAGCTGGGCTCTGACCTTCCCACAGGACCTAGAAAATGGGGGTGCTATCTCCTATAATGATTACATTTCAAAGAAGTGGCTCCCAGATCATTGAGAAAGGGGTTCCTGGGTTATAAAACTGTCAAGACGTTTTTTAAAAAGATTTACATACATTTGAAAAGGGCATAGAAATCATTTGCAAACACAAGTTTTCTAAAGAAAATAATCTAAGAAAAAGGAGGTCAGGGGTCTGGGAGTGAGGAAGAAGTCTATCTAAAGTTTAGTCAGGTTGAGGAGAATGTTAAGGTCATCTAGTCACTGGTCACACGATAAATTATCATTTAATATTGAAATAATTTTCCTCAATTGAATTACTCAGTTGTATATCAAATTCCACTTTTGTACTCTCCAGTGAAAAATGTCATCTGTTCTAATTGTTGCAAACCTCTAATTCACAATGTCCAGTGGAACATTCTGCAATGATAGAAATGTTCTATATATAGTCTGCACTGTTCAATATAGTAGCCACTTGTGACTATAGAGCTATACAGAGCATAAAGAATTGAGAACTTTTTAGGCTTTACAAAATGGATTCCATGGGAGCCATGATAGTAACGTCAACTGGTGCATAAGGAGAATGCCCTTAGGGTATGACCAGAACACCCAAAACTATAGGAGCATCAACCACACTGCCTTCGATAAGACTCTGACTACTGGAGCCAATACTCATAAGAATTCATCTTGTAAGGACCACATAAGCTGAACACCTCAGATAGACGATGCTCAAATCTGACCCAAGAGCATCATGAATGGGTACACTGAGAGCCGAAGACTCTTTCTGCCCATTGTAGCCACTGGCTTAGGACCGATGTGAGATCATTTACACTGTCAGCCAACAGAGCTTGCTTTGGTGACACTAAGGACTTTCATCCTTTTGCGTGGTCGCATAAGATTCTGTACTTCCCCTCTCTGTGTGTTGTGTTTTAATGTGTGGATACCTGATTGGTTTATCTGAGAAAGTTCCATTCAATAAATCCGGCTTTGTGGAAAGACAAAAACACACTCAAGGGTGTTACTTCAGAAGCTGCTTTCCTTGCTTGCAACATGAACACTTGAAATGTGGCTAACTAAATAACTGTGGAACTAAATTTTTTTATTTTAATTGATTTAAATTTAAATAACTACATGTGGCTTGTAACTGCCATAACAAATGATGCAGCCTCCTAATCAACCTCATCATCATTTCATCTGCAGAAAAATTGCTCCTGCCAAATGTAATGTCTATGACCTGGGTCATTCTTCAAGGAGGAATTACTGACAAAGTTTAGGGATACTTAAGCTCATTTTGCAGGATGATGGTGATTGTTAAATAAGATACTGCATGTGAAAGTGCCTAGCAAAATGCCTAGTACAAAATAGGTACCCAGCAATGTTATTTTCCTTTTCAGTCTCCTTCAGGAGGTACCTGATGAATTGTGGCAGGGTCCTCACATTCTAGAACATAACAAACAATGGGGCTTTGCTTGTGTGGGTGTTAAAGGGACAGATGTGTTAATGTTCCTCATTGTTACAAGGCAAAGATGCTCTTGCTGTTTTGTGATCTATAGGAAGTCAATTAATCTTGGAAACAATCGTCTTCTTTACACTGACTCAAATAAAATACCAAATTTTTAACTCAGAAATTATAAAAGTTTAGATTACTCTCAAGACAGTTAATAACAAAAATCCATTATTTCATGATGCTGTTGATATACCCTTTCCCTCAGAAGAAGTAAAACAAACAAAAGCTATGAAAAGACTAAATTAGAACACCTATCTTCTGAAAAGTCCTTCGACGTAAAGACATGATTTTATATGTTACATGTTTTTAAAGGATCTTATTCTTCTACTGACAGTGAATTATATATTTAAGAATATGAGATACATAGTGGAGGAAAGGAAAAATAGTATATATCATGAAGGAAAAAGAATAATTCTGGCTAATGTGTTTCAGCAGAATAAGAGGATCTTGGTATATTGCAATTAGTCTTGATCTGAAATGAAGTTTCCGCAGCCCCAGCTATGAGGAATTCCACATTATTAAGTGATAGGAATACAGCTGCTTTCTCCCAGATACTATGTTCTCTCCTATGTCTGACTTGGCTTTTTCACCAATGTCAATCACTGTTATATATTTTCACTTGGTTTCAATAGCCCCATCTCATTTTTCTCTTGGGAATTGTACAGTAGTAGTAAGTTGACCCAAGAGGTGGTAAAATTTTTACAACTTCATCAGGGTGTTTATATGAAAGAATAATTATTTTGAATGATCTACACTTACTCTTTCTGATTCAAGAGTTTGGAGTATTGTATTTAACCAAAAGCAGAATAGTGGAACACCTGGTTTCAGATCCCACCATCATGAACACTTAAGAATAAATGAATGTTAACAGTTTATTTCATAATTGGTTTGAATAGGGTCATGTCATATATTGCCTTTTTTTTCTGAATCTCATACAAACAGATATGACCTCAATAGTTAAAAAGGCAATTTGTTTAAGCAAAAAAACTTAAAACAGTCCAGGTTTACACAATGTGAAAATGATAAGGTTATAATTTGCTAAATACCACTAAAGCAAATTCCAATAATCCATTTCAGATATTTAGTTTACAAAATTTCAATTTACAATTTTAAGGGACATGTTTATGTAATATAAGACACAACTATATAACTGTTTCCTTTTCCAGAAGTTGAATGTAAACTAAACAGTAAGAAAGGAAACTAAAACACCAGGCAAATTCTACGTGTCAGGTGCACACATGAAATAGACACAATTCACTTTTGTAAATGCATTTTTAGTTCCTATATACCTTGCCCTGAATTCATTTGCCTTTTCACTTTCAACCATTTCATGATTCTTTTGGATACAAGTCACTTTCATGTTGTGCTGACTGACTAAATATGCTAATATTTTATATTCTACAAATATGTTGTAACTTGCTTTCACGATTAATCTTTATATCAATTAAGACACATTAATTTCATATGAATAGCTACTGAACTCAGCATAGAATTTTAAGTATATTTTATAGGAATAACCTTATTTATAAGCATTAAGAAGCTAAACCAAAAAGAATTAGAAAAAATTAAAAAGTTGGGAAGTGCTTAGAATTTCAGAAAAAAATCTCTCACAAAGTCCCTTATGATCTTTTAGAAGCCATAGTTTATTTTTTTTAGCTCTACATCATAAATAATATTTTTGAATAATATCTTTTGTCTACAAATTTAATGTAACTTCTTTCAAACACCTGAGGTAAACATTTCAGGTTAATGAATTGCTCACCAGTATCTGATTTACATTGATGCTTTAAAAAACTTCAATGCTTAATTAAAAAAAAACACACAGATATGATTCTGTGTATATTCAAAGTGTAAGGTAGTAGGTAGCTTCAATATAACACAAAATTTTCATTGTGGAGTGGTTTTATTTAATCATATAAATGCTAATACCATAATAGGTAGACTAATTCTTTCTAAGCATGACTCCTGGAACATTGCCAATATCTGTTTCTTTTATCATTGTTTGCCTCCTTTTCAGAGTTCATTATATAAGCTATGCTTAGACATTCACTAGAACAATTATCATTCTGATCACTGTACAGTTTGCTTACTTCACTGAAAACTTTCCATCTTAAAGTTTCAAAGTTGTTGGCTGTATTTTTTACTTGTGAATTATAGGAGCTATTGCATTTAAAGGATGTCTTAGCAACTGTGTAAATTCACATTCTTAGGCTCTAAACAACACTTTCAGAAAAGGTTCTCTTTCTTATTTGTTATTTCAAAAATAAAGAAATCCTGTTATAGAATCAATTCTTGTGGGGAATGGGCTGTTTCTATCATGGAATTACAGAATTTTAGAGTTGGATTTAGTCCAACATCCCACTCAATTCAAGAATATGTTATTTAGCATAATTTAGCACCCCTAATGGGTAATCAATCATTTAGTCTTGGCTTGAGTCTTCCAGTAATGAGAAACTCATATTCAGAAAAACCTTGTTCCATTTATGGTATACTACAAAGCCCACTAGTTTTAGATACAGGCAGGATTACAATCTCAGTTCTAGCAACACAGGATAGGACAAAGTTATTTACCTTCTCTGAGCCTTGGCTTCCTTGTTTATTTCTAGCATATAAGTATTCAAAAAATAGCTAATGACAAACTGAAGATAAGACTAGTTAATGTAAAATGTGCTCAATGATTGATAGCCTCCTCTTCATCCCTGCAGAAAGAAAATTATTTCTTCTTTTAAGCTTAAATCTGCCTCTCTATAAACTAATTTATTTGAAAATATTTATGGAAATACTGTTTGACGTACTGTATATAACACTGAAGAGACTTTAGTCTCAAAGAAATTATATCTTAGTGAGAAGAAACAGACCAACAAACAATAAATAAAGTTTACAGAAAAAAATTAAGTGAATAGATAATAATGCCTGTTATATAGAAAATTAAAAAAATTAAGTGAATAGATAATAATGCCTGTTATATAGAAAATTAAAATAAAAATTAAAAGAAAAATAAAAAGAAAATAAAAAGAAAATAAAAAAAATAAAAAGAAAATTAAAATAAGCTATGTATTTGCTACTGGGTGGCTACTTCAGGAAGATGTTACTGAGGACATATCACTTAAGCTAAAATCTGAATGACATTTCTACTCTGTGATCCTACTTATGCTCTCTGGAGCAGCCCAGAAAAACACCTTTTAAATTATTGAAGGCAGATAATATGTCTTCCCTTATATTTTTCTTTTTCAGTCCCTCCAACTATTTCTTATAAAACATGATTTTAACACATTTCAACTGGAAAGACTCTAGTTTTATCAACACCATCTTTAAATGTGCCCTTAGAATGAAAACAATATTCCAGATGTAGCCCGAACCATATGGAATAGAGTGAGAACACCTCTTCCTTTCATCTGGATTCTGTATTTCACTAACGGTACATAAATTTGCACTATCTTTTTTTGTTATGACTATAACTCAATACTAAGTTGACATCAAATAGAAGTACCTGTGCTTTTCCACAGGAACTCCTCTTTGGGCACACTGCCTCCTTCCTATGCATGCAAAATTTTTTCTGTACCAGAGCTTTGCATTTACTTTGCATTTGCTACAGTTTATCTTGTTAGTTCCAACCTAATTCTCCAGCCAGCTGAGAGTTTTTTAATTTTAAATCTCTTCTCTTCTATATTAACTATTCTTTAATCTCCATGTCATTCATAAATTTAATTAATATGTTGGTAGACCTATGAAATGGGAATCTAACAAATATAAAAATATTTCAGAGCCATGCTAAATTATTCAAGAGATATAATTTGCCCATGAGAAAGAAAATTCACATAAACTATGCATAATCTCCTCCTATATTTATATTAGGCATGACCTATTTTTATAATTAAGAAAAAAGTTATAAAAAATAAGTATCATGTTACTCTTTTAAATGATATGCCTTTTACATTTTCATCTAAAAAGTTAATGAGTATTAAAGAATAAAGGCCATGATAGAGCCCAGTGTCATTCTGTTAGAGATTTCCTCTAGGCCAGTACAGGGCTATTCATTTATTATTAGGGTTGTTAATTTAAATCCAACTCTTCCTGGGCAATAGTAACATAATAGTTATATTAATATAGTGTGGTAGAAAGGCAATGATCCAGAAGGATGCAGGCCTTTGATTCTATGTTCTCATATTTGTTAGTCTCAAAAAATTAGATCGTCTGTGGGGGATTTCTCCCTCTACTTCATGTTTAAAAATAATTCTCTCAAGAATTAATAGAAATAAAGATTAATTATTTGAGTCAATCAACCATTAAAAAATATTCTTTTCTGCTATAAAGTATGCTTAAAAACTAAACAAAACCGTTTAGAATTAAAACTTTGAAATTTGGCATAAAATGAATACTCAGAGGACCAAGAATGCATTTCTGAGTGTGGGAAAGCATTTGCCTTTGAGAAAAATTTAGAATACAAAAACATTTTGCTGAGTGTGGACAGAGAATTAGGCTTTGTTCAGAGAGAAATAGTTATATGATGTAATTGTTTTGATACAATATATACATAGAATACATTGACCTTGAGAATTTCAGCTCAATATGAATTTTTATCTCTCCCTTTATTTCCCTGGAGACCTGACCTTTGCATGATAATGATGATGATTTTGTTTGTAAGATTTAACTTAAAACTTAATCTGTGTCCTTTTTCTAAAATTTGCTAGTGAAGCAGGCAAAAGCAGGGATCATCACCTTAATAACATGGCCCTCTTTTCTCCATTTCTCCCCGGTCACTTGCTCATCTCAGCAAGAGCTGAGGTGGAACATGATAGGTGAGCTGTTGCATAGGCTTGGGTCAGGAAAGAGGGAGAGGCCTGAGATGAAAAATGACTTTTGGTTGATAAAACGCAGCGATGTGTTTCTAATCAAGTTTTTTGGGGGGGAAAGAATGAATATGGTCTTGATAAAGACATTTATTACATGGTATCAGATCTCACATCGATGATATTCATTTGTTTTGAAAGCTAAAAGAGAAAATTACCTTTATGCATCCTACTGCTTAAGACGAAAGTTAGACCAAGTCCTGGGCATGCACAATCCCTCCACAGTTAGCCTATCTCTTCAAGTGTGGATTAACAAAATTTGTGGAACTCCCACAGAGCCCCAGGCACTCAAAGATTAGTGAAGCATAGGTCTTGCTCTCAAAGAGCTTCCTTTCAAGTAAGAAAGAGATATAATTAGATAGGACTTGGAGGTAAGCACAACAAAGTTATGCTCAGGTTATTATATGATCACAGAGGCAAACCCCCTGAACCAGCCCCAAGGGATTCCTAGAGGAAGTAATACCCTCTACGCTCAGACAATAAACTTCTCAGAACAACATGTTCACCTATGCCTCCCCAACATCTAGCACAGTGCCTAGCTTATAGTAAGTGCTTGATAAATATTTGCTATTCTGAACTCAGCGTAATTTATTGATGTAAAACTCTTATGCAAGATGAGAAAGGCTAATTTAAGGTGAATTATGTATATTTGTATTCAGGCTTATGAGAATTCAGGTATATCCTGTTTATTTTCTCCAAAACACTTATAACACCCAATATTGAATATTACTATCTTTATTGTCTGCCAACCAATCACTCTCCGGAATGTGAGCACTTTGAGGATGGGATTTGTATGTCCATTCCCTATAAATATGGCTGGCATCTAGTAAATACTCAAAAAATATTTGTTGAATGAATATGGAGCCAAAGCTAGTTATACTGATGAAATGGCCAGTTTAAAAGAAAATTCAGTAAATTTTGCTTTACTTTTCTTTTGACTATTTGAAGCAAATTTATGAGACTCTATGTGAGAATTTAGTGCCTAAGTTCTTATTGCCTAGGATGCTGGTTCTTGGTCTTTTAAAATTGTGATAAATATTAATGAGTATATAAAATTATCTGATTGAGACCCTTGATCTAGTGGAGAAGATGAAAAAATTCAAAGACTTGACTAGACTTTTTTGTGGATTTTATATTTTTGAAATAACTTTAGTGTCTATTCACAATTGCCCTTTATCTTAATTTATTTGTAAAATGGGAGCTATTAAATGATTGATATGTCAAGGAAGCTCAATTCCTTAATATCATTTTGCTCAATGTTAAAGCACATTTTGAAAAAATATTTTTTATTTGATTTGTCCTCCTTCTGACTCCCCTTAATTTTATTTAGCCAAAAAAGTGTTTTAGATATATCAAGTATTCATATATATCATTAATAAATGAAAACTAGGCAATTATTTTAAAATGTATATAAGAAATTATTCCTGCTATTTTTTTCTTAAATTTAGAAACACAAAATATAACATATTTTATTAAAATAAAGCCCACAAACTTTTTTATTATTAAATTTATTGGGGGTAACATTGGTTAACAACATTGGTGTACAAATTCATAATATAACATCTGTATACTCTAGTGTGTGCTTCCCCACCCAAAATCTTGTCTCCTTTCGCCATCTTGTATTTGACCCCCTTTACCGTCTTCTAAAACCCACTAACTTTTGAACATGGTTATCCAAAAGTGTTGCTATCTGAAAAATAAAATGGCTTCCAAAGGACCCTGCCTCCTGGTAGTCACACATTTTGTGCAGTGTCCTCCTTTGAGTGTAGACTAAACCTAATGACTTGCTTCAAAAGAATAGAATATAGCAAAAGTGATAGATGTCACTTTTGAAATTAGATTATAAAAGACTTCCATTTTGCTCCTACTTTCTCTGGCTCTTGACTGCTTGCTGTGATGATGAAGTGACTTGTTATAGGAGCTCTGCCCTACAGAGGGCCCCACATAGCAAGCAGGGCCAACCAGGAACTGAATCCTGCCAACATCCAGTCAGTGAGGTTGGAATTCCTATTCTCCCCTGGTTGAGCCTTGAGATGAAAGTAGCCCTGACCATCACCTTGACTGCTTGCTGCCTTGTGAGAGAGCTGAGCCAGGATACCCAGCTAAGACGCTTTCAGATTCCTGACCCACAGAAACTGTGAGATAAATGTTATTTTAGGCCACTAAGTTTTGTGGTAAATTTTTACATATTAGTAGATAGAGACTACATCAAGAACTACCTTATCTATAGCCAAGAACACTCTGATGTTAAAATTTAAATTTTATTAAAATGGCCTTTAGGGTAAATGTCAGTAGATCAGTAGTATTTCATAGTAAGAGTAGCATATTTCCAGCAAAACAATTCTTACTAAGACTTCAGTTGACTCATTTTTTACAAAAACTATCTAATTTCTTGGTTCCCCAACAACTTTCTTCCCCTCCGCCCCCTGCCAAGTTTTCCTTTGTAGCATTCTGCTTTTGTTCCATTTTAATAGGTTGAATAGGGAGAAATATTATCAATGTCTTATTAAAACTGATAGATTTGATAGTTTCATTAAATGACTATGTAGAAATAAAGATATTTGAAAATAAAAACATATTATGTCAATAAATTTACATTTATATCCACTACAATTATTGATGGTTTTGAAATAACTGGCATGTAGTGAAATATTTATAGATAATTTTCTGAAAGGAATCTCTCTAGGGAAATTTCAGTTTTAGGGTGGGTTTATTAAATGCTCTTCCTTCTGTGGGAATATTATAGATTATAAAGATTGTCATAAATAGAACTGGGAAACGAAAGGAACTTAGAGGCAAGTAAACCATACCACTGAGGGAAAAAATTACTCTTTCTTCTGTATTTGATATAGGTTTTAAAGCAGTTAATTCTGGAAAATTTGTAATACATTATCTTCCCTGATATATGAGAACTGAGAGGAGGGCATATGAAAAAATGGGATCTTTAGGTACAAGAGAATTAAAATACTATTTGTGTTTCTACTGCTCTTTAATTGTTCAGAAACTAGAATAAGATTTTAAATTTATATGACTTTGTTCTCACACTCTTTTACTTTTTCTATGTACAGATTTACTTATGAAGAAAATACACAAATTTCTTTCAAACAGAAATTATCAGGAGAATTGCAAATAAAACTGTAGATAACACAGTCCAGATGATTTCATATTTGTATTAAGTAACATGTGTTCCACAACTATGTATCAGTTACCCTGTAGACAGGACAAAAGAGTCAAAAGATGACTCAAAGTCTCTGGGACATGATCGTTAAAACTTACACACTATGGTTCTCTGAAAAACCTAGAGCTGTTTCTGAACTTAAAATTCCAGGAGCTGGAGGGCATTTTGACAACTCTTTTTAACAGAGTGATTTTTATAGTATTGCTATAACTTTGCCTGTGTTCTGAAAGTTTCCTCTCTTTTCTACTCAGCATGGCCTTTTCACTTCTTGTTCCTTGTTTTTTTCCATTGCATCAAGAGTGGCTTAATGAAGTATGAAGAAAGAAAGGTAAGGACTGAGGAGAGAGTGTGGGGGATTATCATTGTATCTGTATAATCTGGCTCAACTGGCTTAATTTCTGCCTTGCCCTTATTCTCTACCACACTGAGGCCACGGGGTGTGTGTGTGTCAGGAGTCCAGGGTGGGGGGTGGGCATAATAGTCTCAGGTCTCTCTAAAGCCCAATTTAACAGTATGTCAGAGAATGCTCCACAGTGAAAGTTAAGGAAAATGCTTTGAGAATCCACCTTTTAAACTGTTAACCACAGTTGATAAACAGGATGTGGAAGGAAGGGAGATGAGAATAAGGGAAGCACAGGGCAAATAATTGGCTACTTCCTCTGTTTTTTTTTGTTTTGTTTTGTTTTTTGTTTTTTTCTATGGTTCTAGCAAAGAATAGCTATTTCCAGATTTGAATACGAGCAGCCTGGAAATAAACAATTACATATAAGGTCTTGTATTAATGTAAATTCTACTCTAATTTGGAAACCTTGAATGGTTAAATGGATTTGCAGGGAGGAGTACCCAAAGCCCCAAAGTAACTTAATAACATTCTTACCAAATCTATACAATTTTTTACTCCTGTCTGAAGTTCCTTGATTTCCCTTCAGAAATTGGAACATGTCTTCAGGAAAATGGTTTGGTCCTGCTGTTCCTACTAAGGCAAAATTTATTTTATTTACTTCAAATTTCCACTCTGCCTTCGTACTTTTGGTCAGTTCTTTTCAATCTGTCATGAATGAATCTCTTGCATAACTCTTCTGAGTACAGCCTTTCATACACATATTTTCCCTCTGCCATAAACCAGGAGGAGCTTCAGCTTAGAACTAGATTTGAAATGCCAATCATAGTTGGTGCCTAATGCTGGCTTAGTTGTCTTTTTGGCAGGTCACTGTATGCTAACCACTAAGTGTAGCACATGGGCTCCAAGTTAACAAGGTCATTGTATTTTGAGTTGATCTCTAAAAACAGAATATTCTGTCTTTTAAAACTCAAATTAAATAAAGCAACTTTATAAAGCTAACTCTTTTCTGTGTGTGATTTTTTAATTCACTATTTTTTAATAATATCTTTTTGAGGTATAAAGACAAATAATTTAACATAGTGTCAGAAATTACTTTAAAGCAACAACTAGCCATCCATTTCAAGGAGAAATTTAGTTTTTGAGCCATTATTTTTTTGTAAATGAAAAAAATTTATGATCTATGAAAATAGATCATATTGTATATTTTCTCCTACTATAACATCAATTTTTTCCAAAACGTGTAGCAGAGACTGACAGGTAAAAAGCCACATAATCTTATCATTTAGAGAATTACTATTAACATCAGGTTATATTTGAAAATCAATTATTCATTAACTAAATCATATGAAAATTTGTTCTTTAGGTGAATAATGGTAAAATGGTAAAGTCAATATAAATTGTTATGCAAATGGTTAACATTCTGCAAAATTTTTTTAACTTTAAGTTTTATCTTTAGCTCTTTTTGCAGGGGTTGTTTTTAGTACGCCTTTTTTTTTTTTTTTTTTTTTTTTTTTCAGAGTAAGAAGAGTAGGGTGGCTCCATCTGCACAGGTGTTTGGCAGACTAAGGTATTATGAAACTTATCCTCTCTGTCTCAGAGTTGCATTATGTGGTTGGCTTCAATGACTACTGGCAAGCGGTCAGAGATTTTAAGATATCCAAACTGGAGGAAGGTAATGATGTATAATGCCAAATCATCATCTTAAATTACCTTTGGAACAAAAGAAAAAAATAAGATTCCTAAAATTTTACAGTACATTACCTTAATTATATACATTCTCCTGGGTATGTTTCAAATTTTAAAGGTTTTTTTTTTTTCTGAATAGAAAAGTAATATATACTCTTCACACAAACTTCAAACATTAAAGAAATATAAAATGAAAAAAGCTATCAATAATTTTAAAGCATATTTTTTTTCCAAATTAAAAAAGCTCTCTATCCATTCAGTATTCAGTGTCCATTATTACTTTTGATACAATACTTTCACTATAGCTAAATCACTGCATGGTTCCAATAGTCTCAAATGCTTTGCTTTCTGATGTGTAATTTTTTCACTGCTCCTTATTAACAGTCTATGAAACTAGTCCAATTTAGTAATCTCCTAACACAACTTGGAGATGGCAAAGCTGGAACAATAGCCCGGGAAATCTGGTTCTGTATTCTAAACTACCACTTTTAATGCCTCTTTGACAAGTAAGTGCATTAGCCATTACTTTTCTAAATGAGTGCTTTCCCTTTCAAAGTTATTGGAATATTCCTGGGAATTTCCCCAGTGGAAACTTTTCTGTTATAAACATGTAAATAAAGCCTAATGGAAGCTTTCTTAGTTATAGTTGAAAAAATACTATTACTCAGAGATGTTTTAAGTATTTAAATACAAAGCATCTCAAGTATTATGAAAAAATACAATTAAAAATATTATAAATATTTTAAAAGTTTTCATGTTACTGATTGAATTGCACAATAATTTCTCTCACACTTCAAATTTTTGTAATTATCAGCTTTTTAAATTTGTCTCTTGGCTGTTTTTCCTCTGAAGCCTAGTTTGTATACTAGTGCTTATCCTGCTTAGCATATGGTAAATAGTTAATAAACATTTTGAATAAGTTAAAGGATAAATAACTAGGTGAGGGGATATGAGAGAGCTTCATAAGATGATGTTAAACTAGATCTTGAAGGAAAAGAATAACATTTGTTGAGTGCTTAGTATGTGACAGGCACTGTTCTAATTACTTACATTTATTGTGTGGAGGAGAAAAAATTATTTTCCTCCCACTTTCCTAAGTTCTTCTGGCTAGACTAATATTCAAACTAACATGAGACAGATTAATCAGAGAAAATTACCAAATTCATTAATGGTGTACATGCAGGGAGTCCCGGAAGAATATTGGGACAAGAATGCATTGGGTAGTTGAAGCTCATATGTTGTCTTGCGCTAAGAAGAAGGGGTGGTTGTGGTTTGGGACTTCAAAGGTCAGGAAGGCAATTCACATGGAGATGGGAAAGCAAATTTTTAGTAAATAAATGTTTGCTGGGCCATCTTTAACAGTGGGACACAGAGAGGACTTTGATCAAATGGACCTTGCTAGGTTCCTCCCTATCACACACTACTTCATATAAAAATGTAGTTGTTTATGCTGATATCTCCCTTCCTGGAGCAGGTTCTCTATTTAAATTCCTTTTAGGCAGGTAGGGGGAAGCCCAAAGGTTTTGCCTGAGTCTTTTGTTTCTTAAAAATTAATAAATTAATATCTCAGAAAAGCATATTTTGGGGTGGCAAACTCTGCTTATCCTCAATTATATAATATATGATATAGTATAGCTTATTTACTGTCTCAGTAGAATATAATTTCTAGAGGCCAGAGACTATATTTTTCACTACCTCTCTTCCAGCACCTAGAGGCCTGGTATGTAGTAGGTGTTCAATAAATTTTAATTGAATAAACATATAAATATCACTTCATTTAATTTCCATAAATATTTTAAAAGGCTACTATAACTATAAATGCTAGGCAGCATACTGATACTATAATTATCCTCATTTTTCAGATGGGGAAACTGAGGCCAAGAGAGATGAACTTTTCCAAAAATACAGAGTTAGAATGTGGTAGTCCAAGATCCAAACGTGGTCAGTCTGATTTCACACTTCATTCTTTTTATGTGCTGAATCGTACCTCCCCAACAGATATGTTGAAGTCCTAATCCTGGTACTTGTGGATGTAAAACTAATATAATATTCTCAAACAATTAGACTATTGTGCTTACCTAGAGTGAATAAGAAATAATTCCAAAAGACTTGCAAAAAACATTTCAAATGATGGCAGCGATGTTGACAGTAAATGCAAAATTTCTCAAGCAGTATGACTCTTTTGAAGAGCAATACTTATTTGGGCAGAGTTTTATTTTAAATGCAGTCTTACTATTTTAGAGTTTTATTCTATATGCCATATTATCAGTTGAGACTTTATGAACTTTTAATAACATATTTGGGGGAATAAAACAATAACTAGGTTGACTGAGGAGAATTAGTGTACTGTAAAGGAAATCAATATGTTGCCTAGCATTATATAGTTATAAATAGCTAAATAGGTGAAAGACTAATAAGGTAGTATAATTTGAGTTACTTTGAAAGAAATATAATAACTCCTTTGTGAATACCACAAAAATATAGGTACGTATATTTAACCTTCAATCACTTAAAGCGTTTAATTAAGGACCAAAATGCATTGGAATAGATTTGTGTTAATTCTATAGCCCATAGCCACAAATAGCTATTAAGTACTTAAAATGGGGCTCGGACAAATACAGCATTCAATTTTAGATGTTATTTGATTTTAATTTAAATATAAAATGTTTATTCAATTTAGTTATTGGAGAACTTTTTAAGTATGTTTTCAACAACTTGAGTGAATCCCAATTGCGCCCAACTGGGTACTATTTTAACTAAGTTTTATAAAATCTAAGTATAAAACAAGTATTTCTGATAAAAATTTGGTGTCCGAATTGAGATATGCTGTATCTATAAAATATATCCTAGATTTCTTTTTGAAAAAAAGAAAACATTTCATTACTAATTTTATATTGATAATATGTTGATATATTTTGGATATATTTGGTTAAATAAAATGTATCATTAAAATAAATTTCACCTTTTCTTTTTACTTTTTTAAAAATTTGGCTACCTGAAAAACTTTATACACATGTGGCTCGCATTATATTTCTGTTAAATGGTGTTGCTCTAAAGTAGTTCTCAAAATGTGGTCACAAAACCATCAGCATCAGCGTTACCTGGGAACTTGTTAGAAATGCAAATTATGGACTTAAATGTTTGCTGGGCCAGGGACTTACTGAATCAGGGACTCTGTGGGTAGGGCCTTGCTTTACAAGACCCCTCCAACTGATTCTGATGCAAACAAAAGTTTGAGAACCATTATTCTAGACCAGTGGTTTTCATTCCTGGCTGCAAATTAGAATCATCTGGAGATCTTGGGTCAAAAAATCCTGGTGCTAAAGCTACAACCCAGACCAATTAAGTCAACAACTCTTGGGCCAGTCAAGAGTGTTTTTTAAAGCTCTCCAGCTGATTCTATTATGGGATAAATATTGTGAACCACTGATCTAGACCCTTGATTTTTAAACTGTGTCCTAGACCAAGGGTCTCTAGCCCCTAGACCAGGGACTGGTACTAGTCCAGGCCTGTTGGGAACCAGGCCGCGCAGCAGGAGGTGAGTGGTATCAGGCGAGGGAACAAAGCTTCATCTGTATTTGCAGCCCCTCCCCAGTGCTAACATCACCACCTCAGCTCCACCTCAGACCATCAGGCATTGGATTCCCATAGGAGCACTGGTCCCTGATACCAAAAATGTTGGATACTGCTGCCCTGTAGAGCTCTAGAGTCCATTAAAGGATGGAGCTTTTGCATAAGTTTTTGCTTGAAGAATAGAATAAGATAATGGTACAGCTCTTTAAAATATTCTAATGAAACGACTCATGTACTGATTTCACCTATTACTATAATATTCAAAGACCAATAACTTGTAGTTTGGTTCATCAGAGATTCCTTAGAGCCAGGTATAGAGCCTAGTGAAGAAAACGAGGATATGTAACCCCAAAATATGTATCTTTGAGGACCAGAGGAATCTGCAAACAAACCTTATTTATTAGTTTCTTTACATATATTTACCTTCCCACAGTTTGCCATGTTTGGAAGTCTCAAAGTGTTTTCCTTTGTCCTGTCATTTCTCTACAAATTTATTGTTCTTTGTTGAAGACGTCCTATAGGTTGCAGTTGTAAGCTATTGCTTTGAGTTACTCTTTATTTTAGGTTTCTCCTGTGTGATGTGCACTGCATGAGTTCATAAACTCTTATTTTTTTGTTAATATCTTCTTGTTAAAGAGTCCCAGCTGAAAACCTAACATGGGTAAAGTTTTGCCTCCCCTATATTAGCACTCATTCAAATTGTATCCTCACTTCAGTACCCAGGCAAAATTCAACACCCTCCTTGGTTGGCAATTACCCTGGGGCTGGCCATCCCAGGAATTCAGCCACTTACATTTTACTCTAAACTTTGAGGGTGGGCCACCCTGGTAGACTTTCTCCTCTCTCATAAACTGAACACTGGGATTCTCAAATTAAAACCCAGTAAAGTCACAAGCCTTTCCTTCATAGGGAAATAAACCAAGGACCAGGCATGTTAAGATTTTCAACTAAAAAAAAAAATCAATTTGTTTTACACAGGAATGTGCTTTTTGTGTGAAGAAATACAGAATCATTTACGAAATATCACAAACCATCATTTTGCTACTTTTTTTTCTATTAGATTATCTTTTTCTCCTCAAGAAAGTAAAATATTTGAAGGGCTGTGTGCGCTATTAGGTATTTCTTGAATTTTCTGTATAGGTGAACCTCTTTTTATTGCACTTTTTCTTCTTCCTTCCTCCCTCCCTCCTTCTTTCTTCTCTTTTCCTTCCTTCCTTCCTTCCTTCCTTCCTTCCTTCCTTCCTTCCTTCCTTCCTTCCTTCCTTCCTTCCTTCCTTCCTTTCTTCCTTCCTTCCTTCCTCCCTCCCTTCCTCCCTCCCTTCTTTCTTCTTTTTCTTTTTCTTCCTTCCTTCCTTCCTTCTTCCCTCCCTCCCTCCCTCCTTTCTTTCCTTTCTCTTTCTTTCTTTCTTTCTTTTCTTTCTTT
>CM053502.1:118794737-118818249 GCA_028627145.1 Eidolon dupreanum | reverse complement strand
CCTGCAGTATCTCTGTAGCATATGCCCATACTTGAAATCTCAATGACATTAGATCAGAGTACTAAAATCATGTTTTCATATGGTTAGAGCTCTTTGGAAACTAAAATTTTTCAGAAGAAAAATCTGATTTTGACTGATTGTAGGTTTAGTATTCTCATCTGTGTAACAGAAATCTACAGGTTTCAATGGGTTTGTGAATCACACCCATTCTTAATATTTTCGATTGTGTGCAGAGTGACTGCAATTTCTTCCAAGGAAAACTGAAGCAAGTTTATTTTCTGTTTGTTCATCTTCCCCCTCCTTTTTTGGCAATGAAACCTAACCTTACAAATGAGGGGGAAAACCTAACCTTAAAAAGTACTGAAAAATTTGGTATTTTGGCTAACATTTATGTGGAAAAATAAGTTCTTCCCTGTATTCTTGGAACTGAACATGAATATACAAGATGGCTTCCTCAGCTAGGCTTCATACTGTTACCATTCAAAATAACTGGAACTCTTCTCATAAGAGAAGTAAACGCATGGAAGATAGATGTGAACCTTACATGCACTGGCAGGGTCTTGTAATTTCTTTATAATAATGGCTTGGAAGAAGAGCACACACACTCTTTTTGGACTACTCCCTATATTTACATCAGCTTTCCTATGTAGATATTATATCGCAGAAACAGGAATAGACAAGCAATATAACTAACTTGGGAGCTGCATTATAACAAAGTTCTGTTGTACAAACATTTTTGTATCTTCTTCATCTTCTATTGGGTTCTTAGGCCTGTTGTTAAACTTTTTGTCTCAGATAAAGCATTCTAATTGTAATGTGCCTCAGTTAATTTAAGAGAGTGACTTTGTAAAGAATACCTTCTTTTCACATGTTGTAGGGTTAATTATGTATGGATTACTAAAATTCACAGTGTTATTTAAAAGCAAGGAATGTTTTTAAAGAACTCCGATTCCACTAAAATGTTCTCTAAATAAAACAACTTATTCTAGATAATTCAAAGACTAGGCCTAGAAACTTCTGGATATAAGTATGCCCCCAAACCAATTACTATAACAAATCTTTCTGATAAGAAAAATAACATGATTAGAAATAAAGATGACACTGTTTGGATGTGTGTCTAGTTCGTGGATACATAAAACCAACAAATAATCAATCTCAAACACTATGTTTTGTAATATTAGGTAGAGTTGACTAGGGCAGAAACTAGGATTCCTATTTAACTGAAAAGGAAAATGGGGCACAGAAATCTTTATAGTGTTTGTCGTTGTTGTGTCAGACACTCCATTTGGCTCTGATCTGACTATTCCTCCATTCCTTGAAACTTCAAGTATAAATATCAATAAAAACAGAATTCTAGCGCTATCACAGCATTTATTCTGACGCTCTTATTTTACCAAAGAAGAAACTGAAATCCTTAAAAATTGAGTCACTCATTATTCAGAGAGAGGTTCTTAAACATCATGGCTTCTAGAACTTAAGAAAATTACATACAAGATAAATGTGAATGTTTATTGGGCCCTAACACATTTGCACTCTAACACACCTCGCCTCTCATTCTAATGACATTAAAATTCTCGTGGATAATCGCCAGAGAATCGTGCGATGTGGCGCCTGAGATCTCCTCTCTTGCCTTTTTCCCAGTTCTACTTGGGCCCGGGCTTTCTGGGTCAAGGTTGGTTTCCTCCTTGGTATGGCTGGCACCCAGAACTGTGGATAGAGTTCTTTGAAAAGAGCCTAACTGGAAGGGAGAAATCAAGTCTGATTCTCTTCCGTCAGCTGTGGTTTTATGCAAACAACCCGTGGGTCCCCTTCCGAGCGTCAACAGCAACCCTCTCCCACATCCCTGCGGCTCTGGCTGAGGGGCCACCTCTAGCAGGGGTGATGGCTCCCGCGAGGCCAGGGGGCCAGGCAGGGGAACCTGGCTCTACTCCCCACGTGTCTCTGGGGTGAGGAGAGCATTCTGTGCACAACATTTAGACACGTCCAACATGGAGATGGGCCCGCACAGTTGTGACTGTAATCGATGTGAGGTGGGGGCGCTGCAAGGGTAGGGGAGCGGCTCTGGCGGCCGCCTCCCCTCAGAAACCGCGGCGCCCTCAGGGCCGCGCTCTTCCTCCTCCTCACTCGCCGGCTCGGCAGATCTCCTGACGTGACTCAGCGTTTCTCACAGGCTGTCCTGCAGGGCACACCGACTTCTCGCCGGCTCCTCCCGCCGTGTCCACCCCCTCTCGCCACCCATACCCGCCCCCGGCCCCGGGCCCTTCTCCTGCGCCGCCAACGCCGCCGCCGCAGTCCGAGCGGACGTCCCAGCAGCCTCCGCCGCCCGCACCGCGCGTGCCCCGCGTGCCCCGCGTTCCGGCCCGACCCCGCCGCGCACCGTGCGCACGCCATGGAGCCCGAAGCCCCCCGCCGCCGCCACACCCACCAGCGCGGCTACGCCGTGACACGGAACCCCCACCTCAACAAGGTAAGCCCGCAGGCGGCCTCCCGGCCTCTCCGGATCAGGGTCCGGCACCTCCCACGGGTCCCCACCACTGCGAGCCGCCCCTCCGCCTGCTTCCCCGCGGACGGAGCCCGCCGGGCGGCGTGGGGCCTTCAGGCCGACCTCCGTGCCTCCGCCCATGAAGGGGCTGCCCACTCGAGTCTGCGCCTGGGAGTGTGATGCGAGGGTGGTGCCGGTGCCTCCGCACCTCAGCATCCCGCTTTGGGACAAGAGAAGACGAAACTTGTTTATAATACTTTTTGGCTTCTCTTCTCCAGAGCAATAGCCAAGGTAAAGAAAGTAGCATCAGAAAAAGTGTGTACAACGAGTGCTTTTGTGAAGGTGGTAGCTAGGCTGGTAGGGCAGCCTCCTCGTGCCACCCACTAATTACTCGGTGTGGCAGCTTTTGGAGGCTGCTTGAAGAGAAGTGGCCCTGCTGGTGCAGCCCGAACAGAAATGTGTTCTGAGAGCCTTGGATCACATTAACAACCTCGAAGTCAAGACCTCTTGTTTCTGGGGTGACACATTTAAGAGTCTGGGAATGCGTGGTGGGTGGCTTCTGCCTTGGACACTTTGCATAGATGGCCTAGTACAAAAACCCTGTCCTAGACGCGGGACTGTGTGTATAAAGCTATATTCATGTTTGACTCTGGCCTTCTGAAAATTAAGAATTTTTTTTTTTTAAGATTTCTCCTCTTTTTATTACAAGGAGATTTCAGTGTACACTATGTTCAGTCCCTTTTTTTCGGATCCTGGTGGCATTCCATTTTTCTTAACCTAAGATTTTTCTCAAATGAAAAACACCTTAGAATTTATAATTTTGCTTATCCAGATACTAAACAGTCATACTTTATAGCCAGGTTTGTCTCTGGATTGTTCCTTTTGTGTATGGGCGTGCTTTTGACATTTCCTTTTTATCTAGTAAATGGGAAATGGATCAGTAAGCACAGACCTGTTTAGTCATTTTGGTTGTCTCACCCTTTTTCATTAAGAACCAAATCTCAGCTTTCCTCCAGTCATATGGTTGGTGATTTGTTGATCATTATTAATGTCTTGAAGACTTGCGATTGCTTTTATTAATAAATTATAGTTAGTGTGAGTTATTTTTGATTTTTGTGGTGACAGGAAACTTTTCCAAATCTATGATTATTTAGTATTTTTTGGCCGCAAAGCATTATGAAATTTTAAATATTTTTTTAAATGAATTTAATTACTAGCTTGATTTTTTTTCTTTTTATTATTCTGCAGGTTGGGGCCTGTTTTCAGTAGAACAAAGGTAAAATTTGATGTGACAAAACAATTTGTGACTTTCATGTGTAGCTGCCTTCTGTTTATGACCAAATAATGGTCACCACTTAAGAAGGACCACATGAGTTAGGTATAACCTGTTTGAATTTCCTCAAGTCAGGGGCAAATGTGTCTGTTTTGAGTAGGTAGATGGAAAATGCAATTCTCAAGCAAGAGTAATTGTGCCTTTACTGTTTACATCAAAAATATATGATATTAAAACCCTTTTGACTCCTGTTCACCAATAAGGATTTTAATTTCTAATTAAGAAAAACAGAATCACAGAGATCTTCCATCAAAGGAAGAAAGGTGCAGCATTAATATGTTAAGAACACATTTTTGATTTTGTAATTGAACTTTATTTCTACATAATATCAAATTGAATTTAAAATCTAGTTTACCAGCTTTGGGGAGATTAATGGAATAAACTTTATTCTTTTTATTCAGTTCTAAGACAGTTGTGTGGTGCCTCAGGGAAGTAACGATATCCACATATGCACTATTAAAACCACAGCTGTGAGGCCTTCTTGGTCTGCCCTGCACTAAAGACTTTTGGGCCTTAAGTTTTCTAGTACCCCGAGAATTTTTATTGATTTTTGTGATAATCTTGGCTCCAAAGTAACACCAGTATTTCTTACCCTACTGTAACACCCCAGCCTGTCACCTGGCTGCACAAAGACTTCTTCAGCCATTCTCATACCTATCTTCATCACCCTACCTTTTGGGTAATTGCAAGTTTCACTGGTTTTATTTTCAGTATGTCTGTCCTACATCTAGGTATGAGAGAAATATCTTCGTCAGTTAGCATTTTCTTTTATGTTACTTTTCTGTTATCCAAGTATGTATAATATGTTATTATTTATATTGAATATAAAATCAGTTTGTGAACGAGGCTTGCCATCTCCAAATTTATCTCATTAGTTCCCCAATTTAGCCTTCCACTTAAAATATATTTGCTGAATCTCTTATTACTTTACTTTTTATCTGTGTATGATTCCTACAGTTAAAATGTCATTAGTTGATTTAATAATGATCTCTCTAGGGAAGACTTTCCTAATTATCTTCGTCCTGTTATCATTACTTAACACCTCTGTTTTTTATGTATGCAGTTGTAGCATGTCATTTTGTATTTATTGCATTGTTTTTTTCTTATTTTATTTTGGAATCATAAAATACAGAATTTTTATCCGTGAACATTAAATAAATGCTTATTTAATGAATGAATGAGCCATGTTTTATTTCTCTTTGCCTTCCAAACAGTCAGCTTTTAAAGCAAGTAGCTTTTAAAGTGGTAGTTTGGGCATTATCATAAGGCATTTATCCTCCTTAATGTAATGTCTTGAAAGTAAATTCTCAGTGAAGTCTAAAGCTAAGTTGACTCCCTATGCTATCATATTGTGTAATGGAATACAGTTAGAAAAGTTGGAATTTGTTTAAGCTTGACTATCCCATGATATTTTAATTACTTGCTGGATAACATTAGGGAGGTACTTAGTTTTGGTAAAAATCAAGGTTAACAGTTGATGTGATCTGAATTAAAGCAAAACAAAAATCTAAGAGAAATAGGATCTTTTTTCTTTGGTAATAATTCCTGTATGATTCTTACTATTTGCTTATAGCATTTGCTTATACTCAAATACACATCATTCTAAGTAGGATTTCATCACAGCATTTGGGAGAGTACTTCTACCTCACACTTGTGAAATTTAGTAACTTTCTGTATAAAGCTCAAACTATTTTGAGGTACTTGTCTTTGCCGGTGTTATATGTGCTTATCTAATTTCATGTTTAATGTTTATGATTTTCAAGGATACCATCTGATTTAGGTGAGTTGTGTTTGAAATTTTTTCTCAGGAAATTTCATGTGGTTAATAGTGATGTTTCATAAATTGCTCTTCAAAATTAAAATTATACACAATAAAAATAATCACACTTATTCTTTATTTCTGAGTTTATTAGTTTGCTTTATCTATGCAATTGTAGAAAACACTAATAGATAGTTCTATCATAATTAACTTTTGCTTACATGATTTCCATATCTTTAAGATTAAATAATTACATGATCTATAAGTAAATCTCCAAAAGACATCGCTTTTTAATATTTGAGGCAGTTTGATCCAGTTTAAGTTAGTGTTAGTGTTTTATCAAAGTCCGTTTGGTCAACATTATTAACTGTTAAATCTAAAAATTAACTTCTGGGCAAGTGTTTTTGTAGATGTTTGTGTCCTGGCATGTCAAGATCTAGTTGGAAGTGGTGTAAGGAAAAGAGAAACAAGTTTCATGACTATGCAGGAAAGTTACCTTAAACCTCTTCTTTTTCTTCAATGTGAAGTACACCAGAATGAATCATTCAGAAATTTTCACCTATCACAGTTCTCTGGAGTTGCTTCAGCAATATGAGAAATGACATATTACTTAACTTGGAATCCACTGATGTGAAGGCTGTTGTAATGAAGATGTACAGCCAGCTGCCTCCATACCTGTCTATTACTTTGCTCTGGCTGAGACAACAGTGGTAGTATAGGATAGCACAAAACAAAATAATGTGCTAATGAGTAGAAAGGTGAATTTGATTTGAGAACTCTTAAGACTGGTGATATGGAGTACAGAAAATATCGAAGAGAGGAATAGGTTTGAGATTTTTCATTTTTGTGTTCTGATTTCCTTCTAACTTTTAGACGAGTTTGGGAAATGTGATGCAATGAAATGAACATTCTAAGATTTTATGTCTAGAAGAAATAAACATAAGTCCTAATTCTTCCAATTAGCAGTTTTGAGATTTTTGAGATTTTCTTAATTAATTTCAGTTACTGTCTTTGGAAAATAGAGTGAAAATTTCATCAATTTACTTTTTTTTTTTTTTATTGAATAGATACTTATTCAGAACCTGCTGTATTCTAGGTAATATTCTGGGTGCAGCAGATATAGCAATGAATAAGATTCCTGCTGTGAGTCTACTTATATTTTCATTGTAATATGATTTCTTTTTTCTTCACTCAGAAATAGTGCATATTAATTTTTTTCTAAATTATATATTATAAAAAGTTTATTACTGCAACTAATTATTAATATGATAGTTCACTGTTATATAGAGAGTCCGAACTCATAGCTGGAACAATTATGAAGTACATTTTTTAGTATATTTACCCCCTTATCTCAAATTTTTGATGACAGGATTGTATTACTTCTTTAATTTATAAATTTACAGTTAAAAATGTATCTTCTCTCTGGGAGAGATAGACTTACATTTTACTCTGAGATAAGTGAGCTTGACCAATATCATATGACCTTTGTAATCTTTCATACATTTTCACAGAATGCCAGCTATAGGTTGAAGAATGTCCTTGTGAAAAGAAGTAAAAAGAAAGCTTTTTGTTTCTCAGTACTCTGCTCACAGTGTATAAAGGCTTGGAAGTATGAAAGAACATGCCTTGTTAGAGAAAGGTAAAGGTATGCCCTGGGTATTTAGAATTATTGAGATAAGAGAAAGTGAATTTCCATGACACAAAAGTTGAAGTTCCAGTGGTGTGAAACTAGCCTTTACTTTATTCTGTTTGCTTTTGGAAATAATTAGTTACTCTGGCAAAACAAATATATAAACTATTTTCCAATAGTTTTCAAAATCGGCAAGACCAAATACTGTTATGTAATCCCGCCTCGTACATATGAGATACATTCTAAGACCCTTAGTGGATGCCTGAAATATTGAATAGTATAGAATTCTATTTTTATTGTGTTGTTTCCTATACATATATACCTTTTCACTTAAAGGAAGCACTTTACAGCTTCTCTTTGGCATATCTGAATTGCCAGGATTGGGGTCATTGTGCTTTGGGGCCATTATTAAGTAAAATATGAGTTATGTGAACACAAGCATTGCGATACCTCCACAGTCAGTCTGATAACCAAAATGGCTACTAAGTGACTAAGACGTGGGAGTGTATCCAAAGAGATGACTTTACGTGCTGTCAGGACGGAGTGGGCCTTTCAAGATATCATCACACTACTCAGAATGACATACAATTTAAAACTGATGAACTGTTTATTTCTAGACATTTCTATTTAATATTTTCAAACCTCTGTTGACTATGGGTAACAAAAACCACAGAAAACAATCCTGTGGATAAGAGGTGACATCTGTAGACTCAAGATTGCCTGATTTGGCCTATTTATTACTTCATTATTTTATGTTATCAAACCAACTCAACAAAGTTTGTTAACAGTATATAGATCCAGAAGTGATCATTAGATATGTTACAATTCACTAGAACTAATATGTGATTGTTTCTAACTTAAATAGTTAAGAAATTTTTTTAGATGTGGGGTCGAAGTGTAAAGTGTGGTTGTTTGTATTCTTAACAATAATATTTAAAATATATTATGGCTTATATATTGCATTTTACCTGTTTTTAGCATAATTTTTATAACGTAGTACAGGCATGCCTTGTTTTATTGTGACTCACTTTACTGTGCTTTGCTTTATTGTGCTCCATAGATGTTGTTTGTTTACAAATTGAAGGCAAGGCCCTCCACCAGCAAAAAGATTAGTCTTGTTGTATTAGGAGACTTGCTTTATTGTGGTAGTCTGGAACCGAACCCCCCATATTTCTGAGGTGTGCCTATGTACTTTAAAACAAAGGATTATTGCCTTAAATAAAGTTAGAGGATTTAAAACATAAGTATTTTCCCTCAGGCTCTGAAGATATATCTTAGCCATCAACTAAACTGTTTTCAGATGCTTGATCTTTGAGTTTAAAGAGAAGGGATAGACATTATGCCTTTAAGTTTCTGTAGTTTAATCTGGTAGTTTGGGAAGTCAATATAATAATGAATAATGTTCCTAAAAACATAGGACTATAACTATTAGAGTTTCTATACTAATAAAGAAACCCTATACCTAAAATGCTAGGATTGATTTTTTTTTTTTTTAAATAATCGAGTAATGGTTGAGTAAGAACATCAGCAAAAGTACTGTGTACATATGAATGTTCAGGATTACATTATGAGTATCTCTGGAGTAGTTAAATTCTACATTGTCTTGTTAAGACCTGAGATATGGAAACCAAAGGAGTCCTAAGGTTTTCATTATAATATTAGGGTTAGGCTGTTTAGAATATATTAAATACATTTAAATAACTATTCAGAGTCCTCTAAGATATTTTCAAACTTTTTTGATTGTGACACAGCACACATATACATAATAATATTTGTATAAACATATGGTTGTGGGCTGAATTGTGTTCTTCCAAAAATCATATGTTGAAGTCTTAATCCCCAGTATCTCAGAATGTAACCATATTTAGAGAGAAGACCTTTTAAGGAGGTGATTAAGTTAAAATCAGTCTTTACGGTAGGCCCTCATCCATTATGACTGATGTCTTTATGAGAAGAGATTAGGACATACAGAGGAAAGATCATGTGAAGACAAAGAGAATTCTGACAGTCACCTGTAAGGCAATGAAGAGAAGCCTCAGAATGTAAGCAACTTTGCTGACATCTTGGACTTCTAGCTTCCAGAACTGCGAGAAAATAAATTCTTGTTGTTTTAGCCACCCAGTCTGGTACTTTGTTATGCCATCCATAGCAAACTAATACGCTCATGTAATTGAAACAAAATTTCATAACATAGTACTTTCCTTTGCTGTGTTTAATGCACTGTAGTAGTATTTATTCTATTTCAATTAAAAAAAATATTGGTTGTGATTCACTAGTGAATTAAAATTCGTAGTTTAAAAAAATTGTGCTCTATGACAGAAGTAGTGCGTTCATATACCTGGAAAGATTAATATATAGTAGCTTTCTTTTCTGTGTCTTAGTGTTATATATGGGGCTCCACTTTACCTTGGCAGTACTGGCCCTTTTGTTTTTCCATCTCATGCCCAAATTGAGGTATCTTTTAAACTAATAATTTTGAAACTGTGAGAACATTACTATTATTGCTAATATTGGCAGATCTGGTTAGTCAGAAAAACCATAAGTGTTTACATGTCCAAAAGAAATTGAAACTTTGTTAATGAGCATTTTTGTAGACTTAAAATTTTTGCTTATTCAAAATCTTGCTTATATTTAATTTTTACATATGGTAATTATAACAATAATATGACAGAACTGAGAGCAAATATATTGGTCATATCAATAAATATAAATGAGAATAACTCACCTATATATAAAATTGTTTTCGGAAAGTTTCACAAAGCACAAGCAAACTATGCTGTGTATGAGGAATACATTGAGAACAAATTGTTACAGAAAGGCTAAAAATAAAGATATGGAAAAATGCAAACAGCAAGAAATCAGAGTTATCCGGAAATCAGACAATGTAGAATGCACATCAAAAAGCATGAAATGCAACAAAATATTCTATATAATGCTAAAAAGTACAATTCTGAATGAAGTTATAACATCTCTGCACCAAGTAACACAGTAGCCACCTTCATAAAAAAAGACACTGCAAGACATGCAAAAAGAAATAAAAAACATACTAATACTAGAAGACTTTTAACATTTTATTCAATGCAGACACAAAGGGACAAAAAAGTTCTTTCCTTACAGGAATTCCACAAATTTCTGATGAAATTTATGTTTTTACAAATCATGAGAAAATTTAGTTGAAAAATTGGGAAAATGCAAAGAGTATTATAATCTTCCTTTAAGAGTCAAAGCTTAAACAACAGAGACATTACTGGTTGGAAACATCCAATGACATAAATTACAGGAAAGAGCTGGAAATGGGATGTGTAGAATAAGGTTAAGGTCAACATTTCCTGGATCTTTACAGGAACATGTAGGTAAGAAGCTATGTTAATCTAATCCGTCAGTTTTGCTTGTAGTTGTTGTCAATTTACTGTGATATCTGAGTTTAGACCCTTTGTACTTAATGTAATTAAGTACATGTGTTTGGATTTCTGTCCACCATTTTATTAGATGTCTATTCCTTCTGTTTTTCATTCCTTTCTCCTTTTCTGCCTTCTTTTGTATTGTTTGAATATTTTTATTATCCCATTGTGATTTACCCATTGAGTTTTGGCATCGTCTCTTTGTATAGTCTTTTATTTTTAATACTTGTTCTAGGATTATGATATACGTAACTTTTCACTATTCACTTAAACATTTTATCACTTCAGCTGGAATGTAGAAACTTTACCATCATACAGGTCATTTTTTCTTTTCGTTTTACAGATTGATTAATTTCTAATAATCCATCTCAAGTTCACTGACTCTTTGCTCTCACATCTCCATTCTGTTCTTGAGCCCATTCAATGAGTATTTTGTTATTGTGTTTTTCATTACTGAAATTGTTATTTTTTTATAGCTTTTATTTTTTAGCCAAATAAAATCCTTCCAGTCATTTCAAAAGATTTTACCTTTGTGGTTTGGGGCATGGTTATAGTAACTGATTTTAAGTCTTTGATAACTCTATTATCTGTATCTTATCAGGATTAGTGTCTTTTGATTATCTTTTCCTTTTAGAGTTTTTAACATTTTCCTGTTACTTTGTATGCTGAGTAATTTTGCATGTGTCCTGGACATTGGCTTAGCTTGAATTTCTAAGTTTTAGTTAAGTCCTAAGGGGAATCCTGTTCTTTTTTAGTTTTAGAAGTCACTCAACCTGGTTAGGTCATTTCCCAGGCTGGACCCACCTTCTATAGGTTGTGGTCCAATATTAATTTTGTTTTCAAAGCCTACTTTGTACTGCTATTTGGATCTGTTCATCATGTGTACCTTCCAGTGGCCACTGTGGGATCTGTGTAGTGGTTTACTCCCCATTTAGTTTGCAAAGCCTTTGTTATGCTGCTTAAGATCAGATCTATGCATATGTAGCTCAGAGCTGAGCCAAGGAGTTCATATACAACTTTATGAGATTGCTCTCTTGAGTTCTCTTCTTTCTGTGATCTCTCTGATACCATCTGTCTCCTTGAGCCCCCTCCCGCTCCTCCTTTACCAGCCAACTAGTCAGAAAATGAGGCCTTTAGTTTCCTCATTCAGCTGTGTACTTCCATCAGCTACATTTGCATCTAGGGCCAAATGTGGAAGACAGAGAAAAAACGACAGGCATTTGACTCATGATCATGGGACCACTGCTCCCCTGATTAAAAAGAATGATTTTCCTACCTCAGAAATTTAGGCATCTGTGGTACCCATGTTTCTACAATCCACTTTGGTATTCTTGGGGCTGGGGCTAGAGAAAATTGAAAATAATAATGGATTTCCCTCTTCTGTGAGCTTTAAGAATCAGCCCCTTTTCCTGATTCTTCTACCAGCAAGAGAAAGCTTCTCTTGGCACTCTTTTTTGTCAGCAGTCAGTTGCACTTCCAGCTTTTGTGCTGCTTTTTGAGTCAAGGCTAGTTGATTATGGAAGGGTAAAAAAACAAATCCAGGCCATGCTAGAGTGCAGAACTCCAGGAGACTCATCTTTGGTTTGATGGTATCTTGGATTCTGGTCTTCTTCCCCAGTTCTTCTGTTACCATTTACTTTTCAGAGCCTTCAGATAGCTGCTCAATGCATTCGGTATGAGGTTTATAGTTGGATTCAGTGAGAGAGAGAAGATCAAGTGTGCTTACTCCATCTTGTACAGAACAAGAACCCTCATATTGTTATTTTTAAGGTGCAAATGTGTGAAACTCAATCTAACTTAACTTTAAGTTTCAGGGGGAAAAATTAGATAATCAGATTTCAAATGTATATTTATACCCCTCCCATTTTATTGGGCATATATTTGCTATAGCAAATTAATATTAATTATAAAGGTTATACTGTAGAAAATGGTTCATGTTAGATAAGAACTCTGTGTAAGTTATAAAATATCCGTATTCTAAAGATTTAGAAAGATATTTGGCCTTTTAATTATCTGTACTTCACTGCTGTTTCTCTTCATGCTGTGATGGATAAAATACTACAGAAATTGCAAGGTTCAAAATTTTTTGGTGGAGGGTGGGTAGGAGTTTTATACTAGTTTGTATTGTAGCTTTATCTTTTAACATATTTGCTCATGTGACCTGGAATATAGTGAGTAACATTCTGTAAAGTTTGTTGAATGGATAAATGAGGGCTAATCCTTGAAGTAACATAGGTTCTGTTCTACCTTCCAGATGTTGTTAGAACCTCTCCTCAGGTCACATTTCACTTTGTGGGATGAATATGCCGTTGGATGTTTGTTGGAGAATATCTTTCCTTTAGTGAGTAAAGGATGAACAGTGTATCATTTAGGATTAGGTTTTGCCATGTATTACAAAAAATAACAGTGAGTAATTATAGTTTATTTCTCTCTCACATATAGGCAATCAGAGATTGACAGTCTAGGGCTGTTTGGTGGGTCCACAGAGTTATAAGGAACATTGCTGCTCTACTATATTCAAGATCACTTCATGGTCCTACTGATTGTAAGTGTGTAGGTATTATATACTCATTCCAAGCTGGCCACTGGAAGAAATGAGAGAAACACAAGAAAACCCACCTTGCGTGGCATCAGCTCTCTTTATGGAACCTTCCCTACGTCTCACATAACACTTCCACCTACACATATCATATAGAACTCAGTCATATGGCTGCTTCTAACTACAGGAGAATCTGGAATTGTAGTCTTTTATCTGATGCATTGCTACCCCCAAATAACATTAGGGTCCTCTTGCTGGTGAGCAAGGGGCTAGTTGCCTCTTGCAGTAGGCAATTAGCAGTCTCTGCAAGAAACTTATGGATAAAGATTTAATGAATGTACATAATATGATTACAGTATTCTTGGAGATTGAGATAAATGGTTTTAATAGTTCTTAATATTTTAATAGCTTTACAGATTCACTGTATAAAAATAAAAAGATACAAAATTTTGAAAAGTTTATCTCCCTCCTACTTCTGTTCCCCAGCTAGCTGGCTCCCCTTTCTGTAGGCAACTACTTTGTCTGGTGACCAGTGTTTCCATTATAACCTAGAAATATTGTATGAAGTGTATTTTTTAAAGTTAATTTTCATAAATGTTATTAATATAGGGCATGAATTATATGCCCTTAGTGTAGTAGGTAGAAGGTAGTGTTATAAAGAGAAATGTTGCAGTTAGGCGTATGTATGTGACTCATATGGAGACATGGAAAATAGATTGAGAATCATGATCCCAGACTGAACCCTCTGTCATCTGCCTGGTACTCTGAAACTGGTTCTAAAGCATTGTTTTCACTTTCTTAACTGAGCTAGACTTAGTATGGGCGGGTCTTTAATATGTGTGAATAACAAATATTGTGGGTGAGTGCTATTAACTCACTAATAGGATTTTCATGAACTAGGTGTAACTAGTTAGGAAAAGAATTGGATCTTCCTATTGGTCTTAGGATAAAGTTTTAAACTTTACTTGGATAATAAGGACTTGCCTGCTCTGGTTTCTGCCTGTCTTTTTAGTGTCATCTTTCAGCATTCTTCTTACAGTTGATGCAGTTTCCTTCCCTATGCTTTTTCAAAGAAGCCAAGCTTCTATGAATCTGGATTTATGCCCCTGCTCTTTTCTGCACTACCACCTCTAGCTTTTCACCTGGTCAATTCCTACTCTTTTACATGTCCTTCAAATCTCACTTTAACATCACTGCTCAATGTGCTCTTCCTTTTTAACCCTCTAAATTGTTAGATCTTAAGCTTCCCCCTCCCATACTTATCATGTTATTTTACAGTTATCTGTGTAGCTATTTATATATTATCCTGTTAAAATTTCTGAGTTATAAGCTTCATAAGGCTATGGACTATGTTTAGTGCCTGTAAACACTGTGAGCATTCACTCAACAAATATTTGTTGAAAAAAATTTGGTGAATGTGATGATTAATTTTATGTGTCAACTTTACAGGTCACTGGGTATCCACACGTTTTGGTCAGATATTATTCTGGGTATGTGAGGATGTTTATGGATGAGAATTGGTAGACTGAGTAAAGCTGACTTCCCTCCCTAATGTGAGTGGGCTTCATCTAATCAGTTGAAGGCCTGACTAGAACAAAAAGGCTGACCCTCCTGTGAGTAAGAGGGAACCCCTCTTGCCTCACTGCCTTCAACCTGGGACATTGGCTTTTTTTCCTGCCATTGAACTTGAACTGAAACATCAGCACTTCCTGGTTCTCTAGCCTAATAGCCTTCACAGTTGACTATATTGTCAGCTCTCCTAGTTTCTCAGGCCTTTGGACTTGGACTGGACTACACCTTTGGTTCTCCTGGGTCTCTATGTTGCTTACTTCAGATAGGAACTTGTCAGCCTCCGTAATTGTATGAGCCAATTCATTAAATAAATTTCTTCATACCTATGATATATATATACACATACATCCTGTTATTTCTGTTCTTCTGGAGAACCCTGACCAATGAAGAGAGCTTCACAGTTTCTCCTAAAGTAACTGTAAGAGGAAACACAACATCTCTGAAAATCTCAGCTATGGATTTGAAGTAAGAAAGCCATCTTGTGGTATTTCTGGGAATGTCATGTTGATATGTGAAGTCCATATCCCTTAGGAAACTGAAACAGTTTTCTGCAACAGTTCTTAATATATTTTGTGCCAAAAGTCCCCTTTGGAAATTTGGTGAAGCCTATGGACTCCTCGAAGCATTGGGTTTAAATAAATAGAATGCATAGTATTATAACAGAAACAAATTATAATGAAATGTAGACATCAAAGTATTTTTAAGATGTATGATATTGTAAGACTTAACTAGCAAGGCAATTGTACTTAAATATGGGCAATTTAAAGTGAAATTTTATTTTTTAAAGAGATCTGTAGGAAGATCATTGGCATGACTAGCCTGTGTGCCTATTTATGTTATAAAACAGTCTTATTCAGGTCTAAAACCACTGTAATTTCAAAGTAATGATAAATATATATTTCAAGATATGTGCCATAGAAGTAATATAATATGAAAATATTTCTTATTTCTGTTTACTATGGAGTTACAGGAACTACCACTATTTTTCTTGTTTAGTGCCTTCTTTTATAATGGAAGGAAATAGTGAAACAGGAACTTTTCTCTACTGGTTTGGCGACTTTGTGAAATTTCCCTTAAAACTTCTTTGGAGACAATAGCATTCCATCTTGTTGAAGGGATTTTGAAACCCTATTAATGATTTTAAGAGTTGTGTTTGAAAAAAATGCAGTGTTGACATTGATGGTTAACAATTTCTCCGTCTATTAAAGGAACCCATAAAGATCAGTAATCTGACTTAAGTGAGAAATACTTAAATTAATTAAACCTCTCATCTGATATTTTAAAAATTCATTTGCTCTCTTAGGTATAGGTGTTCTTTCTTTCTTTTTTTAAAATTAAGCAACATGTCACTTAAAACAAGGGTCTCTAACCCGCTGAGGACCAGTACAGGTCTGTGGCCTGTTAGAAACTGAGCTGCACAGCAGGAGGTGAGAGGTGGGCCAGCTAGTGAAGCTTCATCTGTATCTGCAGCTGTTCCCAGTGCTAGCATCACCACCTCAGCTCCACCTCAGATCATCAGGCATTAGATTCTCACAGAAGTACTGGTCCCTGGTGCCAAAAAGTTTGGGGACCACTGACTTAAACACAAAATAGTTAAACTTGTTTATTTATATCTTATAATACATACCTAGATGAAGTAATTTTGGGTTGTTATTTTGCTATAAATTTTAGGGTATATAGGGTTACATGTATTTTAGATATTTTTATAATCATTACTTATAGTAGTTCGAATTATATTAGATATAAGTAAAAATTAACTGCTATGTAATGAAGCCAAATGTTTTTTCTTAAAGAAGCTGTTGTTAATATTGGTTTTAAATAATTATTTAAAACCTCTTAAAGGAGACTATTACTAGAGAATTTGATTAAATGGCTGAATGCATTCAAAATGATTATTTTTATATGATTATTTTTCTGATATAAACTTTTTTGGAAATGTATATTTTATCTAGCTGATGATTTTTGAAGAAATAAGGTTGTATACCACCAGGAAAATTCTAAAAGTTATGTATGTTCTCAATTAGAATTAAAAATAAAATTTTTTCAAAGAGCAATTTTTTAGCACTCTGGAAGACTTGCAGGATGAACCCTTCAGTAGACTGTGTCCAGGACAAATTAGTATCACTACTCTTTTTGTAGATATAAACCATGCACATAAACTATGTTGATACATTTGAAAATGCTATGATATTTAAAACTAAAGCTCAGTTTGATCTCTTTATTTCAGTATAATAATAAAAATACAAAGGCCCCTCTTTTGGTACTCTATGTATAAATAATTTCTCCTCCAAATTACTATAATTCTAAAACCTTTTTGATATGAAAATACCTTTTAGGACAGATATGCCATATTATCTGTATGTTACATTTATATAACAAATCTGTATGTAGTTCGGTTGAAATCATAAATTATGAAAAAAATTGATAAATAATTCAAAGACAGATTTAATAGGATATTTTCAAATTTGGAGTGTGAAATACACCAGTTTGCTAAGCAAACTTTTACTCACTTAAATTATATTCTTTTCAGGTAAGGAGAAAGTTAGCTGTTGAATTGATTCCCCCTTCCCCCACCTCCCCGCCTTCACTCTGTCAGCTCTGTCACAAAGGTCTTTTGGTCCCCAACAGGACTGGGTGTCAGGCCTGGAGATGACTCAGCAAACTCACTCTGCAGTACTGAAAAAAAATAAAAAGAACTCAAAATACTTTTTTTCCATTATCAGTGTTCACTAGTGGCCTTAATAATGGAAAATTTTGAACTTAAATGTGTTTAGAAATTTAAATCATGTCCATGAATGTTTATAGTTCAGGTTTTCTCTTTCAGTGGGGTCTTCACTTAGAAAACAGAACATGTAATTACTTGTCTTGGGCGAGAAACATATTCCTTTTGAAATTTTCCACTCATAAAATGTGAATAATAAGATCTAGCCTCCTTTTTCATGTGGTTTTAGAGAGTATAAAAAAGAACAGAAGAAAGTTAAGGACATTTGTATAATATAAGCCCAAATGCCATCTTCTGATTCCCAGTCTAGAGGCGCCCCCACCACACATCACTCTCCTTACAGCTGCCAGTTTTTTTATTTAAAGCAAGTCTCATTACCTAAATTACGTTTTTTAATTTAATTGTTTACTTGGATATTTTCTGTCTCTCTAACTACAATGAGATTCCATGCAAAGAGAGATTTTTGTCTTCTTTTTTGCCATTGCATTGCCAACATCTAAAATTGTCTCTGGCACATTAAACACTCAATAAATACACATCAAATAGTAACACCTTTTTATGTTGAAATCTGAATTGACTTTTCATATAAAGAGCCTAATAAAATTCAGTACAGTGAAATTTACTCTTTTTGGTATATAATTCTATTGGTTTTGACAAATGTTCGATGTTGTGTAACCAGTACTACAAATCAAGAACAATTCCTTCACTTGAAAAAAATTCCCTCTTGGTGCCTCTTTGTAGTCAACTATTCTTCAGTCTACTCCCATGCCTCTTTGTAATCAAATATTCTTCTGTCTACTCTTAGGCTGTGAGAACTATTGATTTTTTTTATATCCTGTAATTTTGCCTTTGTCAGAATGAGATAAATCACACAGTATGTAAGTAACCTTTTGAGTCTAGCTTCTTTCATTTAGCATAATGCATTTGAAATTCATCTGTTTCATGTTTCAGTACTTGTTTCTTTTTACTGTTGAGTGATATTCTAGTTTTTAGATATAGCTTAGTTGTTTCAAATTTTTTTTTGCAATTATTACTTTCCACTTCTCTACTTTCTAAAAACCTTCCTTAGCAATTGTGTAGTTATAGAAAATCATTTCTAATTAGTTAATTCAACACATTTTTGTTGATTGTATACAAAGTGGCAGGTTCTAGATATTAGGGATTCACCAGTTGAATAAAACATACAAACATCTCTGCCCTAATATGACTTTGGCTTCAAACATTAAAATTAATCCTGTCATCATAATGAATTAGTTGTAAATGTATAGATTTACTTGTCTTAAACATTTTACGATTTAGATAATGTTTTACTTTTTGTCATTCAGCCTGATTATTTTTATCCATTATTCAGGGGAAAAATAAAGCAAATAACTGAAGTTCATTGGAAACATTAAAGATGGTTGGTCAGAATATGGAATATATATATATGTTCTTTTTTTTAATGGTAACAGTTTTTGCTAAATTACTCAGGACAAATTTTCCTTCTCAGTTATGTTTGCTTTGTGCAAACAGTTTCTAATACAAGTCTCTTGTTATGCCAAGAATTTTGTTTTCCTTTCTGCTTGATAGTTTCATTGTTCTCAAGAAGATATACATTGATTAACTACTAGAGTTCAGAAAAATAGTTGTCCTCTTTGCTGCCCTCAGCAGTGAAACAGCATACCTATCATTCTGCTGTCTAGAGATCTACTCCAAAGCTTTTTTAGGGAGTAGGGAAAGTAAAAGGAAGACAGAAAAGGAGAAAACTGAGGTTGAGCTTAGAGTGTATGAGAACTCTTGTAGGGAATTAGAATTATATAGGTGGTCTGGAAACCTAATATGTGTATAGATGGCTAAGCTTTTTAACTACCTGAAAGGCTCAGTAGAAGTCAAATGAAAGTTAGAACTTACATGTATACTTGGGATATACTACCCTTAGTTAGATAAGCCCTGTAGGATAACCCTAAGGTAAAAATCTTTTGCAACAATTGTATGTTATATCAGCTTTTAATAAGGAGAATATATGAAGCTAGCATTTCACTGTCAGATTTTAGGCATAACTGACTTGTTTATAAATTTTTACATAATGTATCTTTATGAATGTGTCTCTCTTAGTATGAAAAAATGAAATATAGAACCAGTTTTATTAAATGATTCAAAATTCCACTTATTTTTTCTTTGAATACTCTTTGGGAAGCTGCAGGTTGGTAGGAATCATATTGATATGCCATTCTTAAAAAATTTGGTTTAAATGAAATACCATATAAATTTTTAAATTTTTATGGATTTTAAGATTTAAGTTTACTTATTCATTGATTTAAAAAAATTATAAAGGGTAATAATAGAATATGAACCCAATCGTAGGACTTTAACTCTGCCCACTTACCTAGATTTTTTTTGTTTGTTTTGTTTTTAAAGAGTTCAGTTGGCACTTTACTATGTCTTGGGAAATTTGGCCAATAGTATATGAGAGTTTGTAGTTAGTAAACATCAAAGGATGTCAAGAGAACCAGACAGCATTATTTACATGGCTAAATATGGGAGACCTATTAGATTTAAGAATTAGTTTCAGACCAGACATTGGAAAATTTATGTGAAAAGATTGGCTAACTACACCAATAAGTTATTGTTAAGTGCCACTATTAAGTGAGTGAAGGAACATGTGTTAGTACTTCTGATAATAAGCCTTATTCTCAGAATATTGATATTTTGATTATTATTTTTGCAGGCAAATTTTCAATGCATAACATTCAGAAGTTTACTGTTTTTTTTACATATATTCATGTATATTTGAGATTTTATCTGTAGCCTACATTTTTTCTCAGTTTTAATTTTACAAATTTTTCATTTCAAGTTAGAGAAATGTTTTGTTTTCTTTTTCAAATATATTACTGTACATGATTCTGTTTAATTCCAAGGAGTTATTTCATGACATTTTTCTTTAACTGATCAGTGTCCCCAGTTATATCTTTAACAAGTGAAGTATACCTTCTATTTTATAGTTACTTTTTTACACAAATATTTATTTCTAGTTGCTTTTAATTTTAAATGCAGTTTTACCAGAATTAGTATGCTGATTTGTTTTCTGAGCAGCAGTTTGCTTTTTTAACTTTATGTTGTTTTTAAAATTTTAATACAAATCTCTAAAATTAAATATTTAAAACTTTTTATTGTTTATGCATAGCATTACTGAAATCTCATGTCAGTTACTGTTCTAAAAACTGTAAAAACTGATAAAACAGTGAAAAAAGGACAAGATTCTCTGACCTAATGGACATTTACATTCTGATAGAGGGACACAAACCACAAATAAAAAAGAAAATGGCATGTAAAAGGTTCTGGCAACACTACAAGTGTATCCTGGTGCGTGCCGATACTCCTAGGTAAAGAACTGACAGCTTGCACCAGTCTGCCCTTCTCCAGGCATCCAGGATAGGGCGATTGGGTCAGTCACAGCTGGGTTATTCTCTAGGAAAGGGACTGTCCTACTGCTATTCACACATATTGGAGCTCCAGTGGACCTCTGAGTATGTAACAATGGGAGCTTTAGCAGTCATGAGATTGGCTGCTATTGGAGAAAAACATCTTGGAATAGCACTTGGATAGCACTTGGAGACTTTTGAGAAGTCAAGATTGTGTACAGCTTCTTTCACTGGAGGTTCTGGAGCCATTGGTCCCAGCTAGTTATTGTAGGCAACTTAGCACCACCAGAGGTCATTCAGTGGACAAATCTATTTGACTTTCTTCAGTCTACCCCCCTGACCGAGAAATCTAATTAAACATAAAGCTTTTTTCTTTTTTTAATCAGGGACATGAATTAATGAGCCTATCTATATAAAAAAGTAGAAGAAATAGAGAGTAGTTAATCCGTTGACCTCTTTCACCTACTTCCTGAGGTTGAACATGTTCATTTCTTACCATTCAGAGTCTGTTATCCACTGGGATGAACCAAATTATCTGTCCTATTCCGAGTAATAAACTTCCCCAAAACTCAGGAGTCACTCACTATCTTGCCACCATAAGACAGTTTCAGGGGCAGAGGAAGATGGCTATAGATTCACCCAATATAAAGTTAGTGAACACATTCCTACTCATCTGGGTTGTCTAAGAAGCATCAGCGGCAGTCACAATGAGTGAACCTGACCATCATCGTGTTGGTACACTTTTGCTAGACCCATAGGCATAGCAGTCACAGTCTAGTCAGAGAGGTCTCTTGGGCTTTCAGTGTTTCCAGGGGGAGGGAGAGACCTGTCTCTAGGGGGACTGCTTAGTCCAATCTTCCAGATTAATGACTACTGGGGTTTCTTTGCTATTACTACCCCTTTTATTATATCCTTGCAAGACTCTTGGGTCCATTCTGGATTTTTGCACCAACCCGTCAGTCCTATTTTTTTTTTTTCAAGCATCATAGTTTCTTTATTATTGTTTTATATAGTCAATGTTCATGTAAACAAATAATATAGGTATAATAATAGGGCCTAATGGACATACTGGGTGAGTCTGAGAAGGCTTTAGAGAAAAGAGAGCATTTGAGGTAAGGCTTGAAGGGCACAGAAGCAGAAAAGACATTCCTGGCCATGGTGTCATGGAAGAATAAAAGAGTGTGGTGTTTTGGGGCAGTAGTGAGAAGTTTTGCATGATTAGAAGTGTATAAGAATAAATGTAGTAGATAACTTGGGAAAGGAGTGTTGGAACAGGTGCTTCAATCATATATAAAGCATTTCCTGACCTATTTTATAGGGAGAAGCACAGCAGGTCATAGGTGACCTACTCACATTCATAATTTTAAAATCTCATAATAACTTCTATTAATTTTTATTTTTAATGATATTATGATATTTACATATTTCATTGGCATGCCTTCAAATCTTTTTCTCCTTTCTATTACCTCATTTCATCTTAGTAATATGTGAGTGTTACAGATCTGAAAACATAGTATTCTAATATTTAAAGTTGGAGAAACTGAGGTATTAAGAGATTACCTGACCTACTCACAGCTAAGTGGCCATGTTTAATGTAATGCCAGATCTTCTGATTCTTAATTCCATATACTTGTTGGATTTTATTTGTGTGAATGAATGCTTTTTTGTCTTTTTTTCCCCTCAAATGATTGTTTTTTTTTTTTCCTCTCCATAGGACTTGGCTTTTACCCTGAAAGAGAGACAGCAATTAAATATTCATGGATTATTGCCACCTTGCTTCATCAGTCAGGATATCCAGGTCCTTAGAATAATCAAAAATTTTGAGCGTCTGAACTCTGACTTTGACAGGTAACACATTCCTTTTTATTTTTTTCTAAGACAGTTATAGCTTTTTATTAGATGAGAAAATTAAAATATTTAGTGATTTGGAAAGAGTAAGCCAACTCTGAGAATTTGCCTTTAAATACAATGATGTTTTTTAAAAAATGTACCTCCTGTAGGAACATTAAATAAAATAAAGTTTTCTTTTCTAAACTATATCCTCAGAGACTACTTTTCTCTGTGATAAAATTGCTCCTATAAAGGTAAGTTATCAGGAAATGCCATTCTATATAGAGCAAAACATGTTAAAGTGGCTTTTAACTAGATTATAAATACGTTGCAGGTAAAACTGCACTTTTTCAACTTCCAAACTTGATTCTAACACTATTGCCAATTTAGGTCACTTATTTTGTTTAGAATTCCATTTCCATGTTTATACAAAGAAAGAGGTAACATTGTTCCTTAGGTTGAAATCCTGACTGTATCTCACGAGCAGTGGGGCCTTGAGCAAACCACTAAAACCACTGTCAGGACTACTGTATATGTCTTGCCCTCCTCTGCCTTTGACTCTGCCCTTTCTTATTAGGGCACTGGAGTTCTCTCTAAATCTCAGAGTTTTCATTGTGGGTTGAAGAGAATAATCGTTATTTGAAAATACTATTGCAAAGGTTAGAAGAAGTAGCTAACCCAGTACGAAGTAAGTATTCATATTCGTCAGGGTTCTCCAGAGAAACAGAACCAATGGAATATGTGTGTCTTTCTTTCCTTCTTTCTCTTTCTTTCTTTCTTTCTTTCTTTCTTTCTTTCTTTCTTTCTTTCTTTCTTTCTTTCTTTCTTTCTTTCTTTCTTTCT